>NESQ01000057.1:0-322431 GCA_003070745.1 Tuber borchii | reverse complement strand
AAGTCTTGACCTTGTAAGTGCATTCGGACGTGATAAGATACAGGGTGTTTTACTAACTATCAAAGATACGGCAAAACACTCGGCTGTGCGGGGGCAATTCGTATATTATATAAAAAATAACATAAAGAAATTATACGAATTGGGAGGTGACCCGACAGCTATCGCGCGTAGGGTCGAATACCTCCTCGAAGAGGACAGGTTCATGTGTCCCTCAGATGGATATGAGGTTGGTATCACGGATTGAGAAACCGGATTTTGGATCACTACTGACTATGAACTGGGCGTAGGAAATAACCTTCCGGTTCCTTGCGCCCCAGATTGCCGACGCAATATATGGTAAGTATTTCGAGGGCAAGAGAACGGTGGGGATCTTAAACCCGGGTTTTATAGAGTGTATCAATGAGACAATCGTCTGCCTCACATGTGCAATACTCTGCCATACCCTGCGGGCGTGGCGAACTGGGGCACTCCTTGACCCTCCGGAGTTCAAGTCTGAGGCCGTCAGAGGTAAGAGTTTCCTGATCTCCGGGCCTTTCGTTCCGTTCGTTCAAGACGTAGAGAGCTCACAAATTCGCAAGATCTTTTCTTACGGCAGAGGAACACATGGCGGGGGTTCCCAAGGGCAACGCAAGAGTTTGATGCTCCGGAATCTGCGTGAAACGATCATGGATAAGGTTAACCAAGAAAATCGAGTTCTGAAGGAGAGGCGCGAAGGCTTTGCCGACAATCATGAGGCAGTTCACGCGGAACTGGAGCGTCAGCTATCCAGCCGGAATCCGAGACGACCCGCTGCGCGAGAACCGACACCAATCAACACTGGCGCGAGGGGCCTAGTAGGACGCCTGGAGAGTCAACTAGAGCGTGAGCTATCCAGCCAGGAGCCCAGACGAGCAGCTGCGCGAGAACCGACCCCAATCAACACCGACGGCAGGGTCCTAGAAGGACACCAGGAGAGTCAAGATGCGTCGCAGGAGAGCGCCAAGTCATTCGACTTTAGCCAGTCGGCCTTTGCTCGGGCGCTTCGAGGCTTGAATGCTGAGTCGGTGACTTTTGATGACTCACTAGACTTGACGCTAGAGCAGGAGCAGGAGAGCGCTGCCAACCCAGATCTAGCCAGTCGCCTTTCCCTGAACCTGGATGACTTTCAGGAAGATCAGGCAGCTGTGGGGGAGAACGTTCGCCAAAACGGCGACGAGGTCATATAGAATAAATAGATTTACTAGGCCGAGCGGTGTGAGCAGGACGTAGTGATGGGCACGATCATGCTCGATACTCGAGCATGATCGTGCCCATCGTGCCCATCGCTACAGGACGTCGAGGCGATCACAATGTAATAGTAGTAGATAAAATAAAATATGGGAACAAAGCTTAATAGAGTACCAGGCGTGCCAGTGGAGTACTAGTACTAGTGACGAAGTCGTGAACCGGCGTGTAAGATGTTGAGCAATCTCGAAGGCGTCTGGAAGATAGACGTATGGATTCTCGACGGCGTCAGGAGACTTTGGCCTAGCCTCAGATGGTATCCTGCAGGCGTCCAAAGAGCACCGAGCAGCATCGGGACGTGATAGCAAAAGTAAGCTGCATCATGATGCGATTGGTCGAGAAGGTGATCGTCAGGAGGTGAGAGGCGAGGAACAGAGGCCGTCAGGATGCGAGAGGCTAGAATCTGAGGCCGTCAGGAAGGGAGAGGGGAAAATCAGAAGGCGTCGGGACGCAGGGGCGGAGCATTGGACGTCTTCAGGAAGGAGAGGACGCAGGGATCGACATCGGGATGGCGTCAGGATGCGGTGTGACGGGATGGCGACGTCCGGACGGAACGTCACACGGACGTTGCGTCTAGAATCGCGGTTGACGTTTTGAGCGTCCCGAGCGTCAGAAGCACAGGACGCTCAGGACGCATATTAGAATTTTTGCTGATGTTCACTTTAGTTAGAATTTTCTGTTTGTGATTCGTTAGCTGGTATGTGATAGTAAAGATATCATTGAGCGTCCTTGCTTCAGCTTCTCCCTAGTGGTCCCGATCTGCTATGTTAGTGGTAGTCCTTATGCCTCCTTGCGTTAGCATCCTGGTTTTTTTTTCCTCGATCAGTCATGCCGCACATTCTGTCCTTAACTGGGCTGGCGTCGGCGAACTAAACTAGTCAAACTCATGAGTGCATGGCGTGAATCTAGATTTCTAGACCTTCAGTGGTGTTGATTCGACATCGGGAGATGAGGTTTGATAATCCTAATCCGTTTTAGGTGTGGCGAGTGTCTTGCTAGAATTAGTGTGGCTAACCAATACTCGTTTTGGCTAGATTTTGCTTAGCTTCCGATACTAGCGACGCCTATCTCGTCGAACCTTTTCATCCAGAGTCAGGACGATCATGATACCTGAGAGCATCGAAATTACCATCATAATGTTGAACAAGCAGAAAACCCCTTTTTATAGGCGAATATTCTCTTTCAATACTGAGTAAAAGTATGTGATTCTACCAGCCCCCCCCCTAAGTCCTAGCATATAAGACCTGACGTGTCCTTTAAACATAACCACAGATTCCTCATCTTCACGATAAGAAACATACATTCCATTGTTCTATCTCCAAATTCCTATTTTACTCAACGTTGATCTACCGTTCAGCATTCCACCATGTCTAGATAACCGCAAGTCAATTCGCGCAGTCAGCCAACTCCCCGAGTAGGAAATCTGAGCGGACGTAGACGGGAAGGCGTATCCGATGGCGTACGATCAGCGAGATGGAGGTCGGGAACACAACAAAACCAAGCCAGTAACTCGCCAAGTACACTGCCGAACGGGCAGTCATCGCATTTGCACCATGCACCGCCAAATGCAACTGGAGCACTCGAAAGACCAGCAAAGCATGCCCGGAGAAGGACTCTTCAGAGCACGACGTATGCCGATATCGAAACAGAACATGACGCACAAGCAACAACGGAAACAGTTCGGCTAAGCGATGAAAGCAGTGATGAGGACCAAAACTCCCGCGGATCGGATCAGACTGAATTGGACACTGAGCCAGATGCAGAAGACAATGATATTCCAGAAGCTACTGGAGCAGGGCTGCATCATAGGCCATAAACAGCGGACGGACAAACAAACAATCGCGTATCGACTGTGCGAGTTTCGACCACCTCTGGATTACAGGAGGCAACACTCGTTAGGCGGACGCCAGCAGCTGGAGGACGTATAATGCCTGGTAGAGCATATACTCCGCCAGTGCCCCTATCATCCAGTGTAGCGTGAGATTCATCCCCACTGGCCACTCACAGTACCACTACGTCGGGAGTTAGAAGTTCTAGTCCAGCCGGCGAATCGAGCATGCCACACCATGAGCGCATCTGGCCAAATACTCCGTCACGGCGAATTACAGTGAGAGGAGCTGAGGCGGCTGTAGTATCGCACGCCAAAGCTCACATTCTCTAGTACATCCTGTTTGTTGACCGACTACCAGACCCAGTTACTTTGACGTCTCAGGTGTACCGTGCTTGGCTTGAGGCGCTCCACATCAGCAAAACAAATTCTCCCTCATGTATTACCTACATATCTCCCTGTAACTGCTAGTAATACCACCTCCCCTGGTCCCGCCTGTCCCTCATACATTTACCGCCTTTCCTAAAGACCCAACAGGCCTTCTGAAAGGCTCATACATGTCTTCGGCACCTGTTATCGTCCTCTTTTGCAGGTGGCCCCTAACTTGCTCCACTAGCGAGGAGGTCTCGCTTAACTGACCCCTGTTTTTTTTTGCATTTCTATCCAGGCCATTTTGGCTGTTGTGCGTCCGCTTTGTACCTGTGCGAGTCCGGAACGACCTTGCCTGTCTCAGGGCCCCATCACGCCCTTAGCGCTCTCCCTTCCCCTTGATTTCTCTGTTATGGATTTCGTCCCCCTGAGGATGTTCTTCACGTGATAACATGCACTCTCTAGCTCTGGTGCGCGTCCGGAACAACCTCGTCTCTCTCAGCGTCTCATATCGCACTTTGCTCTCTCTCTCTTCCCCTTGATTTCTCCGTTATAGATTTCGTCCCCCTGGGGACGTTCTTCATGTCATAACATGCACTCTCTACCCCTGGTGCGCGTCCGGAACAACCTGGTCTCTCTCAGTGACCCATATCGCACTTTGCTCTCTCTCTCTTCCCCTTGATTTCTCCGTTATGGATTTCGTCCCCTGGGGGACGTTCTTCAGATCATAACATCTACTCTCGATCCATGTACTGGCCCCACACACCCTTCTATTTCCAAAGTATGCGTGCCAAACCTGTTTTATTTGACTGAAGCCCATATCTTTTGTGCCTTCTCTTGTCCTTCTCCTAACATTCATGATTCGCTTTGTCTGTCTGTACCACTCCTATTTGTCACCTTGGTTAGTTCACCATCAATATCCTTAGGTATCTCAAGATGCACCGCTATGTGTCCCCTTCATACCATTCTTTGTTTCTTTCTTTCTACTGTAAAGTTTTCAATAAATTCTATTAAATGTTTCTAAATCAATCCTACTATTTACATACCAGGGGTTGTTATCCGTACCACTAGTCTTGGGTACTAAATGCGCAATGCCCATGATCCGTTTGATACTAACGACTATCTTGGTTGTTCCGTTTGGGCCTTTCGCCATCCCCAAAGTAACGGTAACAAGTCCCATTATATCGCTGAGCTTGCCTGAGTTCTCAACATATAGTCTATCTACTAATACCAGTCTATCCACTAAACCCGTTGTTGGGTCTCGAACTTTCATTATCGAAACTAAGCGGGCCGGATAACTGCCTTTTAGTGCTCAATAAATACTTCTATTACCCGAATCCACCCATACCCAATCATTCCTGCTCTACCCTGTTGACCTCCAACGCTAGGTTCCAGTATATCGAAGAAGGTGCTAAGTAACCTCTCTCTCGTCCTGAAAGTTCTCTACCAGGACACGTAAAAGCCGACATATCTCAACTGGAAACTGTTTAAGTGAATCTACATCAAAATGTTGGCTCAAAGACGACTTCCGTCCATAATAATCCTTTAAAAGGTCCGGAAAATGTCTCAAACTCTGGTAGAGCTGGGAAATGGTTTCCACGGTTGGTGTGAAACCCATTGGTTGTTGAGTTACTGAACCGACTTGCCGTTTGTGCTGTTTGTCGCGTACTTTGTCTCGAATCGGACACGATAGATCCAATTGGATATTAATTTCAAGAATTTTGAAGCTGTCAAGTCTAGAATATGATCATAGTATTTGTTGGCTTGCATCGTTTATATTTGACCACTGATAGCCCTCCTTGATCATTGTTTTGTGACTTGTTTCACCCAACTCGGTAGAATACATTTGAATGTTCCCAAAGCGCCGTATATGGTCCCCAAAGTGACTCAACAGATGTATCTTAAGGTTAAAGTCTACATCCTCATCATATATATCTGCAACAATTCCATGCAAATTGCGACGTTGCTCGTCCGCAATCCGACTTCTTTTGGCAAGTGTAGCTCCCAAAAGGCGGTGTTGATTGAGTACTTCACTATGATCACCTCAAATTCTGGCTGTGACCTCTCTCACTTTCCTGGCAGTGGACTTATCCTTTCTGTACTCCTTAAAAACGACTTTGTGATCATCAAAGACCTTAAGCAACTGTTCGAGGTATTGAATAGTCTCATCGGTATGGCTTGTATATTGTGACATTAGAGTAAAGTCGACAATCGACCGGACACAGGTTAGAGCTTTGGTGAATATAGGACGTTCTGCGGCACTCGGACGACGTAGCGAGGCTGCAAAACATGGTAGTATCACTTTAACCAGATTCTTCATCTCTTTTCCAGTCCACTGAGAGATCCGACTGTACTCTTTGTTCGGCTCAGAATAGCCAGGATAAACATCTAAACTCTTCCAGATAGCATCGAATGCTTGTAGCCGTATGTATTTCTTTAGAAATCCGATAACCCATTTCATAAGGTGTGTTTGGAATATTCCCAGGTACATGACATGGAGAATATCTGGTTTGGGCAGGTCGGATTGCTGAACGTTCGGAAGCCCCCAAAAGACGCTAGGAAGCAATTTGAAACCACAATCTGTTAGTTGTTGCTTGGCCTGCTGGTCGTTTTCACAGTATTTGTTGAAGAGATGTTGGGATTTCCTATAATCTCGTCTGGCTGTAGAACGTATCAAATGGGCCCCTAGCTGTTCCGGTCCAACATCAAAGACAGTGCACTGATTTTGTCGAATACCATGCAATGTTACATTTTCCAATTGATCCGCAATCCACGCCGAGAGGCGTAAGAAACACAATCAGACCGTTCCATCGACGCATTCAACCTCAAGTCCGGAGTTCCCTATTGCAACAATTGGTGCAAAGATCGCTTCCATCAAATCACAAAGAATCTCATTGTTGTCCTGCCTTTGCCGTGCATCTCTTGCATCTACGCCGAGCAGCTTTGGCGGGACGGACAAAAGCGCCAAAAGAACGGTTGTATATTTCAAGGGTTTATTCCGTGTACTCGTTAGGATATTTCCAATTGTCAAGTAGATTGACCAGGCTTTCTTATCTCCCGAGAAATTGGTCAAACAAGTAACGTCTGAGGAACATTTGATTGGTAGGAGAGTTGCTCTATCCGGTAATTCATCCTTTGCTGACTGTTAATTTTGTCTACTAGTAAACCGTATAGAAGCGCCTTGGAACTTCGTATTTGAACTTACCTGTGTCTCCCACCACCAATCAGCGGTATGCATCTCTGAATACACTCTCTGAGGTGGTTCTTCGCTATTCCATTCCTTCACAGTGGCGCATACTAAATCTTGAGCAAAACATCTTTGACCAAGTAAATATTTAGCACAATCAATAGGATTGGGGAAAAAGAATGTCTATGTTACGGAAGCTTCGTCTGATCCTTCCTCGTCCAAAATTTCCTACTTTCGGTTAGAATAGAACGTTGTAGGGTCCATTTACTTACAGCATCGCTAAACGATACAAACCCCTCTTTCTAGCTCTTCATTCCCATACCTGATTCCAACTGATCAACGGCATCAAGGAGCCGATAAGCATAGTTAATATTACTGCCCTCAGGCCCCAAGTCCTTCTTGAAATATCTATCCATGTGATCCTTTGGTACCTTTGCTTCAATAAACCACCGAGCAAGCTCAAAGTCCTTCTTGTTTCTGAATGGTGACTACATCTCATCTTCAGATCTTTCGGGCTGTACAACGTCCGGTAGTGACCTTCCCACAGTGGGGTGTGTCGTCGGTATTGGTAGTTTAACCAATGGTGTGCTTTCCTCAGTGTCTGAATAATTAAGACTTTACACATCCGAATCGGCAGCGTTTACGTAGAGATCGAACTCGTTTGCTACAATATTCGTTTCAGCCATACTAAATTCTTCCCCGAGTAGATTGGAGGTTAAGTCAGAGTCGGCAGACTGGGGGATTCGTGCATGCCGCTCTTCGTCGCAAATAGGCTGTCCAAAGTCAAAATGCGCTGTTTCCATATTCTTCCGGTACCATGTACTTGACTTGTATTTTCTTCTGCAGTACGGGCAATGTGACTCTTGTACCATTATACAAGAAATTAGATTTGATACACAGCACAAAAGAGACGCGATAATCAAACTTACTTTTCGAGATTGATCTCACTGTGCTTGAATGCGTATGGTAATTGAATAACTTGTTCTTGACCGGAACTGTGCTATAGATAGATGTTATTGTACGCAAAAAGGTGCAAATAGGAGGAAATTCATCGTCACACCGTCTGTTCAGTAAATTCGAGATATTTCAAGGGATAGAAAAAATATGAGAACTTGAAAAACTTTCAAGGTGTGTTGTGTGGCCTGTTTGTAATTCAAAGGCCAACTGTTCAGGTCGGTCTCACCTTGTCCTGAGCAGGATTGTACTAGTACTCGTATTTGAATGACCTTCTGCGGCTCAAAACTCCCTTTTCACATTAGCTTTCAGACTAAATCCACGGCGGGTGTTCGAGGTCCTGCGGGCATGAACATGAACGACGGCCCAGGGCCACGACAGACTCTTACATATCTCGAGAAGACCTTACTTAACACTTATATCTACGATTACTTTTTAAAAAATGATAAGCAATCTGAATTATACCCTAAAGCTCAGGTGTGCTTTATTCGGCGTATTGCAGACTTTGAGAAGGCCAAACCTAATGGCAAGCGCTCATCTACCATACCCTAATATTCCTTATCTGAACCCAAATCAAGAAAGCAGGGGTAGTCACAAGCCTGCCTATTACATCGTTGTACCTTAAAGCACTCTTGAAAAGCTTGTTCATGTTTGTTCAACCTACCTTTTCAAGTGTACAAGCTTACCTTGTTACATGTTTACCTCACGGCAACTGTACATTTGTACCTTTTTGTACAGGGACAGAAGGAAGTTCTACGTTCAAGTTGAGACATTTAACAGTCTCTTTCAAACTGGTCTGAGTTGTTAGAACTCTTGATACTACGACAAATAGCTTGAATAGTACGCTCTTCGTTACATAAACCCCTCGCTACTCCGGGATTTTCCTTCTCCACTCCTTCATTACCTTCTAATCAATCTACAGCTTCTCATCGTCCTTTTTAGTTTTCCAAAAGCAACTTTTCCCTTCACAACGATATGTTATATATAACGAGAACTGTTTTCTGCTATCATACAGTCTCACTCACATTTCACACCAACTATACCGGTAAGTCTCGTTCGGGTTCCTAATACCTGAAATGAGCCGTTCTCAGGCCTTTCTTAGGCTATACTGATTGATATCCATAGAATACCGGTAACTTACTCTTAATTGAGGCGAAGCTTTTCGATCGCTTCTACCTCCTAAAAGTAAGTTTGTGCCAAAATTCGTCCCTTTTCTTCCTCCCTCAGCCTCCTAGAGATACCAACCCGAGGCCCTGTCTTTCTCACTTCCTTCAGAGGCACGATGAAGCGCTACGTAAGTTCTTGAATAAACTTATGAACGGCTCGTACAAGCTCTTCTAAAGCCTTAATGTGAAACGATAGCTGACCACTATTCTCTAGATACACTAGCGGATCCCCGTTTTCGCTTGCTATCCCCCCCTATAGTTGGTCTTCTGTTTGTCTCATTTGCACCTTTCCCAAGCTGGAATGATTACTGATCACTATTGCTAGATTTCTTTGGGATTTCCCGTCTTCTTCTGCACGCCAAGAGCATCCTCGCCTAATTCAGGTTACTCTTCTGCGCGTCCCATTTAGTCTTTTTTACAGAGAATCTAATTGGTTAATAGCATGCCTCCAATTCATGGTCGTGGTCGTATCACTACTGCCATATTCCGAACTGAGCTTAAGCTCACTGGTGAGGGACGAACCGTGGAAGGGAGAAGATACCACGACGTTCGTACATACATTCTCCAGAAGTGCAACGAGAGGAATATCACCTCTCGCACGCAGGTCGGTGACACTTTGTGGAACGAAGTTAGGACGGAGACCGTCACACATATTGCCCTCAGGGGTTGCCGAGCCAAATTCAACTCCCCCCGGAACGGCCAACATTGGGCCTTCCACGTTGCTCTGGATGCTCTCATCATGGACATCCTGAAGAAGGCAGCTGAGTCTCGTAGGAATGCCAGACTTAATTCCGACGCCGAGGAAGAGGGGGTAGATGGGGGCCCTGGGGGCGCTGGGGGCGCATCTGGATCCAGATCGAGAGACGAAAGGGCCGTTGCTCATCCCCAACCGACCGTTCACGAGGAGAAACCGGTATGAATAATATTTATTTAGACCACAAGTGCCGAGCCTGGGTAGGCTCGCCAGCTCCCATGGATAAACCATGGTAATAATGCTATGCCAAACAAGGGTTGGCTGGCGGTTCTCAGGCACTACACTTTACAGGAGCTCGGCGAAGCTGCCTGTCGGTACGTAGAGGACGGCGAGCATCCCCGGCAGTTCATTGGAATTCTCCGCGACATTCAAGGCCTGAATGTCACTCCCAATGGCACCGACCAGATCGAGTTGATCGACGACGATCAGGTCAATGCCTGGCTTCGTCTCTCCCAGTGCTCCACCCTTACTGTCGCCTGCTCCCTCCACCGAGCAGCTGTTGCCCCTCCTGATGGTGGGGACCCTGTTCGTCCCAATACACCTCTTGTTGGCCACAGCCGGAACTATGTCTTCCCCGGCTAATTCGAAGTCGCCGAGTTCTACTCTGAGCCAGAATCTGACTCTGATGAGGAGGACGATGTGAAGCGCCTTGTAAGGCGCAGAAGGGCCTTTGCTAGGTCCCACAACGGCTGGGAGAGGAGAATTCTGAGCAATGATCGTAGAGTTGTTAGGTTCCAGACCCACTCCCGGGAACTGATTTCGCGCGCTCGAGTGAGGCAGGGGCCGGCGTATATGTGCCGATATGCAGGACAAGATGTCCCAATGGTGGCTCTTCCCCCGGGGATCCCACCTCCCGGGTGTGAGGTGTCAGTACATGACGCTATTGAGGAAGGCGCTGATGATAACGGTGGGGGTAATGGGGACGATGGGGGTGGGGGTGATGAGGGCAATGGGGGCAATGGGGGCAATGCCTAGGGTTTGTTTGCGCCGGGCAGCGTCTTCTTTCAGCTTGTGGGTGGTTTTTTCTTTTGTTTCACTGGCTTTCTTAGGTTTTGCATTCATTTCTATCCATGGGTTCGGCGCCGGGGGGGGGGGTTGGGGTTTGTTTGTGCTAGGTAGTGTCTTCTTGGGTCTTTTGGGTGAGCTCTCTTTTGTTTCACAGGTTTTTTCTTACTTTGTTTTGCTCTCATTTCTATCCATTTGTTGGGTTTTCTGGGACTCGTTTTGTGCAGAGCTGCCTCTTCTTTGAGCCTTTGGGTAATTGTTCTTTGGTTTTACGGCTTTGCTTCTTTGCTTCTGCTTTGCTTCTATCTATTAATCGTTGTCTTATCCTATTTGCGCTGTCATCCGGCTTTCCTATATTTTACCCGTAAGTCTTAGATTTTAATGTTTTTAGCAGTCTTTTTATTTTTAGAATTAGTTGAGTGCAATAGAAAGCTTTGTGGGACGCTAAACGTGCCTTTTATCCTTTATCCTATCCTAGTATGTATAATCCAATCTTTTGAAATGATAAGTTATGTTCATCCAAGCCCCACATAGGAATCCAGTCCCGGCAATCCCGAATAGACAGTCTCTATTCGGCTCAGAGCCATCCGTGAACTTAGCCTTTGAGACATTCGGAGGCAAATGGCTCTAGGATAGTCCGAGCCCATGCCAATGATTCTCACGGACCTTGGGTCATAGCTAGGAGTCCGTGTAGTAACAATAACATAAAGCTTGTTCGTCCGCAATACGATGCTGTTCGTCCCAATACGACGCCGTGAGTTCGATTCTTGTCGGAGCTTTTTTCTCTACATCTAATTCCTTTTCTCCTCTAGTTCTTTCATATAAACGCGCAATCATGAATGGAAATACGAGCAGAGGTCAGTCACGCCTTCTGGAGGCCAATGTGAGCTCTCCCAAGACTTAAATATCCCATTGTTGACCAGAGTAGTAGGACTAGCCCCCGAGCCCAGCATCATCGTCGAGACCTCCAGTAGCCTTCACGGATATTTCAACGCCAGCACTGGAAACACAACGACGAGTTCATTTTGAGGAAGAGCAACCTACAGATGTTGACGATAATGACATTCCTCCTAGACGTCGTCCATGGGACGAACGACGTCCTACTGAACCACTCCCGCAGCCACTTCCACGGAGAGTCAGGAGCGGTTAAGATATGTAAGTAAATCTAATAATTTTTCAATTGACATGCTTATAAGAAGGAGTACGGAGGATACCCCAACGCCGGTTCTAAATGGCCCTTCACAGGGGTTCTAAATGGCCCTTCGCAGGGGCTTGCATCACAAGAGCAGGCAGTACAATTACATTCGGCCATCTCAGAGACGATTTATCACAATTCTCACCCTATATTCCTGATATGGCTGAAGAGGAAGAAATTATGCCATCCTATTCACGACGTAGTATAGCTGATCCAGACTTTCCAGAGTCTAATATCGGGACCCCTATCACACTATCGGCAACAAGCAATACATTGCAGGGTGAGGCGAGGATAATCTTTGAGAACGCTGCAAATATGGTCCGGTATCATACCTGGTTTGTTAATCCCTTTGTAAAGCCTGCCAAAAACGATACTCGTCTGAAGGTTATTGGGTAAAGGCAGCTAGAAAGTTAGGTTGGGGAAATAGGGTAATGGAAAGGCGGGCAATGACTTTTGTAAGTCCTTTAATTGACAAAGAACGTCCTATTGGAGACTGATCACGGCTAATTAGATACATTTAGTTGAAATCGAGGCAGTCTAGCGCCAGGTTACATCTGGTTTCAGAGAGCAAGAACATGATTGAGGACCTGTATGACTTCTCGCAAAAACCACCGGCTGAAATAAAGGCGCGAGTTACGTATTTGCTCGAAAAAGATCGGTTTACATGCCACCCAAGTAAACAACAAGTAAGTAAACTCAGATCGTCCACGGTGACACGAGATAGGCTTACCCAGACAGGACTTTGGTTGGCGCTTTTCTGCGTCAGAGATAGCAAAACTCTTGTTTCATAAGTGGTACCGGGTTTGAGAATGCGAGGGAGGACCGATAAATCATTTCTTAATCGTACTAATGACGTCCTGATATGCCTTACCACGGCATGTCTGTATCATTCTCTGAAGGCTTGGAGTTCCGATCATTTGTTCAACCTCCAGATTTTTCCGCTCTGACAGCACAAAGTTACTATTGACTCATTTAAGGTTCAAATCCACCGTTGTAAAGCCTATCATACTCACTAGAAAGTTTGAATGTCTATCTTCGATAGCATGCTACCTGACAAAGACTGCCGCCAGGAGTGGAGATAAACTCATTGAAGATACAAAAAAACGTATTAAGAAAATGCTGCGGGAGGGCGGATTGATACCGGATCAGGAGTCTTGTGCCCCACTGGAGGACAGAGAAGTGGCAAGATATTTGGATTTGCAGATTTCAGGCGATGAGGAAAGCGAGGTGGAGGACGATTATTCAGATCCCGAAGCGGGGGAGGCAGTTGAGGCTCCCGAAGAGGAGTTGAATGGGGACGCGTAATGTCCTATTTGGGACTAATGTAGATTTAAATAAAATAAACAAATAAAACACGTTATTATTATTATTATTATTATTTTGAATATGCCACTTAGAGTTAGACTTCAACCCAGTTTGTGAAAATAGACATCAGGGGAAAGTCGCTTGGGGCCGAGGGAAAGTCCCCAAGAGCCATGAAGAAGGCAGGAAGGTGAGAACAGTGAAGGAATAAGCCAGCGCAAGGCCAGGCATTATTAAATAATAGACGGTCCTCATCACGAAAGCGACGAATAGCGTCCGCTTAGATATTGTATACACGGAGAAATTATTGGGGCTGGATTAGGTCATGGTGCAATGGCAAGAAGGAAGGGGAGAAATAAAAGAGAATTAGGAAAGCAGAAGAATTACGGGGAACGGTGCATTGCGGACGTTCGGAGTCGCAAAGAGTTTGTCAATAGGAAATTCAGAACAGGTTGTTTGAATCAATAAGGGAACAATGCGTGGTGCGAGACGTAATGATAGATAAACTATAGGGGAAAGGTCAAAGCTGGAATGGACTAGACAACGGCGTGTTTGGGCTGTGGGGAAGCATGATTGAGTCGTGGGGCAAAAATCCATAACGGAACAATTCCTAGCGCGAGAGGTAATGCCGGATAAACTAAAGTAGAAGAGTCAAGTGTGAATGGACCGTGCAAAGGCTTAATGAGGACAAAGTGCGTCCAGAAAACGTTGTATGACAACGAAATTACCGACACAAAAAAAAATGCCCTGTAACCCTGGATGTATTCCGGAGTTATGGGGCATGGACGAGAGATACAACAACTTGAGTTTTATAATTTGGCCCCTCATACCCCCTATCCCTCATGAGGTATGGGGGTCAAATATGAACTTTTGCTGATGCATCATATATCCGATGCAGGGAATATGAAAGCATCGGAGGAAAATATAAAAATAGTAAGTGGACACAGATACACAGGGATGACGCCCTCCTGACGTCAGGTGTAGTACTAATTCTGAAAGATACACAGTAGACACTCTGGAGTTAGATCCCAGTTTGTTTCCAACGTAAAAGATAAGATCGGAAAATTATACGACCTCCCGGAAGATCCCATGGCTATTGCGTGCAGGGTGGACTACCTGCTGGAAAAGGATAGATTTATGTAATCCCCAAACGGATATGAGGTTGGTGTACGCTAGTTGGCGAGCCTTCTTCAAATAACTAACAAGTATTAAACTCCGCCCAGAAATTGACCTTTCAATTCGCGGTGCCCCAGATTCCTGACGCCATATGGGGTAAGTATTTCAGAGATAAGAAAATATGTAGGATTGTAGAACCAGAATTTCCTGGGCGTATCAACGGCACGATGATTTGCTTAACGTGTGCAATTCTCTGTCATACCCTACGAGCATGGAAGATAGGAGTATATAAGGAAACGTGTGATTTCAAGTCTGATACAGTAGGAGGTCAGCCAGAACACAAACCCACCTCGTGTTCTCCAGACGCTAACATGATCCGAACCACTAAAGAACTTTTTACCCGGCCAACTCAGACCTGGGCCGATTGCCTAAAGCAGATACAGGCAATAATTCTGGAAAATATTCGTGGGACCATCCGAGCAAAGATACAGAAGGAGTACGGCGTGCAACAAGATCGCCGTGAAGAGTATACTGATGATTGGACAGTAGTAGCCGCCGAGCTGCAGAGTCAGGCATCCCAGCAGACTGCGCGACGGCCAGCCCATCAAAGTCAAACTCCCAACGATTGGGCAGCGGGAGCCGCCAAGCTGCAGAGTCAGCTATTCAGCCAGGCTACATGATGGCCAGCCCACCGAATTCAAACTCTCAGCCGCCTGCGTGTTGGGACACTAGTAGAGCAGCAGGATAGTCAAAACGATTCGCAGTACACTGACTTGTCATTTGAACTCTGTCAGACTTCAGCTGCCCAAGTTCTCAGATTTCTAGATTCTGATCCACCGAGTCCAGATGGCTCACGGGAGGAAACCGGGGGACTATCGTTGGACAGAGCTTTGAGTCTTACTCCATCGCGACGCCTCTCGCTGAGCCTTGACGGAATAGAGCCAGCGCGAGAGGGGAGAAGTTATAGTGAACAGGGGGATGAAGAAGAGGGGCGCGATGGGAGCGCTAGTGTGGGTAACTAAGAAAAGAAGTATGTGTCGAGTTTGTGTCGAGTAGCTTAATTAATTTATACTATTTGTTTAACGTTTGATATGAGAACGTAAAGCAAAATCTGGAGTAGAATCAGTGAAGGGTAGGTGTTACAGGGGTGTCTGGGTGATGTAGATAGTGTAAACATCACAGCGTCACGTCGGAGAAGAAGAGAGAGTGCGAGCAAGTCGGAGAAGTATCAAGATATCACACAGGAGCATCCAGATAGAAAGGAAAAGGTCTAGCTACGACCACATCAGCAAAAACAATTCTCCCTCATGTATTACCTACATATCTCCCTGAATCGGCTAGTAATACCACCTCCCCCGGTCCCTCCTGTCCCTCATTCATTTACCGCCTTTCCTAAAGACCCAACAGGTCTTCTGAAAGCCCCATACATGGCTTCGACGCCATTTATCGCCCTCTTTTGCAGGTGGCCCCTAGCTTGCTCCACTAGCAAGGAGATCTCGCTTAACTGACCCCTGTTTTTTTTTGCATTTCTATCCAGCCCATTTTGGCTGTTGTGCGTCCGCTTTGTACCTGTGCGCGTCCAGAACAACCTTGCCTATCTCAGCGCCCCATCACGCCCTTAGCACTCTCCCTTCCCCTTGATTTCTCCGTTATGGAATTCGTCCCCTGGGGACGTTCTTCACGTCATAACATGCACTCCTACCCCTGGTGCGCGTCCGGAACATCCTCGTCCTCTCAGCATCCCATATCGCACTTTGCTCCTCTCTCTTCCCTTGATTTCTCCGTTATGGATTTCGTCCCCTGGGGACGTTCTTCAGGTCATAACATCTACTCTCTACCCCTGTACCGGCCCCACACACCCTTCTGTTTCCAAAGTATGCGTGCCAAATCTGTTTTATTTCACTAAAGCCCGTATCTTTTGTGCCTCCTCTCGTCCTTCTCCTGACATTCATGATTCGCTTTGCCTTTCTGTACCACTCCTATTTGTCGCCTCGGTTAGTTCACCATCGATATCCTTAGGTGTCTCAAAATGCACCGCTAGCGTCCCCTTCATACCATTTTTTGTTTCTTTCTTTCTACTGTAAAGTTTTCAATAAATTCTATAAATGTTTCTAAATCAATCCTACTATTTACATACCAGCGGTTGTTATCCGTACCACTAGTCTCGGGCACTAAATGCGCCATGCCCATGATCCGTTTGATACTAACGACTATCTCGTTGTTCCATTTGGGCCTTTCGCCGTCCCCAAAGTAACGGTAACAAGTCCCGTGATATCGCTGAGCTTCCCTGAGTTCTCAACATATAGTCTATCTACTAATACCAGTCTATCTACTAAACCCGTTCTTGGGTCTCGAACTTTCATTATCGAAACCAAGCGGGCCGGATAACAGCCTTTTAGTGCTCCATAAATACTTCTATTACCCGAATCCACCCATACCCAATCATTCCTGCTCTGCCCTGTTGACCTCCAAGCTGGGTTCCGGTACACTGAAGAAGGTGCCAAGTGACCTCTCTCTCGTCCTGAAAGTTCTCTACCGGACACGTAAAAGCCGACATATCTCAACTGGAAACTGTTTAACCGAATCCACATCAAAATGTTGGCTCACAGACAACTTCCGTCGATAATAATCGATTAAAAGGTCCGGAAAATTTCTCAAACTCTGGTAGAGCTGGGAAATGGTTTCCACGGTTGGTGTGAAACCCATTGTTGTTTAGTTACTGAACCGACTTGCCATTTGTGCTGTTTGTCGCGTACTTCGTCTCAATCGGACGCGATAGATCGCTTGGATATTCATTTCATGAATTTTGAAGCTGTCAAGTCTAGAATATGATCGTAGTATTTGTTGGCTTGCATCGTTTTTATTTGACCGCTGATAGCCCTCCTTGATCATTGTTTTGTGACTTGTTTCACCCGACTCGTAGAATAATTTGAATGTTCCCAAAGCGCCGTATATGGTCCCCGAAGTGACTCAACAGATGTATCTTAACAAAGTTAAAGTCTACATCCTCATCATATATATCTGCAACAATTCCATCAAATCGCGATGTTGCTCGTCCGCAATCCGACGTCTTTTGGCAAATGTAGCCCCAAAAGGCGGTGTTGATTAAGTACTTCACTATGCTCACCTCGAATTCTGGCTGTGACCTCTCTCACTTTCCTGGCAGTGGACTTATCCTTTCGGTACTCCTTAAAAACGACTTTGTGATCATGAAAGGCCTTAAGGAACTGTTCGAGGTATTGAATCGTCTCATCGGTATGGCTTGTATATTGTGACATTAGAGTAAAGTCGACAATCGACCGGACACAGGTTAGAGCTTTGGTGAATATGGACGTTCTGCGGCACTCGGACGACGTAGCGAGGCTGCAAAACATGGTAGTATCACTTTAACCAGATTCTTCATCTCTTTTCCGGTCCACTGAGAGATCCGACTGTACTCTTTGTTCGGCGCGGAATAGCCAGGATAAACATCTAAACTCTTCCAGATAGCATCGAATGCTTGTAGCCGTTTGTATTTCTTTAGAAATCGATAACCCATTTCATAAGGTGTGTTTCGAATATTCCCAGGTACACGATATGGAGAATATCTGGTTTGGGCAGGTCGGATTGCTGAACGTTCGGAAGCCCCCAAAAGACGCTAGGAAGCAATTTGAAACCACAATCTGTTAGTTGTTGCTTGGCCTGCTGGTCGTTTTCACAGTATTTGTTGAAGAGATATTGGGATTTCCTATAATCTCGTCTGGCTGCAGAACGTCTCAAATGAGACCTAGCTGTTCCAGTCGAACGTCACAGACAGCGCACTGATTTTGTTGAATACCATGCAATGTTACATTTTCCAAGTGATCCGCAATCCACGCCGAGAGGCGTAAGAAACACAATCGGACCTTTCCATCGGCGCATTCAACCTCAAGTCCGGAGTTCCCTAGTCAACAATTGGCGCAAAGATCGCTTCTATCAAATCACAAAGAATCTCATTGTTGACCTGCCTTTGCCGTGCATCTCTTGCTGCTACGCCCAGCATCTTTGGGGGATGGGCAAAAGCGCCAAAAGAACGGTTGCATGTTTCGAGGGTTTATTCCGTGTACTCGATAGGATATTTCCAATTGTCATGTAGATTGGCCAGGCTTTCTTATCTCCCGAGAAATTGGTCAAACAAGTAATGTCTGAGGAACATATGATTGGTACGAGTGTTGCTCCATCCGGTAATTCATCCTTTGCTGGCTGTTAATTTTGTGTCCTAGTAAACGGTATAGAAGCACCGTGGAACGTCGTATTTGAACCTACCTGTGTCTCCCACCACCAATCAGCGGTATGCATCTCCGAATAAACTCTCTGAGGTGGTTCTTCGCTATTCCATTCCTTCACAGGGGCGTAAACTAAATCTTGAGCAAAACATCTTTGACCAAGTAAATATTTAGCACAATCAATAGGATTGCGGAAAAAGAATTTCTGTGTTATGGAAGCTTCGTCTGGTCCTTCCTCGTCCGAAATTTCCTACTTTGGTTAGAATAGGACGTTGTAGGGTCCATTTACTTACAGCTTCGCTAAACGATACAAACCCCTCTTTCCAGCTCTTCATTCCCATACCTGATTCCAACTGATCAATGGCATCAAGGAGCCGATAACCAGAGTTAATATTACTGCCCTCAGGCCCCAAGTCCTTCTTGAAATATCTATCCATGTGATCCTTTGGTACCTTTGCTTCAATAAACCACCGAGCAAGCTCAAAGTCCTTCTTGCTTCTGAATGGTGACCACATCTCATCTTCAGATCTTTCGGGCTGTACAACGTCCCGTAGTGACCTTCCGCAGTGGGTGCGTCGTCGGTATCGGTAGTCCAACTAATGGTGTGCTTTCCTCAGTGTCCGAATAATTAAGACTTTCCACATCCGAATCGGCAGCGTTTACGTAGAGATCGAACTCATTTGCTTCAATATTCTTTCAGCCGTACTAAATTCTTCCCCAGTAGATTGGAGGTTAGGTCAGAGTCGGCAGGCTGGGGATTTGCATGCCGTTCTTCGTCGCAAATAGGCTGTACAAAGTCAAAATGCGCTGTTTCCATATGCTTCCGGTACCATGTACTTGACTTGTATTTTCTTCTGCAGTACGGCATTGAGACTCTTGTACCATTCTACAAGAAATTAGATTTGATACACAGCACAAAAGAGACGCGAAAATCAAACTTACTTTTCAAGACTGATCTCACTGTGCTTGAACGCGTGTGGTAATTGAATAACTAGTTCTTGACCGGAACTGTGCTATAGATAGATGTTATTGTACGCAAAAAGGTGCAAATAGGACAAATTGTCGTCACACGTCTGTTCAGTAAATTCGAGATATTTCAAGGGATAGAAAAATATGAGAACTTGAAAAACTTTCAAGGTGTGTTGTGTGGCCTGTTTGTAATTCAAAGGCCAACTGTTCAGGTCGGTCTCACCTTCCCCTGAGCAGGATTGTACTAGTACTCGTACTTGAATGACGTTCTGCGGCTCAAAACTCCCTTTTCACATTAGCTTTCAGACTAAATCCAGGTAGGGCGTTAGAGGTCCTGCGGCATGAACATGAACGACGGCCCAGGGCCACGACAGACTCCTACAAATCTCGAGAAGACCTTACTTAACACTTATATCTACGATTACTTTTTAAAAAATGATAAGCAATGCGAATTATACCCTAAACCTCAGGTGTGCTTTATTCGGCGTATTGCAGACTTTGAGAGGGCCAAACCTAATGGCAAGCGCTATCTACCATACCCTAATATTCCTTATCCGAACCCACATCAAGAAAGCAGGGGTAGTCACAAGCCTGCCTATTACATCGTTGTACCTTAAAGCACTCTTGAAAAGCTTGTTCATATTTGTTCAACCCACCTTTTCAAGTGTACAAGCTTACCTTGTTACATGTTTGCCTCACGGCAACTGTACATCTGTACTTTTTGTACAGGCACAGAAGGACGTTCTACGTTCAAGTTGGGACATTTAACAGTCTCTTTCAACTGGTCTGAGTTGTTAGAACTCTTGATACTATGACAAACAGCTTGAATAGTACGCTCTTCCTTATATAAACCCCTCGCTACCCCGGGATTTTCCTTCTCCACTCCTTCATTACCTTCTAATCAATCTACAGCTTCTCATCGTCTTCTTGTCCTCCAAAAGCAACTTTTCCCTTCACAACGATACGTTATATATAAACGAGAACTGTTTTCCGCGATCATACAGTCTCACTCACATTTCATACCAACTATACCGGTAAGTCTCGTCCCGGTTCCTAACGTCCGAAATGAGCCGTTCTCAGGCCTTTCGTAGGCTATACTGATTGATATCCATAGAATACCGGTAACTTACTTTAATTGAAGCGAAGCTTTTCGATCGCTTCTACCTCCTAAAAGTAAGTTTGTACCACAATTCGTCTCTTTCCTTCCTTCCTCGGCCTCCTAGAGATACCAACCCGAGGCCTGGTCTTTCTCACTTCCTTCTGGGGCACGATGAAGCGCTGCGTAAGTTCTTGAATGAACTTGTGCACGGCTCGTACGAGCTCTTCTAAAGCCTTAATGTGAAATGATAGCTGACCACTATTCTCTAGATACACTAGCGGCTCCCCGTTTTCGCTTGCTATCCCCCCTATAGTTAGTCTTCTGTTTATCTCATTTGCACCTTTCCCAAGATGGAATGATTATGATCGCTATTTGCTAGATTTTTTGGGATTTCCCGTGTTCTTCTGCACGCCAAGAACATCCTCGCCTAATTCAGGTTAGTCTTCTGCGCGTCCCATTTAGTCTTTTTACAGAGAATCTAATTGGTTAATAGCATGCCTCCGATTCGTGGTCGTGGTGTGTCACCACTGCCATCTTCCAACTGAGCTCAACCTCACTAGTGAGGGACGAACCTGAAGGGAGGAGATACCGCGCGTTCGCACATACATTCTCCAGAAGTGCAACGAGAGGAATATCACCTCTCGCACGCAGGCCGGTGACACTTTGTGGAACAAGTTAGGACGGAGACCGTCGCACACATTGCTCTCAGAGGCTTCCGAGCCAAATTCAACTCCCCCCGGAATGGCCAACATCGGGCCTTCCACGTTGCTCTGGATGCTCTCATCATGGACGTCCTGAAGAAGGCAGCTGAGTCTCGTAGGAATGCCAGACTTAATTCCGATGCCGAGGAAGAGGGGGAGATGGGGGCGCTGCTGTCATCTGGATCGGATCGAGAGACGAAAGGGCCGTTGCTCGTCCCCAACCGACCGTTCAAGAGGAGAAACCGGTTCGAATAATATTCATTTCGACCACATGTGCCGAGCCTGAGCAGGCTCGCCAGCTCCCATGGATAAACCGTGGTAATAACGCTATGCCAAACAAGAGTTGGCTGGCGGTTCTCAGGCACTACACTTTACAGGAGCTCGGCGAAGCTGCCTGTCGGTACATAGAGGACGGCGAGCACCCCCGCAGTTCATTGGAATTCTCCGCGACATTCAAGCCTGAATGTCACTCCCAATGGCACCGACCAGATCGAATGATCGACATGATCAGGTCAATGCTGGCTTCGTCTCTCCCAGTGCTCCACCCTTACTGTCGCCTGCTTCCTCCACCGAGCAGCTGTTGCCCCTCCTGATAGTGGGGACCCTGTTCGTCCAATACACCTCTTGTTGGGCACAGCCGGAACTATCTCTTCCCCGGCTAATTCGACGTCGCCGAGTTCTACACTGACCAGAATCTGACTCTGATGAGGAGGACGATGTGGAGCGCATGCAAGGCGCAGAAGGGCCTTTCCTAGGTCCCACAACGCTGGCAGAGGAGAATTCTGAGCAATGATCGTAGGGTTGTTAGGTTCCAGACCCACTCCCGGAACTGATTCGCGCGCTCGAGTGAGGCAGGGGCCAGCGTATATGAGCCGATATGCAGGACAAGATGTCCCAATATGGCTCTTCCCCCGGGGATCCCACCTCCCGGGTGTGAGGTGTCAGTACAGATGCTATTGAGGAAGACGCTGATGATAACGGTGGTGGTAATGGGGGTAATGGGGGTGATGGGGGCAATGGGGGCAATGGGGGCAATGGGGGCAATGGGGGCAATGGGGGCAATGGGGGCAATGGGGGCAATGGGGGCAATGGGGGCAATGGGGGCAATGGGGGCAATGGGGGCAATGGGGGCAATGGGGGCAATGGGGGCAATGGGGGCATGGGGGCAATGGGGCAATGGGGGCAATGGGGGCAATGTCTAGGGTTTGTTTGCGCCGGGCAGCGTCTTCTTTAGCTTTTGGGTGGTTTTTTCTTTTATTTCACTGGCTTTCTTAGGTTTTGCTTTCATTTCTATCCATGGGTTCGGCGCCGGGGGGGGGTTGGGGCTTGTTCGTGCCAGGTAGTGTCTTCTGGTCTTTCGGGTGGGCTCTCTTTCATTTCACGGGATTTTTCTTACTTTGTTTTCTCTCGTTTCTATCTATTTGTTGGGTTTTCTGGGACTGATTTTGTGCCGGGCTGCGTCTTCTTTGAGCCTTTGGGTAATTGTTCTTTGGTTTTACGTGCTTTGCTTCTTTGCTTCTGCTTTGCTTCTATCTATTAATCATTGTCTTAATCCTGTTTGCGCTGTCATCCGGCTTTCCTATATTTTACCCGGTAGTCTTAGATTTTAATGTTTTTAGTAGTCCTTTTATTTTTAGAATTAGTTGAGTGCAATAGAAAGCTTTTCTGGGACGCTAAACGTCCCTTTTATCCTTTATCCTATCCTAGTATTATAATCCAATCTTTTGAAATAATAAGTTATGTTCATCCAAGCCCGCATATGAATCCTGTCCCGGCAATCCTAATAGACAGTCTCTATTCGGCTCAGAGCCATCCGTGCACGTAGCCTTTGAGACATTGGAGGCCAAATGGCTGTAGGATAGTCCGAGCCCATGCCAATGATTCTCACGGACCTTGGGTCACAGCTAGGAGTCCGTGTAGTAAGAATAACATAAAGCTTGTTCATCCCCAATGGACGCTGTTCGTCCCCAATACGACGCCGTGAGTTCGATTCCTGTCGGACTTTTATCTCTACATCTAATTCCTTTTTCTCCTCTAGTTCTTTCATATAAACGCGCAATCATGAATGGAAATACGAGCAGAGGTTAGTCACGCCTCCTGGAGGCCAATTTGAGCTCTCTCAAGGCTTAAACATCCCATTCTTGACCAGAGTAGTAGGACTAGCCCCGCGAGCTCAGGCATCATCGTCGAGACCTCCAGTAGCCTTCGTGAATATTTCAACGCCAGCACCGGAAACACAACGACGAGTTCATTTTGAGGAAGAGCAACCTACTGATGTTGACGATAATGACATTCCTCCTAGACGTCGCCGATGGGATGAACGACGTCCTGCTGAACCACTCCCGCTGCCACTTCCACGAGGGTCAGAAGCCGGTTAAGATATGTACGTAAATCTAATAATTTTTTCAATTGACATGCTTATAAGAAAGAGTACGGAGGACACCCCAACACCAGTTCTAAATGGCCCTTCACACGGGGTTCTAAATGGCCCTTCGCAGGGGCTTGCATCACAAGAGCAGGCAGCACAATTACATTCCGGCCATCTCAGAGACAATTCATCACAATTCTCACCCTATATTCCTGATACGCATAAGGAGGAAGAAATTATGCCGTCCCATTCACAACGTAGTATAGCTGATCCAGACTTTCCAGAGTCTAATATCGGGACCCCTATCACACTATCGGCAAAAAGCAATACATTGCAGGGTGAGGCGAGGATCATCTTTGAGAACGCTGCAAATATGGTCCGGTATCATACGTGGTTTGTTAATCCCTTTGTAAAGCCTGCTGAAAACGATACGCTTCTGGAAGGTTATTGGGTAAGGGCAGCTAGAAAGTTAGGTTGGGGAAATAGGGTAATGGAAAGGCGGGCAATGACTTTTGTAAGTCCTTTAATTGACAAAGAACGTCCTATTGGAGACTGATCACGGCTAATTAAATACATTTAGTTGAAATTGAGGCAGTCTAGTGCTAGGTCACATCTAGTTTCAGAGAGCAAGAACATGATTGAGGACCTGTAGGACTTCTCGCAAAAACCACCAACCGAAATAAAGGCGCGAGTTGCCTATTTGCTCGAAAATGATCGGTTTACATGCTACCCTGTAAACAACAAGTTAGTAAACTCAGATCGTCCCCGGTGAGACGAGATAAGGCTTACCCAGACAGGACTGTGGTTGGCGCTTTTCTGCGCCAGAGATAGCAAAACTCTTGTTTCACAAGTGGTACCGGGGTTCAAGAATGCGAGGGAGGACAGATAAATCATTTCTTAATCGTACTAATGATGTCCTGATATGCCTTACCACGGCATGTCTGTATCATTCTCTGAAGGCTTGGAGTTCCGGATCATTTGTCCAACCTCCAGATTTTTCCACTATGACAGCACAAAGTTAGTATTGACTCGTTTAAAGGTTCAAATCCACCGTTGTAAAGCCTATCGTACTCACTAGACAATTTAGATGTCTATCTTCGACAGCGTGCTACCTGGCAAAGACTGCCGCCAGGAGTGCGAGATAAACTCGTTGAAGATACAAAAAAAAGTATTAAGAAAATGCTGTGGGAGGGCGGATTGATACCGGATCAGGAGTCTCGTGCCCCACTGGAGGACAGAGAAGCCGCAGGATATTTTGATTTGCAGATTTCAGGCGATGAGGAAAGCGAGGTGGAGAATGATCATTCAGATCCCGAAGCGGGTGAGGCAGTTGAGGCTCCCGAAGAGGAGTTGAATGGGGACGCGTAAGGTCCTATTTGGGACAAATGTAGATTTAAATAAAATAAACAAATAAAAGAGCTTATTATTATTATTATTATTATTATTATTTTGATTATGCCACTTAGAGTTAGACTTCGACCCAGTTTGTGAAAAAGACATTAGGGAAAAGTCGCTTGGGGCCGAACGAAAGTCCCAAAGAGCCATGAAGAAGTCAGGACGGCGAGACCAGTGAAGGAATAAGCCAGCGCAAGGCCACGCATTATTGAATAATGGACTGTCCTCTTCGCGAAAGCGACGAATAGCGTCTGCTTAGATATTATATACACGGAGAAATTATTGGGGCTGGATTAGGTCATGGGGCAATGGCAAGGAGGAAGGGGAGAAATAAGCGAGAATTAGGAAAGCGGAAGAACTACGGGGAACAATCCATTGCGGACGTTCGGAGTCGCGAAGAGTTTGTCAATAGGAAATTCAGAACAGGATGTTTGAATCAACAAGGGAACAATGGGTGCGAGAGGTAATGCCAGATAAACTATAGGGAAAAGGTCAAAGCTGGAATGGACCAGACAACGGCGTATTTGGGCTGTTGGGAAGCATGATTGAGTCATGAGGCAGAAATCCTCAACGGAACAATTCCTAGCGCGAGAGGTAATGCCGGATGAAATACAGGGGAAAGGGTCAAAGCTGGAATGGACCATACAATGGCGTGTTTGGGCTGTGGGGAAGCATGATTGAGTCATGGGGCAGAAATCCATAACGGAACAATTCCTGGTGCCAGAGGTAATGCCGGATAAACTAAAGTAGAAGAGTCAAGCCCAGATGGACCGTGCAACGGCTCAAAGAGGACGAAGTGCGTCCAGAAAATGTTGCATGACAACGAAATTACCGACGCAAAACAAAATGCCCTGTAACCCCGGATTTATTCCGGAGTTATGGGGCATGGACGAGAGATACAACAACTTGAGTTTTATAATTTGGCCCCCCATACCCCATATCCCTCATGAGGTATGGGGGTCAAATGTGAACTTTTGCTGATGCAGGACACAGAGCACGTAGAGGGTGCAATCAGGATAATGGAGGGCCACCAAGATGAGAGAGACCAGAATTGTGAGATCCTAATGTGAGGTGTGGGAGCGAGCGAAGCCAAGACGCCGAAGATCGGGATCATGATATGAGACATCGGAACAAGCGGAGCCCAGACACTAAAGATAAATATCGGACGTCAAGATGCAAGACGCCAGAATTAGAAGTGATCAGGATGGAGTGGTGGATGATCAAGCGTCACCCTGATGCGGCAGCAGAGATAAGAGGTCTTCGAGGGGCAATAGCAGAGAACGAGACGCTGTCAGGGTGCAAGAGCAGAGCACCAGACACTGTCAGGGCGCAAGAGCAGAGTACCAGGTGCTATCAGGGCGCAAGAGCAGAGCACCAGACGCTGTCAGGGTGCAGAGGGGGTAGGTGTCCCTGTCGGGATGGCATCAGGGCGCCGGACATTAACCGACACAAAATCAGGATGCAACGTCAGATCACCGTTGCGTCCTAATTTGCGGTTGACTTTATGTGCGCCAGGTGCGCCAGACCCAGGGGGCGCATGGGGCGTAGAGTATTATTTTTCCTGATATACGCTGCCAGCATACGCTAGTAAACTAGTCAGTTGCTAGATCGAAGAGGCTCCGGGTATGCAATGAAGACCGCTAAGAAGAAAACGACCAAAGTATGAAATTGATCCATGCCGAATCCCATTTCAACTTTATTAAGATGCATCTAATAATTCACTTTCACGAGCACATCTACTAGTTTGGCAATATTCCTATGTATTCTACCAAGTTTAGAGAGCTCGCATACAAGGAGCAGATCAAGAATGGGTATCGACATTCAAACAAAATTGACACAGTGCGACAGATACTAAGCAGCTATGGCCGGCAGTATATGATCTGGATGAGACTTTTGAACTTAGATTTCCTGCAACGTACCGGAGCAGATCTACCAGTAGAGGTAGTCGAGCATTTAGAGAAAACAAGAACCGTGTCAGTCCCACTTGCCTATCGTAGGATTCTGAAAGGACGTCGTGATGAGATACGCAACATCATCCATATCAGCAGAGTGTCCGATATCTTCCTGGAAACAATTTATCGAGAATTGATACGATATAGCCAACTGAACCTGCCACTCAGGCACCAGCTTCCTGAAGATATGGCGGTACTTTGATTGCTACTGGTTGAACTAATGACGACACTTAAAATCCCAATGCTTGCCTTCCAGGAGCCCAATGTGTATGACAGACACCATGCCCGGTGCACTGGTACTTGACTCTTCAGTAAACCAGGCGAGCAGGAATGATTCTATCTTGATACAGGCTAGTGGTAAGTAGATGTATGGTGTGCTTAGGGGGTATGTCCCGGTGAAGCTCATAGCTCTTTTCAAAATCAGGTATTACATGCACCAGGAAACTGTCTACCACCTTGCAGGCATTCAATAGATGAGTGTGGTTAACTCAGGACACCCATCAGATGTACACGGCCTTGTGACAGTACATCTGAGGGATGAAGACCTGGAACTGACAATTGTGGATATAGCAACGATCATAGACCTAGCACATCTTATACCAGAAACGGACCGCCGCTAGCTTGTCAACAGCAGGACCGATTTAAGGATGTTTAACGAGATCTTTTGAACCACGCAAGAGGGGGCTGGTCCTATATGATTTAACATGGATGTATATAAGTTATTAAAGTTGGGCGTGGGAAATGGCGGAGCCAGGAGGTTGGAAAGAAATCACTATATAGACGAAAGAGTTCAGTAGTAGTATATACTAGTAGACATAGAAATTGAAATTTCTTGAATTACATTAGTCAGACCATAGGTGAAATTTACAAGTAGTACTACTAGTATCGTGGACTAGAGCTACATCACTCCCCCAAAAGAGATTGGACGTCACTCCATGTCTGAGAGAGTGCGTCGGGAGGAGACCCAGAAGAGGCAGGAAAAGAGAGTATATTGAGGAGGCGTCGGGATGTAGGAAAGAGGGTAGGAAGGAAGAGCGGTATCCTGATGATACATTAGGGCCAGGGGTGGTGGGGAGGCGCCAGGATGCCAGTGGAGTGAAACCCAGCTTTCAGACGCAACAGGTGTTAAAACTCACATCAGCACGCACGGGACGCAGGGGACGAAAAAATTCACAAGTGATACGTCAAAATGCAGCGTCCGTGCATTAGACGCATGTTAAACTTTTGCTGATGAAGGGAATTATAGGGGATTTAATATATAAAATATTCCTTTTTTTTTGCCTCACCAACTACTGGCAGTAAGTGTGTGAAGCCTAGCTGGTGTGATTGTAATGCAAAAATCCTATACAAATTGGCTGTCCTGGTACCCTTTTTTGGCTCTGTTCCAAAACTTTGGCACTCAGAACTGCTAGAATAATTTCTGTAACCTAACTCTCAATTATGTCAATCATCTTTTTAAATTGTGCAATCTAAAAAATTCCTGAATATTTCTGATGTTATGGTAGTGGGCAAGCACCTTTTGATTATGGGCATTTTGTATGGAAAAGCCGCTAGGGGTTCGTTTCTCTTGTTACCAACTTTATACATCTTAAGCTAAGCTATCATTCTATGCAAAAAATACAATTGAGCACCTTTGCTAAAATCATCATTAAAGACCCACCATTCCTCTAATTTTAAAATTAAATATATTTCAAGATGCTAGAAGTCTATCATATACTGGAGGCTCAGGACCATTTAGCCAGTTTTGTGGTTGTCTGCAAGTTTCACCCTTTTCGCAGAAATGCACCCAACTAAAGATAAAAATTAAAAAAAATCCTTTGGACGGCTCCCCTTGTGGACAGTAATGAGATATGTATCAATGTGAATAAATTCTTCTACTAGGAACACTGCACAAAGAGAACCTCAATCGAAAATGAGAGTAAAAAAAGAAACATAGGTATTAGACAGTCAGGGTTATAAGATATATCAAATCCAAACACCAAAACATCAACCACTGCCAAGCGCTGTGGATAATGAGAAACAATTCATGAGAATCCCCACACGATGGTACCGTAAAACGCGAAAAATAGAAGACTAAGCAGCCCTAAAGTGAGAAAGAAAAAAGGCAGGCGGATATGCCCCCCCCTGTGAACACAGTTGATCTAGTAGAGGTATTTTGAATGGTAGAGGTAGTTTCCGTGGCCCTGATGCCCCAGAATCAGAGATACGGGATCAAGCGAAGGATTATCTACTATACGCAAAATAGCATCCTCCGTTGCAATGAGTGGATGCGTTGCTTCCTGGTGTGAAGCAATCCCACCAGTGGCAGAGTCGGTATTCGATTGCCATTTTCCAACGATCCGCAATCAGAGCTTCTAGCTTCCGACAACAACCTCTCTTCACCCGCTCACCCCATCATGGCGGCATATGACAAAGGCGCTTGGCCATCGTTATCCGATCAGCTGAGATTGACACCGCCGCGTTCTAGAAGCAGCTTCACTATACTTTCATGTCCTCCCGAAGCAGCAAATGATAGAGGCGTTTGGCCATCGCTATCCGGTGAATTGGGATTGACATCATTGCGTTCCAGAAGTAACTTCACTACACCTTCAGATCCCGCCCAGGCAGCAAATAATAGGGGTGTTCGGCCGCTGCGATCCGGTGAATCGGAATTGACTTCATCGCGTTCCAGAAGTAACTTCACTACACCCTCATATCCTCTCAGGGCAGCAAATAATAGGGGTGTTCGGCCATAGTGATCTGGTGCATCCGGATCGACATCATCGCGTTCCAGAAGCAACTTCACTACACTTTCAGATCCCGCCCAGGCAGCAGATGATAGAGGTGTTGCGCCGCTGCGGTCCCGTGAGTCAGGATTGACCCCATCGCGTTCCAGAAGCAACTTCACTACACCTTCATGTCCTCCCGAGGCAGCAAGTGACAGGGGTGTTCGGAGATTGCCATCAGGGATCTCGGGGTCAACATCCCCACACTCCAGAAGCAGTCCCACTAAGCCTTTATCTCCGACCCAAGCAGCGAATAATAGAAACGTTTGGCCATCGTTACCCGATAAATTAACACCCGCACGTTCCAGAAGTAGCTCAACATCCCCAGCCCCCGAAATGGCAGCAAATGACTGGGGACTTCGGTTGCCGCTATCCTGTGAATCGAGGTTGACGCTCCCGCGGTCCTGAAGCAGCCTCACTACACCCTCATCCTCCAAAATGGTAGCATATGATAGCGGTGTCAGACCATGGCTATCTAATGAATTAGGATTGACATCCCCATGCCCCAGAAGCTGCTCCACTACACCTTTATGCCCTCCAAAAGCAGCATACGATAGGGGTGTTCGGCCACTGCTATCCGAGGGATCGGGATTGACACCCCCGCGTTCGAGAAGTAGCTCCACTATACCCCCAGCCCCGGAAATAGCAGCATATGATAGAGGTGTCCGACCACTACTGTCCAAAGGATCGGGATTGACATTCCTACGGCCCAGAAGCTGCTTCACTACACCTTCATGTCCTCCAAAGGCAGCATACGATAGGGGTGTTCGGCCACTGCTATCCGAGGGATCGGGATTGACACACCCGCGTTCGAGAAGTAGCTCCACTATACCCCAAGCCCGGGAAATAGCAGCATATAATAGAGGTGTCCGACCACTACTATCCAAAGGATCAGGATTCACATCCCTACGACCCAGAAGCAGCTTCACTATACCTTCATGTCCTCCAAAGGCGGCAAGTGATAGGGGTGTTTGACCATTGCTATCCGACGAGTTGGGATTGACATCCCCGCGCCCCAGAAGCAGCTTCACTACACCTTCACCTCCTCTTGAAGCAGCATATGATAGGGGTGTTCGATCTTTGTTATCCGATAAATTAGGGTTGATCTCCCCGTGTTCGAGAAGCAGCTCCACTACACCCTCATCCTCCAAAACGGCAGCATATGATAGAGGTGTCCGACCACTACTATCCAAAAGATCGGGATTGACATCCCTACGACCCAGAAGCAGCTTCACTACACCTTCATGTCCTCCAAAGGCGGCAAGTGATAGGGGTGTTTGACCATTGCTATCCGGTGAGTTGGGATTGACATCCCCGTGCCCTAGAAGCAGCTTCACTGCACCTTCACCTCCTCTTGAAGCAGCATATGATAGGGGTGTTCGATCTTTGTTATCCGATAAATTAGGGTTGATCTCCCCGTGTTCGAGAAGCAGCTTCACTGCACCTTCACCTCCTCTTGAAGCAGCATATGATAGGGGTGTTCGATCTTTGTTATCCGATAAATTAGGGTTGATCTCCCCGTGTTCGAGAAGCAGCTCCACTACACCCTCATCCTTCAAAACGGCAGCATATGATAGAGGTGTCCGACCATGGCTATCTAATAAATTGGGATTGATATCCCCACGCCCCAGAAGCCGCTTCACTACACCTCCATGACCTCCAAAGGCAGCAAACGAGAGGGGTGTTTGGCCATTGCTATTCGATGAATTGGGATTGACATCCCCACGCCCCAGAAGCCGCTCCACTACACCTTCATGTCCTCTCGAGGCAGAAAATGACAAGGGCGTTCGACCACCGCCATCCGGTAAATCGGGATGGATATCGCCACGCTCTAGTAGTAACTTCACAGCACCTTCATTTCCCAACTCCGCAGCAAACGAGAATACGGTGCGACCGTCCCTAATAACAACATCGGGTCTGATATCTGCCTGCCCTAGAAGTAGCTCCACTACCCTATCATTCTCATACCTTACAGCCCACATCAATGGTGTGTCACCCCTAGAATCCCGTCCATTCACGTCCCATTTTTTCTTCTCCAGCATGGCAATCGCAATTTCCGTAATCCCCCAAAATGCGATGCAGTGTAGTCCGCCTATTCCATGAATTCCCCGGTCAAAGTACCGTTTGCGTATCTTCTCTTGCCAGAAAATAGCAGCAGATACATGGTTCTCGTATCCATCAAGCAGTCGCGATGCCTGAGATATCACCTGCTCGGTCACCTCCCTGCCTGCATGGGTCCCCCAGAAACGTGTAGTGTACCCAAGAAACGGCAATTCCGCCCGGGCTTTATCGATGTTTGGCTGTGGCCTCCGGACTGATGGAGAGTTCAAATAGGCGAGGCATATTTCGGCCATCACCGATTGAGGAGTTTCAAATAGGGTGGAGCTCGCTCCAAGATACTCTTGAAGTGTGAGATGCAGGAGGCGGACTGTTGACGTCCTTTCATCGATTGTGACAAGTCCTAAAGTGCAGTCCAGTACAGTCCTCACCGAAGGTACGTTGTCGATAGTAAACCCTTCCGCCCCCAGGTCTACCCCTAGTGCATGGCGCAGCTCCACCCACTGCAAGGGCCGCTCACAGCGGGAAATCCACATCAGAGCCGTCATCCCAAGCTTTGATTTGCCTCCATCCTGCTGCCTTATCCGTTCTAGTGTTGTGTTGTACGCATCCTGTAAGCCAAGGCCGTTGGCCATTCTATCCAGTGCTTGTCTCTTCTGGCGAATGGTCGTCGCTGCAAGGATTTCATCCATACCGAGGCAAACAAGGAGAAATCTAGTGACTGCTGTTAGCCCAGTCTGTGGAATCCAGCATCCCGTGTTAATACATACATTCCCGAGACCCTTTTTGGGATAACACTCCTTATATCTGCTCGCAACTCTTCGTCTATAGTACTCTTGTCTAGGTCCCCTTCCAACCTCTCATCAATATATCTTCTTATATCCTCCAAAGTTGGTTCTATTATAACCATATCAGCTTCCCCGGGAAAGTAGTCCTCCACTTCCGTTCCAATCTGAGGCCTTCCAGTAAGGAAAAGCCGAGCATTCGAGCATCCCTGAACAACGCGCTGTAGAGATTTCCAGAGCTGAGCCCGCTGCGTTGTAGGGAACTCATCCATGGCATCGATACATATAAAGCCCCGCTTCAAATGTAATAAAGACTTGGTAAGCATGTCGAGGATCTCGGGAACCCGGAGTCCGCAACCGTCAGTCTGCTTTTTTGCACGCTCAAATGCCTGCCGTACCTCATCTGGGATTTTTGCCAATGCTCCAACAACCTGCCTCAACACTGATCCCAATACAGCACTCGTAGATTGCATATTCCGAGTCGTGAAATCGCAGTACACATAAGCGACAGCCACGCCATCCCCATCAATCCCATTGAGAAGTGTATCAATTACAAGAGAGCTGTACTGCTTTTTAGAACCGCACTGAATCGGAGAGCTACAGTAGTTCATACCTGATATACGTCTTGCCAGCCCCCGGATGTCCATAACAGAATAAGACAGGCTTTGCCTTCCCGTCCTTTAATGTGCGCCATGTAGAAAAGCGTTGATTGCAAAGTAGCCAGTCTCCCACTTTCTCCACCCGCGAATCACGAACAGCCTGGTGCCTCTCTCGAGAAGCTAACGGAGATATCCACTCTAGAACTTGGCGTTTCTCGTCAGGTATGGATATATTGCACTGATTGAATTCGTTGTTTGTGGTATTCCCACAGTCGCGGTTGTTGTTGCCGTACGTGATGCTCGAGTTATGCACTATCTGGCTCATTTTGTATAGCGTATTGGTTTGGCTGCCGAAATTTGTGGGGGAAATTTTTCGTTTAAATCTATTGTTTTAGTGCAGTGGGGGCGGGCGCTGAGGGAGGTGGATGTTGCGGAAGAGGGAGAAGGAGGTGAGAAATTCCCTGCCACTTCGGGGCTGCGCATTACGACAGGGGTCCCACCAAGGCTGCTCAAGGCGGCTCAAACAAAATCCGCAACTCCAGAACCGTAGTTCTACTCGAGTACGGAAGAATCAGAACACGGAAGAATCGAGAACCACCCATCCTACAAAGCACGAGCAAATTGACTGCCACACACCAATTTAAAGCAACTTACTCGAGTAAGAGCACAGAGAAAGGACTCAATCCAGAATAGATGCGAAATCTCCAAGTGCAGTGCTTAAACTATGTTTTGGCCGCCCCCACCAACAGAATAAGAAGTTTGTGAGCTGTCTGCCCGGAACGAGCACCAGATCTTCTATGGCCAAAGATCTTGCCTTCTTGAATTTTTCATTCGAGAACACACATCATTGTTTAACCTCAGCACAGTATTATATACAAACAAATCCTTTCGAGGTCGCCTCTTACTTCCATACAGAACAACCCACAATAACGAATCCCCCCCACCATACCGGTACTGAACGAGAGCACCCCTAGGCCCGACACGCATTATGCATAAGTCCGTGTGTGGTTAAAAATCACGTGAAGAAAGAATCCAGCCTGAGATAAACTCCAAGCGAGCGCAAGAAACTTGACGATGATAACGGATACAAGCGAATAATCATACGATGGAAGACAATGAATCGGATATCACTAAACAGATAGCACCCATCACAAAATAGAATGATTGTACCCGTCAACAGTTCGCAAGAGAAAAGAGGTCAAGCCCAAATTTCCATCATCTCCTCGCACAGCGGCCAGTAAGATAACGAAAAAAAGGGTTCGCGTCAACCGGAAGCAGTGCAATACCGGCGACACAGTGGGACCAAGCATGGCAAGCCAGAGACAGGGTCCCGAGGTAAACAAAAATAAGTATAATCAAAAAAAGGTTCCATAGAACCGTTTCAGAGATTAAACTGAAAAGAACAGATACTACACTTGATCTAAGCCTGTAGGGGTATTAGCAATATGATCAACAAGCTTAAAAGAAAAACCAAGCTCCCGAAAACTTAATGAGCGAATGAACTATCAAAGTGTCAAGAGACATCTCATGATAATTCATTGCCAAAAAAGTATTCGAGGTTTTGGTGTTGAAAGTGGAAGTTGGGGTGTACTGACCAAAAGGCAAAGAGAGCTGGTGAGAGAAGAGGGGGGCGGGGTGGAACGCTCTTATATAGTGCTTTTCCCTGCCAAGCGCCAAGAGTATTTTGGCCGACGCCTAGGATGAACTGGGAAACGCCAGGGCTCAGGGCTCAGGGCTCAAGGCTGAGGCTCTGCAGACATCGCCAACCCCAAAGTATCCATAAAATTGCCAAGATCTCCGAATCCAGGTAAAACACCACTTCTGGTCATTTTTATGTCCAGATATCCGATGGCTTAACGATCGGAACAAGGCCTGGCAGCGCCTCAGAGCTTCATGCCACCCAACATCAACTAACACTTCAACTTGCGACAATGGGCCCCTCAAACGAGCCTTCTTCCTAATCGGTTATTCAAACTTGATTACAGAGCGATCTTCTTCCTAGTCCTCCAGTTGGACTTGCACCCAAGTAGGGAGGTTTCGCTTAGCGTATTCGAGTACCAAGACCCCCGTTTTCCGTTGTCGCTGTGACAACCCGCCACATGTTGATGTGTTGATAACGAAATTTCTGTTATCCGGGATTGGTATCATACTCAAGTTAACTTATCCCGGATAACAGTGGGTCCAAAATGAAAATAACACTAGCAACCGCTGCGTGTATCTCAGCACAGCTTAAGTAATTATAGTACCTAAGGAAGAATTTTCTCAGGGCAGACTACGGCAACCACGGCTCGCCAAGCAGCTATCTATTTTTTTATCACCCAATCTTCTTCTATTGGCAAAACCTCCTTCCGTCGTTCGGAATTAGAGGACTACCAGCCCCAACTTCGGCGCCAAGGCTCTGTCGTTATCGTTATCTTATACCGAGTGCAAAACCTCCCTAGTAGAGGCCTTCAAAGCCCGGATAGGAAGGCGAGCGCAGGCAAGACCCACACGATACCGACACGAGGAAGAAAGCTCCCGCTAAATAACCAGCCAAGAGGCCTCCCAACCAGGCACAGTCCATCCCCACATGAAGACCTCCCAATTCGACATGAACCGCAGGCTCGAGGGTGCCAGAACCATAAGAATCTCTGCAGTACTGGTACCATAAAACTCTCCGAATCTGCACTCTCCGCCGCCCCCGTAATCCCCAGATTCTGAGTTAAAAGTTCCTGGGAAGGATTAGCGCTCTCCCGACAGGGCACAAGCTCAGTCCACTATTGTGGATGTGTTGGATCCCATCAAACGGCATTCGCAATTCTCTCAACCTGCCAGACCGATCCTATCGTGGGCTGAAGGGTTAATAATCCGGCAGTAGATTCTAAGAGTTGTTACGGCAAGGCGACCCGCAGACTACCGGTATTCTTGATGCGGACAGGGGGTAAAATTGGATTTGCTTTACGCTGACGGAGCTGGAGAAGAACGAAGCGGAGGTAAAACATGAGACCCAGGCAGAGCGGTACTCGAGTAAGATGCGAAGCGAGCGGTATGAGTATAAGATGCCATTGCTATTGACAGTGCAGTGTTATTCTATTTGAGAATTACTATTTCAGCCGGACACACCGCAACAAACAACGCCTTAGTTAAGACGTTTGAAAATTTCAAATTCAAATTGCCTAGGAGGGTTCCGCCCGAGTGATGTATTATGAAGGATGTTCTATTTCATGTCGCATGGGAGATGGCACAATGGGGCAACAGACACCAGTGAAAAATGGGGCTTGGGGGTCTTGAAACGGAGTTCACCAGGAAAGGTTAAGGTACGCTCTCACTCTGTATCCACTTGAACCAAGATTTTCCCTATAACTTACCACGAGTCAGCACTTCTATAGTAGTTACTCAAACAGCACCCGTGTTGGTTGCCCCGTCATGCCGGTTACTCCATCCAGACCTCCATCATAATGCGGGGCGCGTGTGTGGCCTACAGGTAGACTGCGACCAATTGTGTTGACAGCTTTCCTCACGCGGGCGGTAGATCTCTGTCCTGTATTTGTGGGCCCCTCTGTGTCATAGCGATCACCAAGGGAGAGCGTCTCCTCAGCATCTTACCAGTGTGGTCTCCTACAGTGTTTGGGTAATGATGCCAACGAAGCGTTACCAAGAAAGTATATATACGTTATATTCACATCACCCGATGAACCCTTTATCAAGCGAAGGTATGACCGGCCCCCCGAATCCTAACCTTGACGACCAAATAGTGCCACGAGACATAGGATGCGGGGTGCCGTGTACCCGGTTATCAAGTATGAAAGAAATTCAATCATTCACAAAAATGTCATAACGTTTGAATGCAACGCAAATATTCCCTAAACGCCCACGCCGAGATACCTCCCTTTGCAGATGAATCTAAGCACAAAAGAAACTGGTGTGACTAGCCTAGTACCGACTCCCGTTCTATAACGGACTCATCAAATTTTACTATCGCTTAATTAGCATAAATTGTTGTCCAATGCAATACATGGTAGGCGTAATACTCAAAAATACTGTCTTTGCTGGCAACTGCTCCGTAGGGACACTATGAGCCGTAACCCTCCCCGGGAAAAGGCAACCGTCTAAGACAGCTTCAATAATTCCTGCAACAAATGCTGCACAATTCAGCTGTGACATTTCCTTGGGAACAGATATGTAAGAGTTGACCATAGGATCATTGTCGATGAGCATATATTCATCTTCGTTGTCTCTAGATTTCTCCAACCCATCCGCCGGCTTATTGAAGATAGAACGGTAGACTGTGGTAGTTATGAACTGGAGTATCCCTAAGATGCGTGTCTCGCGCTTAGCGCTGCGGCCCTCGCGCCAGAGTAAAAGCTCCAACAATCGCTGGCCAATTGAGTAACCGTGGAGGTTGAGCCTAAACCATCGTTAGCCAAGATTCTTGTCTGTATTTTATTTTATTTTGTTCGTTTCGTTTAATTTGGGGAGTGACTTTTTCTCAAGGTCTGCGATACCATTTACTCGCTTTTGAGCATATTGCACCATCTCTCCGAATAGGAAGGCGAAGCTTGCTTTGGAGAGCTCAGACCGCTGGGACCGGTTAAGGTGGCGGTCATATATGGATTTGCGTGAGGAAGAATAGCGGAGATTGGAGGAAGTTGATGAAGAGAGCGTATGTTTCAGCGGGGGGGTTGAAGTTGGGGTGCCCTGTTGAATGGAGGGGTTGGGGGAGAACGGAACGAAGGGGGAGCTAAGGGAATCGCCTCGTTGCATGACTGTTCGATGGATTATATTGTTCGATATTTTCTGATGATAAAGGAGTGAAGAATGATACTCGGATGGAGCCGTTGAGGCGAACAGTCTGTGAATAGTAAGAGTCGCGGAAAGATCAATGCTGCCCTATGCTTTGGGGTATCTGGAGTTGAACCTGCAGGGGCGAGAGGCGCGGGGTTACCCGGCGGCAAGTCTGTCACAGGGAAACAACACTTCCCTTTCTTGTTCGCCAGCCGTTTACAAGTGCAAGAGATCTTTCAACAGAGGTCTTCTTTCTTTACCTCTCCCCCGAAAAATAAACTCTCACTCTCGCTCCCTTCTACCATCCTACAGCTACCTTCGGCTTCGTGCATTTATTAAAAATTCAATTTCCAAGGCCAAAAGTTTCCCTAATTCCACCCCCTTACCGCATCATAACTCTCACAGTCGCACCATCCAAACCACAACAATGACATCCCAGTTTATTGGTCTTCAGGTCCTCTTGAGCCTCAACGACCCTGCTCATACCCGAGTTCGTGGACTTGTCGCTGATGTCAACGGTCCTGAACTGACACTTCGCGATGGTTCGAGATTCACTCTGCTTAAGTGCTGAACCATAATCATTGCTGACAAGGTGCCCATTTTAGTGCTTTTTATGGATACTGGCCATAGGGCTCCTAGCTATACAATTAACGGTTTAGACATCGAGGACATTGATATCATACCCTCCGAGACCAATGGCTCTACCCCTCCTGCCCCTCCCCAGCCGCCTCATCCACCTTACTTCCAGGCTCCTCCTACCCTCCCTACTATTCAACCCCCACCACCTCCACTACCTCCGGCACAAGCTCAAACATACTCTCAGCCCCTCTCCCAACTCCCAAGCAATCAATTTTCTCGGCCGGCGACAGCCGTGCATTCTCCACAGATGCCGGCTACCTCTGGTCAATTTATTGATCCGGCCATTATATCAATATCACAGAAACCAGAGGCCAACGCTGCACCGACCACTCAGGCCTCTATTCCAAATGCTAAAAACAAGCCGAGCTACTCTACCCCACCAAGGATGGCGACCGCTGGCTCGTCCATTGCCTCAGCTGCTGCCGCTATGAGGCCCCCGAATCCACCAGCATTAAAGCGCAACAGCTCGTCGCAAGGAGTCTCGGTAGCTCCTATCAATACTCTTGCAGTCCCAACAAGCTCGGGACCTCACCCACTTTCAGCTAGGGCCGCCCCGGATCCCTCAAGACCCGTTGGGCTTGGTCATTCCCTACCAATACGTGGCCCTGTTTCGGCATCTGTGCTCCAAGTACCTTTTAGGGATCTCTCCCTTCGAGGGGACGCCGCTGCTGAGTCAAGCGCTTTCGATGAAACCGACGATGCTGCAAGCAATGTAGCGATGCCACCTACTCCTTACGCTCGCCCGCCTTTTTCTAGAAGACGCTCTCGTCGCGGAAAAGCTCAAACAAGGGGCAATGAACAACGCCCACCCCTCGAGCCAACCGCCCCAGAGGAACTCACCCAGAAACATGCTTTATCACATGGGATTTTCGGGGGCCCAATACCCCAAGCGGCTAGTTCTGGTGGTGCTGGTTTACTTCAACCAGGTGCTATAAATTCTGATAAGAGAAGGCGGCAAAGACGGAGAGAGCGGCGAAATTATGGCAATTCAAATGCAGAAGAGGAAGGTTGGGCCACGGAAGATGTCAATGACTACAAAGCTAGGGAATTTGATTTTCAGGGGAACTTGGACCGATTTGATAAAGAGGGTTTATTCAATCGAATGAAGGTAATTTGTTAAATCTTGTGATCATATCAAACTTTTGTTTATGCACCTTAGCCTCTATTCTAACACTTGGCTCTAGGCCGAAGACACAACAGCGGACGAGGCACGCCTAGTATCCTTCAATAGGCTTCCGCAACGCGGCTCCAATAGTAAAGCATCTAGTGCCCCTCGAAAGAATTACCATCACCATGAGAACGTCCTCGGCACCTTCGTTAATGGGCAGTCATTGAACGATCGAGATGGTTGGCCGAACGAATTTATTACAGAAGAATCATCTGAAGACTCTGGGGATGAGCTCGGCCGAGGTCGTGGAGATGGTACGGCTGTCGACAGCGGTAGAAGCAGCAGAAGGGGCATGTCTCATCGATCGCAGAGTGGACGTCGCCGAAGCACAAGGCAAATGAGCACAAGCAACCCATCAATGAGATCCTTGGAAAATCTCCACCATCATCAGTCATCAAGTGGTGGAGGCCCTAGGCAAACTTCAATTGGCAAGCCCGGAAAACCAACACTGCGGCTAGCGCCCAGTGGCAAACTTTGCCCTATTGTCAGCCCATTGCAAATGCTAGATGTGGAGAGGATCGCAGAGGTCGAGCTCTGTCTCACAGACGATATGATGACGGAAAACGCCGGTCGGGCTATTGCGCAGGTAGTCATTCAGGCCTTTGGAAAACGGATATCTGCATCAAACCATAATGCCCTCCCGGTGGTCCTTGTATTTGCCGGAAATCATAAAAGCGGAGCACGTGCCATAGCTGCGGGAAGGCATTTGAAGAACCACCATGTTCGGGTGATGGTTTGTGTTCTAGGTCTGGAACGTGAAGATGAGTTACTAGAGCACGTCAGGAGGCAGCTCAATATATTCAGAAACGCTGGTGGCAGAGTAGGGCGGTGGGAAGAACTTGCGAACAATTTGAAAACTCTCGATTCACCACCCGAGCTGATAGTTGATGGGTTGCTGGGTATGCATCTTAGCTTTGAAGACCTACGAACAGATCAGCAGGCCACTGCGTTCGAGTTAGTACAGTTCGCAAATAAGAGCAAAGCGAGCGTATTAGCAGTTGATATCCCTAGTGGTGTGGATGGGAGCACTGGTTTGTTATTCACCTCGCGTTTCTCTTGAGTATACTAATATCTGCTATAGGCGAAGTCGCACAGCTTGAGGGTACAGGCCATCTACACATGAGAGCAAAATGGGTAGTCTGCATGGGGGCACCCAAATCAGGTCTGCTCAATGCGCTCGTTTCTGGTGTAGGTGCTGCCTGGAGCCTTTATGTTGCTGATATTGGTATTTCCAATACTGCCTGGAGGAAGTATGGAACCCGTCGGCGACACGGTGTCGAATTCGCTGCCGAATGGGTTGTCGAATTGGAGTATCACGGCACACCTTCTGCTTAGGTTCATACTCGACGTTTCCCTCCAATCGCTAAGACCCTGTCTTTAGACCTATTCGTTCTACTTTCCTCATTGATTCGATCTCATATCCGGAGTTTCTTTTCAGGCTTATCTTCTCCAAATAGCGGGTTGGATTAGGTTGGGGTTTTCACATTCTTATCTTTTTGCTTTAAATGCTGTCGCCCATCATTGCTTGTAACGAAACCCAATCTCTCTCTTCCTTCCTCACATTCTGTTTCTCCCCATCAATCTCTCGGGAGGCGGCGTATTTTGATTTTGGAGTAATTGGGGTTTTAGATATCACTGTATCTTTATCAGGGTGGGATTAAAAGCTGGAAGCTGATGCTTATTTTTCTTTTCGAGGTAATAGCATGTTATCATAGAGCACAAAAACCCATACCGGTACTCACGTATCCCAAAGAGGCAACCTCTAAAGCACCAGAAGTATGCCGAATATGAAAAAAAAGATCACAATACTCTAGCTATTAAATACCATAGCTATAATCATGTAGCCATACCAGTACTTTGCTTTCAAAAAAATTTGCGCACATATAGTACAGATCTACAAGGTACATACCGAACCTAACTTACCAATGCAGCCTGACCCCACACCACTATCACACGAAACCATACATGCATGCTTGAGACGTATCTGCTACTAGTCCCTGAATGCTGATGTTATTATTTCATGTTACGTTCCCCTATAGGTGCAAACTTTATGAACGGGGGCGCAGTACTGTACTAGGCGCCCACATCTACCAACACATTCACACCAGGTATTTGAGGATAACAGGTCAAAACCCCTAGGGAAATCAATATTATCCCTCCTCCAAATGTCATACAACATGGATATTAGCATATAGGGCAAGTGGGAATAGAGAAGCCAGTGCTATTAGAATCGTGAAGGGGTTTTGGGAGAAGTCATATTGTATCACTCGATCGCTCTCGAGGTGCAATTGTTGAAAAATGATGGAATAACCGAGCTGTTATACCAGAGACATGGGACGGAGCGAGAGATACTTAAGAAGTTCTTTCTGTCTAGGAGGGTGGAGAGGCGCGCTATTTATGCAGTGAAATAGCAATATATACCGGTATTGGCAGTGGGAAAGAAATCAAGGAAACAAGAGAAAATCAATGAGAACAGGATTGCATGTCCGGTCAATCGATCGAGTAATGACATGAGGGAAAGGTGAATAGCAGTAAACCGACACTAGGGCATACCGACCGGCTTTGTAGTACTCGAAGACATAGAAGGTACAATCTGAAAGCACTATTTCAATAGTAATAGCTGATGCGAAGATTTCTTTATGCTCCCAAAGGTTCCGATTCGGACTGATTGTTTTCCCTCTATTTGTTCTTCTCGTTATCCCTGTGGGTTCCTTCGTTGGCCTTTGTCTTTTGTTTTGTCGGTGAGGGTATCCGGACAAATTGTGTGCCCGAATGGTACTCCAAGGACAGATATCACTTTGAAAAATAGCTGACCAATTCTCTTTCCTATCATTTACTATCTTTTGTCGAATAAACCTTTTCTGAATAGTCTATTGTGACTGTTCTGCCACGAGGTATCGTATCTCACATTGCTACAGAGAGCCCTCGGAAGCAAGTGAGTCCGGGAGTTTTAATTATGCTTGGAGGAAGGGGGGGAGTATCGTAGCTTTTCTTTTCCCAAAAGTTGGATCGGAGGTAAGAGCTGCCGAACTAATTATAGGGCAGGAAAAACCCCCAAGTCCCCCACAGTTTAAGCAAGTAGCGGAAGGGAATTGGATTGACCTTCCTTAAGGTTGATCAAGCCTTTATTAAAAGATACGGTAAGGAGAATCTACCGCCCAGAGACAATCTAAGTAGGAATTTAGAGAAATTCCCGGTCACTGGTTGTAAGAAGTTTTCCCACAGGTGTCATATCATGGCCTCCTTCGATTGGTTGATACCGTATGGCTTGTATCCCTCTGCAAGATGTATTATACATAGGGTAGTGGACGCCCCTCCAGAGGCTCACTTTGGAAGGGCTTTGAGGGAGATGTTCATACTTAAGGCTAGCTCTCAGCCCGTCAAGCTCAAAGAGGGCTTGTTGGGGGTGCGTGCTCCACCTCTTCTCAAGAACGCTCCGCTGGTGTCTTCCGATGAAGACAGATGGCGAAAACAAGCCACGGCCCTTTCTTGAAAAACAAATATTTATACAAATAGCAAGTCGACCATGGATCTATTCACCCATGAGAAATATGGAGATCCCTACAACACGAAAGTCCCCGAGACCAAGGCGTAGATTCCACGTACCAGAAAGGGCTATGTCAAAACCTAAGGACCACCAACGCCTCCGAGAATCCATAAATTCAGAGAGACAAGGCAAAATTTAATGATTCAGGATATCATAAATACAAAAATTTTCCCCGGCCACAGGTCCCAAGCCCATTAGGGAGTGGTGGCCCACAACCCAGGAGCTACTCGAGTATCGTATAATACGGTATCATGCCCCGCAAGCGACACCATGAGCCACGAGTGGCTGAGCACAGTAGAGTACGCCTCCGGTGTACGTGGCCACAATCAAATTGCGTTCAATCTCACATACGAGTACGATACCATACACTGAAGAATCCCCGATACCGGTATCCTATCCATTCCCACCGCCTACTGGGACATACGTAGTAATAAGGTTTTCCCAGCAGCGGTAGCAGCAGCAGCAGCACCGCCATACCATACCGCACAGCAACCACCCACCCGCATCCCCAACAATAATCATAAAATATCACTCGTGTAGACTGACCGGTTGGCTGGCTAGCTGGGCTAGCTGGCTGACTGACTGGAACCAGTCGGTTACCGTGACTCCGCCACAACGGCAATGCAAACCTACGCATATACACTCCGCAAGCAAACAAATCACGCACACACCCATACCGTATTATCATCATATGGTAATCATTCCTTCATTCCCTAGAATTTTGTATTTCATTTATTTTATTTTCCTTCATTGCGTTACTTTGTGCTTCCGGGACACATACACACACACCTGAACCTGAACCTGATAACCCTGGCGCAGCAAAAAAAAGAAGCTGTGCGATCTTTTCATTTGTTTTTGTTTTTTTTTGCCTTTTTTTTTTTCTTTCTTTCATCAAAATTGTATGGTATCATACTTGTATATCTGTCAAGAGCTAAGTTTACTTTTTAAAGAAACCCAGTTTAGTTGTGAATTATTATATTATGATAGATACGATCGATCGCCTCGCCTACCGAAGACTTCCATGGTAAAAGTCCAGTTCCCACCTCTCACGGAGATACACGGGTACAAATACATATTTATTCGCGAATATATATGGTCAGACGTTACATTAGGCCTGTCGCGCATTTTTGTGATACCACCACCACCACTTTTATTGATTGATTCAAGTTCTAATCATCGTCGTGGTTGAGCTGAAGGGGAGACACCGGGGGGGTACGGTAGGGAAGGAGGGAAGGAGGAGGGAATGGCGGCTTACTGCCCTTGGAAACGGGTGATGGGTTGTGATTGCAGGATTAGATATTCATGGGTTATTTACTCTATGGTATCACCAATATAGTACGAGTACAGTATGTGCCAGGCAGAATGCCCGATGAAAAGCTGATTCCGACCGACCTGAGTTACCTACCTACCCACCGGCCCATCGGCAACCGCCCGGCAGAACCCGCCCTGTATGACATCCATACATCCACCCATCCATCTATCCATAACTACCCACGACAAACACCGCTACACCAAAGCAAAGCAAAGAAAGAATATTATGCGCACACGCAAACCATACCAAGCACACTAAAGTTACCGTTCCCGTAAGTCAAAAACTAAAAAAAAATTAACTTTTTTTTTACCTTACCCATATAGCAGCACAAGCACAATACATCTCAAACCTGACATGACAAAGATTGCACTTCCTACCTAACTTGACTAACTACCATACCGGACGCCTGAAGTTAACGCCCCCTCCCTCCCTCCCTCCCTCCATATGATACTCTAGGAAGGAGTAAAGAAGAAGGAAAAAACAAAAAACAAAATGGGCAAGTACTGCGCTTATGATATTATACTGTACTTCCTCAACCACCCCGACGGCCACTCACTCACCATTTCGCCCTAGCAGGCTTATCCAATCAAATTGCAAGTATTATACCGGTATCAATCAATCAATCAATCAATCGTCCGCCAATTGCGATGAGGGACAACATGACAATAATCAAATTTCACGGCGGCCCTTTTTTGTCCTGGCAGTGAGTAACCTGTCGCAGGCAATAGTAAATGAGGCAGTAGCAACGTGGAGTTATTATATTACAGTATATAACGCGCGGCTATCTCTAACAGAGAGAGAGAGAGAGCCTGAGAAAGTATAAAGTATCATAGAAAAAAAAAAAAGTAAAACAAAAACAAAATTTGGAAACCGAAGTCATCTCATTTGTTTATATATACTACGGTCGGGTGGATAGGGATAGTATGGGTGAATTAAGTTAAAATTTAATCAAGTTAATTAAACCCACCTCAGCCCTGGAAGAGAGCTGAACCTCCCATCCAAAACAAAACCAATACCGAGTGACGCACCATGACCAGGCGGTGCAGCAGGAAGTGCAACATCTGGCTGGTTATTATACGAAAACGAAAATTGAAACAAATAAACCCAGTAAAACCTCGCCTTTGCTCTCCTACTCGAGTATGATACTTACCTTACCTTACTAGCCAACCTAAGCAAGGATAAACCCCCCCCCTGCTTCGCACGTGAAGAACTATAAAATGAGTATGATAAATGACTACGTGTCCAGTGAACCCAAGTCAGAACTAAAACCCTCCCCTCACCCCGCCGTAGCATACCTTGCGTTGCTTTTATCATATCATACCTTACAGTACAATACCGTACGTTAAGGCCGATGAATGGAACAACCTACTGTACAGTTTTATCACTCACTGGAATGGCTCGGGAGGTACTGGGTTTTTCCCGAATCTGGACCTGTACTAGTACCGGTACTTGATTGGCCAGTTAGATGAAAAAGAGGGTTATAGAAATAAAAAAATGTCATCATAATGATTATTTATTTATTTCTCTTGAGATTTTCTTTCTTTTCATTCGAAAATAAAAATAATGTAGATTTGGAAAAAAGCTTATCGCAGAGCCTCAATTTTTTTTTTTCTTTTCGCTTTGTTGTTTTTCTATTGGGAAGGAAGGAGGGGTGAGGTGGGGTGGGGGAAGGTTTGGTTCGATTGATTGGTTGGTTGGTTGGGTGGGTAGGTGGTTGTTGATTGGTTGGCTGGTTGGCTGGTTGGCTCGGCCCCCGTTGGGGGAGACTCCTGACGGTAGATGCCTCGGTACAGCGCAACCTTGTATCTAGTTATTATTTTTCTCCAAAAGAAAGAAAAGAAAGAAAGGGAGAAGAAAAGGAGAAAGAAAGAAAATAGGGAGGATAGGTTCCCATATCTCCTTATATCATACCGACCGGTGAGGCGGTGAAGGAAACAAAAAAGCTGTGCTGCCCATGTCTAAGACAGAGATGACTAAGGCTCCCTCCCTCCCTCCCTTTTCTCTCCCTCAGTATTCTCCGGTGACGATGTGCGTACAAATTGGTACGATTGATAACCCTATGATCTAAAGTCCGCACAATCCGCGAATTTACGGTATTGCTTATTAAACCTGGGTGTATGTCTTAGACGGCGCAACATTTTTTTTTTCCCTCCTGGGCCTCCTCCTTCCACTGTCTCTCTGGAACAGCACTCGTACAGGGGGATGATAGATGATACGGTGGAGAGTATCATTGGCATCGAGGCCTGTGTGGGGTTGGGTTATTCGCGGTTGCACTTCACTTCACTTTTTCTTGATAAGGTAAGCCTGGGCTGAGAAGGCGGTTACAGGTATTATACGGTACCGGTATTATGATCAAGTTACTCATTATGATACAGGTTGCTTGTGTATTTGTGCTATGCGATAGGTTAGGTTAGGTTAGGTGAGGGAGTTTCTGATGATTGGTTGGTTTGGTTGATTAGTTACAGTTTCTAGTTTCAGTCAATCAAGCAAAGAAAGGTTACCTGAGGTTCGGCATATCCCTGTCTGTTCTTTGTTAATTGGGTTCTATGGCACAGTACTTGCTACTGTATCCTTGTTCCCACGATATATATAAAGTTACCCTCGTGAACTGTTAAAACTCACGTTAATCCGAAAAAAAACAAAAAAACATCTCTGTTTTGCATGATGATGATACAGCATGAATAGCATCTTCCTGGGCTTGTAAGTGGTAACCAAGGTAGTTTATTTGTTTTGTTTTGTTTTGTTTTATCGAATTAATTAATTAATTAATTAATTAATTTTATTTATCGATGTTTCCGCTTATTTATTTATTTATTTATTTATATCTATTTATTTTATTTTATTTTTTCGTCATGCGGACGGATGGAGTGCAGGAAGGCAGCAAGGCAAGGCAGCAAGGAAGGAAGAGAAGAAGGAAAGAAAGAAGGAAGGGGGAGGGATTTGATTTACTGTACCGGTAATTCGAGTTCAGATTATAAGCGATAGGTTGAGTGAGAAGGAAGGGGGGTTGGTCGGAGGAGGAGGAGGAGGAGGAGGAGGAGGGAGTGGGGCACAGAACTCGAGTACTCGTACAGCAGGCTACGTATGATAATCTCATACAAGTACTGCACAATTTACTCGCCGGCAATAATGCTGAGGTTGGTATTTCGATCGCATGCCAGCATATCAGATAACATCGTCACGCACCCTAAGGTAAGTTAAAACCCACAAGCAGGCAATATAATAACCAACGGTCGGGTTCAGAAACTTAGGTACAATCCGGCGGTAGGATAAGGCGGACAGTCCGCGTTTGGTTGGTTGGCTGGTTGGTTTGTGTGTTCTTTTGAAGGTGTAAAGTAGAGTTTATGGGTAAAATTAGAAGAGCAGGGGTGGTGGGGCGGCGGTGGGGGGGGGGAAGGGGAAGGGGAAAGTTGGGGTGGTTTGATGGCTGGGTTTGATGGGTGGATGGATTGGAAAGGAAGGAAAGGAAAGGAAAGGGAAAAGGGAAATCGGAAAAGGCTCAGACAAAGAGAATGAATGAATCCAGAAAGGAACAGGTAGACCGATGAGCGGGTTATTACCGCGTACCCAACTAGGTTAGGGTATGATACGGCGGTAGTAAGTAACTTATCATATGCAGCCTTGTTTTGTATCTATTGTTTCAGCTGCCAGTCATGAAGAGATCATTGACTGGTGGTTGATGGATGGATGGATGGGGGAGAGGGATTACTAAAGCACGCAGCGAGACACAACACAGAACCAGCACATGTTGCACAACTCAGCAGGAAAAATCGCAAGTCTTAGGCAGGCAGGTGTATGTTATGTAGGAGGAACTGTAGACTACAGCACAGGCTCCGCCATGTTACGATAGGCCGGCTATCCAAACGAAGCTAAAAACTCCCTCCCCACGAAAAAAATAAAAGGGATAATAACGCCAGAAGGTCCGGGGTAAAAAGACAGGACAAAAGAGAAAGAAGAAAAAAAAGTCTAGACAAAAACTCGCTATTCTCACCAGTCATCATCAAGACCCATGCTCCCCAAGGCTAGATCAGAACAGTTTGTGCCAAAGTGTAGGGAATGGGTAATTGTGCTACCGGTAGTACGGTACTTGTGAGTGAGTGAGTTGGTCCCGCCGAAGGGGAGGGATAAAGAAGGGGCCTGTTTCGATACATATTCGTGCCTCCCTGGCCAAGAATTGACACCCGTTTGCTATTATCTGTGGGGCCGTCGGTGGCTATGGGGAAAGTGGTGCCAATCCTTGGCGTGGAGGCAAGAGTTATATACCGGACGGTACACAGGCGAAACGGTTCATCAAGCACTTTATTAGTACCCTACAAGGCCAAGCTGAACATGAAGGGGGGGCGGGTACAAGTACGAGAAGAAACTGAGGGTCAAGGGGGGAAAGGGAAAGGGAAGGGTTGTTATTACTTATTGTGTGTGCGAGTTACCGGTATCATAAAAATGGGCTCGGTTAAAGCCTGATACATGGATTCTCATCCCGCCGATGGACGAAATGGTGAATGATAACGGGCACGGACAAAGGTTTGTAATGTGCTTATTGTGTCATGTTATCATTTCTTACTTGTAGCAAAAGGAAGCGAAAGGGGAAAGAGCAGAATTGTGTGTTATTATGTAAATCACCGACGGGTGAGACACTACTATTACCGCTTATGAAGGGGGGAATGGAGTAAGAACGAACGGAGGCAGGGGTGGTGGTGTTGTTGGTGGTGGTCGAGCGATTGAGTGGGGAAAAAGAGGATCGGAAGCGGACTGGACCGGTGCGGAAAGGCGGACATAAAGGAATTTCACTTTGTATCATGCTCATACTCAAGATGATGATGATGGGTGATGAACAGCAGCAGCAGCACACACACGCAACAAGCAGCGGAGAAGCAAACAACGAAATGAATGCCTGAATGATGACGGGTTCGGAAGGGCAGGTGAATATAATAAGTCTTGATATGGTAGCAACGTACCCTGCGAGCGAGCACAAGTATGTTATTATTATTATTGTTGTCGGACAGATCAAACACTGCGGTACGGGGTTTACAATACAATATGGGTATGATGCGAGTGATATTCAGATTCATTCCATTATGATACACCCATCACAATCAGGTGGAGCGGGGGCGTAGTATCTGAAAATGCAGCAAGGGTATCAATCGAGGTTGAGGGGGATCGGTCGGTAGATGAATACCAATCCCTTTTTTTTTTCTTTCCTTTTTTTTTCCAGCTAATTCCCTGAAATCTTCAAGTTCCACCATTTCAAGGCCGCTATGGAATTTGTCATTTGAGCATGAGGAATTTGTTTAGTCCCTACTTCCTTTTTTCTTCCTCTTTGCCTTTCCTTATCCCTCTTTCCCTTTCCTTTTTTTTTTCTTCCTCCTTCTTCTTCCTCCCCTACTTTCCAAGTAATCGTCGGCCTGATGCAGGGCTAAGTTTTTTTTGCGTGCGCACGCCGTGATATAGTTTAGACGTAGCTTCTCATTTACGAGGCGGGGGGGGTGAAGGGGGTAAATAAGGGAAGGGAAGAGGAGGGGGGGGAGGGGTGATGGTGGTGGGATAATATTAGTTTGTTACCCGTATCGTACTTCTATCGTAAAGATATCGCCGCAGCAGGATAGGCAGGCAAGGGCCACGCACCATCTAAAAACAACTGAATTCAACGACCCACGACCGTGTCTGTGGTCACTCCCGTCTTTTGCCAGAATTGGGATCTGGTAAGCCTGCGACGCAGCCCACCACTTGAGACAAGTGTTACTCGCACCGAACAAGAGAAACCTCCTTATCATAACCTTTTTCCTTTTTCTCTTTTTCTCTTTTTTTTTTTTCCTTTTTTCCGTTGAATCAAATCAGATGGAGCACACTACTACTTTAGAAGTAGAGATCCAGCCGACATCCGGACTAAAGTCAAAAAGTACAAGCTAACGAGTTGAAGCCAAAAGTCTCTGGAAGATTCAGAGTCCATGGGGCCCGAGCGGCACATAAGTTTGTATGGGCCCAAGGTTAGGGTTGGTGATTTATCCATAGACTTTTTGAACCTGGACGAGTATGATACCACGACATACCGTACGCGAAGGACACCGGTAGACAGTGACAATACAGGAGAGAAAGACAAGGATATCGCTTTGTCAAGAGAAGTACTCGAGTACATACATGCATACACACATATACTTGTACCTTCCCCCATTTCCCACAACACTTGTAACCCGGCATAAGGGATATCGGAGGGAAAGGAGAAAAGAAAGAAAGAAAGAAAAGAAGTTTACTCGAACTAGAGGTCTAATCGTGAAAAACAAAATCCTCATCAGCAACACACCCGGATATCATACTCGAACACCGTATGTAGAGGAGCACTCGTTTAACTACTTTGTACAACGATTGACAGTAACCAGACTCAGTCAGTCAGTCAGTCAGTCACACTAGGGTTCAAAGGCGCGAGCTGAGTTTCTTGCCGATCGAGGAGTTTCCCGAACGCAACATTTTGTGTGGCTTTTTGAGGGTTCAGCGGTCAGGTCCCCCCCCCACTAACAACTACCACAGCCAATAGTGTGGCGGACCAAGCGTTAACTACTGTCCCCTCCAACGTGATCTTCGAAAGGGTAAAAAGAAAAAGAAAAAAAAAAGTCACTTTCCCTCTTGTCCAACCTTTTTTTTTTTCTTTTTCCTCTTTCTTCTCCCTTTGATTCCTTCCTTCCTTCCCACTCTCCTCGAAACTTCACATGGCCCTAATCCTTGCACAATCTTCGCAGGCGCGATACTTTTTTTTTTTTTTACTGCCTGAGCGGTTCTTTGCTGTGGGTCACGATTTAGTGATACCATAGTTCAGCAAATCCTATTGATTTCTTGATTGAAAGAAGTACCGCACGGTTTTTCCATACCACACAACAACCACCGAGATGTCTCTTCTTTTTTTTTACTTTTTTTTTTTTTTGTTCCCTTTCTTTCTTTCCTTTCTTTTCTTTTTTACCTTTTTTGGCTTCAAACTTCCCACAAAAAAGATTTTTGGGGCTTTGAAAAAAAAAACTGGCAACGGGATTCTAGAGTTTGTGCTGAATATGCGAACTTAATGCCCATGCTCCTCTATGCCATGCCATGCTTCACATTGTTTTTTTTATTATTTTATTATTTCCTCTTCCATCTTCGATTGGCTCAATGCATACTTTTCCATTTTACAACCTGTTCCTTTTTTTCTTTCTTTCTTTGCGCTGCTTGCGTCCTTACCTCCGCCGCTCGGGTACGCCTCCGTATCGAAAGGCGCGGAGTACGGTATGATACTCGTACAAACTCAAACCCTCCCTATCCCGTACGAAAATGCTATGGGTTCAAATGATTTTCACGGAGAAACTTTGACCTGTTTGCCCCCAGGATCACTCGCTGTACCGGATATATTCATTCATTCATTTCATTCATACATTGTTGTCCGGGAATGGCGAGGTGCGGAGTGGAGTAGTGTGTAACTGTAAAAACTGCGCTTCGTGCAGGGCTCATCTCGAAAAAATGCTAAGTTTCAAGTGACACCTAACGATACAAAATATAATATCCCTTCGTTTTTATCATTTCCACATCCTTCCCTCCTCCCTCCCTCCCTCCTGCGGTGAATGACGCATGCAACTGAATTATGAGTAACGTAAGGAACCTAGACAAAAAAAACTGGGTTTAGCTTTCTTTCTTTCTGGGGGACTGGGCGGAGGGGGAAAGGCAATATTGAAATGGTAAGGGTTTTTTTTAAAAAAAGAAATTAAAATGCGGTTTCCGGTAAGTTTATCATAGATACTGTAGATGATACCTTACATGCCATGCCATGCCATGCCTTAGGAGAGAGCGATCGTCGGCAAGTTGGCGATTCGCTGCTAAAGCAAGCATGGCCACATAACTTAGCTGTAATCTCGGCGGACAAGAAAGAAAGAAGAAGGGACTGTACTCGAGTTATAGTACATGCCTTAGAGCATAGAATGGAGTGAAGCATAGTAGAAGTGAGGTAGGTAGGTAGAGTTTTTTTCTTCTTCTTCTTTACTAGTGCTTCGTGCATGATGATGATTATGTTTCCGAGGGAAAGGAAAAAGTCTACTAGATTGTATCCTGTTTGACGAGACGGTGAACGAATGAACGAACGGGAGATCGCACTTTTTATTATTGCTGATTGATGAATAATAATACAGGTAAATATCAAAGTTAACGCTGGATCCCCTCCCCCCGGCCTCCCCAAATCACTGACCATTCACCCCTGCTGCCTACAAATAGCGTGGGACAAAGATGAGGGAGAATCAGAACTGAGAAGCAAAAAAAAAAAGAAAGTCGAAATCAGAATCCAATACCAAAGTCGACCCAAGCGTCTGGACGAATGGACTTCTAGACAAACCCTTTGATTGGATGCGTTATTGTTATGGCTGTTGTCGTCGTTGTTGCTGAGAAGGAAACCTACCGTACGGTAAGGGCATCCGGATGCAGCCAACCATTTGATCTTGATAAAAAAAAGTTGTCTGACTAAATGGTAAGAGTCTAGGAGGAAGAAAGAAGGAAAAAGTTGCCCCACGCCTGTGATACCCATTTTCCTCAGGCGGATCGGAGTCACTAGCACGGGGGATAATAATATCATACTCGTAGATTTCTCCTCCTCACCGGGGAGGAGGAGGAAAGGGTGGAAGAAGAAAGAAAAAAGGAAAAGAAATTCATCATGAGTTCTTTTTTTATTTTTATTTTTAAAACCTTCCTTTCTTCCACTTTCCTCTCAAAGGTGATGATGGATGATCCTGAGTGAGTGAGGGAGTTTGGATGGAATGCAAGCCATACCGGTACGAGTAAACTTCTTAACAAATGAACTGGAATCAAACAGGGTTTCTCCAAAAAGTGATCATGAACATGAACGGGGGGAGGGAGGTGAGGGAAAGGGTAAAAAAAAAAAAGGAAAGGAAACCCCCCCTTAGTGTCGTGCCGTACCGTAGCGCTCGGATAGTAAACGAGTGAGTGAGTGAATGAGTGATTCAGCATCATATGAGGGAGAAGAAGAAGGCAAAATAAAATAAAAGGCAACTTTACTCTGCGGTGATTGATTGAGCGGGGAGAGGGAAAGAGAGGACACGGTACGGTACCATAATGTCGGGAATGCAAAACAAAATATATTATTATAATCGTGGAAAGGTTCCCTTTGTCGAAAGCAAGCAAGCAAATCCAAGCAAGTAGAGAGATAAAAAAATAAAAAAGTTTGGATCACGATGTGGTCTTGCTCGTCCAATCAGATCTTCATGAAACCTCGGAAGCAGTTTACTTTTCAATTAATGGTTGCATTCATTGCCTTTGGTGTTCCCCACCACCACTTACCTTGCCTTCCTTTCCCTTCCCTTGCCACCCCTCCCTCCAATTCCGAAAGAACTGAAATACCAATATATCGTCCTACAAAACTCGTGGTTCGGTCTCATTATTATTATTGTCGTTATTATTATTATACCATTATTTCCTTTTTTTGTCCCGTCGTCGTCGTCAGGATCTTGTCGGTCGTTTTGTAATCTGCCAGTGCGCTTCTCTCTCGGTGGATGGATGGAATGGATGGATGGGATGTCGTCCCACGAAGCGCCGCCGTCGGCCTAGTAGCCGTGGAAAAAAAAGCTAAAAGGGAAAAACAGTCATCCCGTAATTATTATGTTGTGGATCTCTCACTCACTTTTGCCTACCGTACCGTACCTGCCCGCTCAGGTCTGGGTTAGACTATCACTATCAAAACCCATTCATTCATCCAGTGCCGGTAACAAAAAAAAAAAAACCCGAAACATCCCCACGAAACCAACCCAGCCCAATCCAACCCAACTAACCAACCAGCCAATGCAAACAGGTCATCATCATCATCATCATCAATCATCAAAAAAGCCGTTCCAGCCCATCGGTAACCCCGCTGATAAACATTTCTCTCCCTCTCCTTCTCTTTTTCTCTCTCTCGCTGATCAGGCCTAACCCTACGTTATGGTAATATGTCATCCATCCCCACGACATGACATGATAATTCATTCATGTCATTCATGTCATTCATTCATTCATTTCGTGACGCCGCATTCAAAATCCGTTGTGATATTCTGTTTGTCTGTCTGTCTCTGCCTGTCCATCGGTCGGTCTGTCGGTCAGACAGGCCGACGGAGGTGGGGGGGGGCTAAGTGATATCCTTCCTTATATTTCCTTGTTTCCGGGACCAAAATGGATCCATAAATCTCGTGGGGCCCTATCTTATACATGCAAGGTGAAGCCATCGAACATTTGACCGAAAAAGGTCCGAGGCACCTGGCTAAATTGAAACCACTTTGCCTGCCTGTCCTGCTCCGCTCGCCTGCCTGCTTTTTTTACTCTTGCTTTTACTTTTTTACTTTGCCAACCGGTTGGCTAGCCTACCTGGTCAGTGGTCACCTACCTGGCCTGGCTGCTCAGACTGGGGGCTGCCGGTTAACTGGCTGGCTGACTGACTTCTTCCCGATATGTACCCATTTCGACGGGAAGCGATGCAAATTACCTGCTTGTTTGAAGGGACGTAAAAAAATGTCACAGAAGAGGAAGAAGGAAAAATAGCAACCTCAAACATAGCACGTCGGTCGATTATTGCACACGAACGGTTAAAGTTAGTATTTCGGTGGCCAATTGATCGCTTGCATTCGTTTTGTTTTTGTTTTTCTTTCCTTTTTTTTCCTTCTTCAAATCCATTCTCTCTCTAGTCGCTCATCTATCACCCTGTTTTTGTTTTTCGGGGGAGGGTTTCCCGTCACTTTCCCCCAACTCCGACCCTCGTTCCACCAAATGAACGCGGGCTGGCCGTAGCATGTGTGCTCGAGTAAATTGATAAAAAAAATGTAAACGATAAAGGGAAGAAAAAAATCTGAGGGTGTAGGAGATATGTGCAGGACGGTCACGCAGTGGGGGGGATGTTTACGGAACGGTATGCTAGCCAATCCTTCGTGAATCTTGATCCGTGATCCAAGGGCTTCAGCCCCTCTCGCAGACAAAGCGGAGGGCAATATATGCAGCGGCGTGCTTGTACCGGTATCTACAGTAGCAATAAGCATCCGAAAATACGGCGATTGTTACACAACAACGCAACCAGCGAAAGAAAAACCTTGTCTCATTTTCAGATACTCGACGCCAGAAACAGGTAAAGAGGGAAAAAGAAAATTGGGGTAGACCAGACCCGACCCTAGGCCCTCTAGACCATGAATGAGGGAACTCGGTGGCGACGCTAAAAGCAGCCTAGATGAGGGCTGGCCCAGTGTTAGGATGGGAGGGGAAACTAAAAAAATTACCCTAAGGTGATGGAGACAGGCCTGGAGCAAGGCAGTTCTCCGCGCACCCGCCAAAGATGGTAAAGCATGCCAAGGGCCAATCGTACGGCTTCACGGCTTCATACCGCGAAAACACTCATCATGCTCCAAATATTGAAATGTTGACAAGTACCGCGCCACGACCGCGATGATACCGCCTCGTAACCAAGGGGACTTTGTGTTTGCCCCAAGTATGCTGAGTGAGAAAAAGTGAGGTCCCGTAAACTGCATGGTATTGGCCGCACCCCTACCGCTATAGGACCAGGCCAGGACAAAAGTAAGGCATTTATTGCCATCAATTTGCCGTTTCAAGGTTGGTTATTTCCACTACCAGTTAACTTAGTCTTATAATAGGTCGCACGAATGCCGGATGATGACTACATGTTTTCCTCTTCCTTCTCGTTATTCTTTCCCTTGGTGGTGGTGGTGCAGATAGGGCAGGCCATGCGGATTGCTTCGATTGTGAGGTTTGATGGTGTTGGATGTCGGTCAGGACTGCATGATTGGGTGAATCGGAATCCCAACCTGCGTGCCCTCTTTTTTTTTTTTTTTTTTGCTCTTCCCCGCCTGCCTCCGCCCTCCCACTCCCGTATTTGGTTGACGACAACCCCATACAGCATTAGCGTCAGGGATTGGCTGACTTGTACCTTGTGCATGGTATAGAAATTACCGTATTTGCGACCATCTTTCCACGTTTTCTCGATTGATTTCTTGTGCCAGTGATAAACCGTCGTGATCCAGCCAGCCAACACAAACGACCGCATCGTGCTGTAAACCGCAGCTACCCCAGCCCCTTGAAGGTCCAGCCAACCCTCAAAGTTCGAGTTCCTGTCCGCCTCCTTTCATTGCACCCCATACCCTGCCTCATCTTTCCGGAAATCGCCAAGCAAGGAATGAAAAGACGGAAAAAAAAGAAAGAAAAAAGCGAAAGGACTTCCTCTCCATCGGTAGGTAGCAAAGTGAGACCCATAAGTCACGTTACGCACCAAGGAAAGAGGAGAAAAAAGTACGAACCAAAGGAAAAAGAGGTGAAATACAAACCATGAAAAAGCAAAACGGGGGGGTTAAAAAAGAAAAAGAAAGAATTTCGGCCAACCATGTCCCGAAACATCCCAATACCGGAACTCTAAAAACCTGCGTGGGCGTACCGTATGCGCTTTCGGGGCTGTCGTGACTCGTGAACTTTTCTGAGTTGCTTTTCTGCCTGTGCCTCGTTGTTTCGCTATTGTAATGTAACGATGTACCGGTACTCGAGTACAAACCTGAAGATGATTACATCAAGACCGGACCTCAACCCTTAGCACCTGCCCGGTCCCCTTCCTCGCCCGGAAGCCTCAAGATGGCTTTGTTAGGTCTCGATAGCAGGCACGGAACACTGATGCAAAGCAGCCAGCATGGGTTGATTACTTTCGAAGGGGTTGTGTGGAGGGGTGGTGGTCATTTGAGATACGGTACCAGCACGGTATGTGTGGGGAGGGGCAAAATGCAGTGAGGGTTGAAAGGGTGACAAAGGCTGTGACAAAAAAAATCATCCAAACTGGCGGAATCGTCATATCCGGTAGCGTTTAGCTCTTTTTCTCACTCTGTCCGCTAAAGCGAGCTTGCGCAGTGGACACACAAAGGAGCCAAGGAGAGGGAGTCAGTGAAAGTGCCACCGTTAGTTTTGCTGAGGAGCCGGAGAAGGAGCGAGTGACTGGGTGATACTACCCTTGCGGCAGCAGCTCCAGCATTATCTATTCGTAGCATCATCTGGCATCATCTAGCACCGTCGGGCATGGTTGTCGAAGAGTAAGAGGAAGGTATCACTGCCACAAGGTGTATCGTATCATGGGAAATGGGGGAATGAGAGAAAGCCTCTATGCCGGTAAAACACCAAAAAAACCAAGATAACAAAGGCTCATGTGGGCTTGCTGCTGTTTGAATGATTTCTCATTTGATTTACCGGTGTTCTATAATTTAATGATATCTCTTTCTCCCCCTCTTGCTCCTTCTCTTTACGATAAGGTCAAAGTGTATCTTAAGGAGGATGTGGATGTTTTGATTGTTGTGTGTGTGTGTGATGTGTGATGGTGTTATTGTAGTTTTATGTTTTAGCCCTACGTTCTGTATCTTCTTTTTTCTCCTCTTCACAACGAATAACACAGCGAATAATGTACGTGTACTGTACTACTATTATGCCCTTATTCCGTTTCCCATTCATTCATTCATCCATTCTCCACCAACAGGGAGGCAGATGCACCAAGGACAATCCTTAACACACATTTTGTGCCCACTTTGCTCCCCATGATACCCATCCCTCCTCCATCCCTCAGGCTTGTTCTTGGTGCATCTTTTGGTTGCTTTGTGTTTGGTTTCTTGGGCGCTGCCAGTGCTCTCGCTTTGGCTAACTAGCCTGCCTGACTGTTGCCCACACCCTCGCTCACCCCTGCCATTCGTTCTCACACTCCCCCAATTCCCATGCCCTTTCCTCCCTCCACTTAGCTCGCTCCCATCATTCATACACCCACCCAATCCCACCCACTCACAACCCCCCAGTCCGGTCCCATCCACATTCATCCCACAGCCAACGCCAACCCCTTCCTTCGTTCTTTCCCCAATTCTCTCCAAACACAATCTCTCTATGGCCCCAAGGAATCTCACACATCCCCTTTCCCATCCGATACATATTGTACGCACACAGCTTAGCGGAACGCGCATGCCCTCACACACTCACTTCGCCCGGCACGCGCCGCTTGCTTGGGAAAAGTGGCAAAGCCCGTCTTCATTACATCAAGGGTTCAACGAACCTCGTCTCGACCACAGTCCGTCTGCTTCCCTTATTACGCTTTCTGTTAAGACATGACATGACGCCAATACCAGAAGCAATTCCGGGTCATGCTCTGGCTTCCTCTAGGAGTATTATTATTATTCCATCCACTCGCCGTTTACTGCAACCGTGCTTTCCCTGCTGCTCCCACTGCCGTACTTGTACTCATTCTCCTGCTGTTACCGCCTTCGAGAGATTCCCCAGCTCCGAGGCCTACGCACCACCACCACACAACACAGCATAGCACAGCTTTCCCTTCCTTGCCTCGTCTCTCTCTGGTCTTGACGAGGCCATAGCGGTGGTGTCTCTTTATCATCCTCACCACCGCCTGCGGGGTTAATTATCACACAGACTCAGACAAGTTCCATACTCCTTTTGAATCCCATAGTCACCCCCAGGAGAATATATACCATTCTACCCCTCGGCATTACCTTTGGAATTTCTTCCCCTAAATCCCCCCCCCCCAAAGGTTGCCTTAATGTTGAACTTCGCAGCTCGACCACTCATGCATCCTCACACCACTCACCATCCTCTGGAAGGGTTACAATCATACCATCACTCGACATCGGTTTGTCCCATTCCATCACGACGGTCCAACTCTTACGACTGGCAACGACCTATCTCGGAGGGGTCTTACAAACCTTCACATCCCCCATCACGAGTTCCTTCAACATCCTTCGTAAAGCCAGGTCTTCAAACTCCCCCTCCAGATATGACCAATGAGGGTGTAGGCCCACTACTGCCCCCTAGTTATGGACAACTTCAGCAATTCGAGCCCCAAGTTGGTCGTGGGTTACCTGGACCGTTGGAAATATTTAGGATACCGAGCGAGGATCCATACCCGTCTCTCTTCCCCTCCAAGAGAAGGGAGAGTCCACCGTTGTCGAGACGAAATTCAGTGATTCAGCAGCAGCGGCCACGGGAGGAGCAACCTACCAGACGGCGAAGGGGTTCTACTAGTAATGCAGGTGCTTCATTGACTGTCCCTTCCACTGTTAATGGATCAAAGGCAAATTTGGCAGAGTTTGCATCACAAGTAAGTACTTGCATCTTTTTTATTTTATTTATGTTGCCCTTTCTAATTGCATATATCAGATTACTTGCCTCTTGTGGTTCGAGTCGTCAGCTATGCTTCAAAGAATAGCGGAGCCGACAACTACACTGATTCCACAGGCTCCTCTCGCATCAGATGCTACCCCCAGTCTAGGATTCCGTAAATGGGTCACAACGATCTTATCAACCACCCAGGTGTCACAAAACGTCATCCTACTGGCCTTACTATTTATATATAGATTGAAGAAACTCAATCCTACAGTAAAGGGGAAACCGGGTAGTGAATTCCGACTTCTTACTGTTGCGTTGATGCTAGGAAATAAGTGTATGTTCCTCCCCCACCGAAACGTAATTTTTTGCAGTTCAGTGAACTGACTTTTCCTTAGTTCTGGATGACAACACTTACACCAATAAGACGTGGGCGGAGGTTTCGGGAATTGCGGTGCAGGAGATTCATGTGATGGAGGTGGAATTTTTAAGCAACATGAGGTACAGCTTGTTTGTTGGAGATGTGGAATGGAGGGCATGGCATAAAACTCTTGGCAAGTTTGCGGCATATTGGGAAAAGGCTTCGAGGGCACCAGTCGAGGTATCTTCTAGGGCACCGGCACCTCTTACACCTACCCTACCGTCAATTCCCGGCTCTTTGCCTTCACCACCAACGGCTTCCTCCTCGCCCAATGGATCGTCTAGATTGGTTTCCACCATGCCGACACCAATGCCGGCATTGCATCATCAATTATCAGTCCCTTCTCAGCTCATGCCAGCACATTCTCCGATCACCCCTATGCCTCAACCCGACTTCCAACCTTCCAGGAAAAGGTCTTTTGACCCCGCAATTGGCATGCAACCACCAACCAAACGGATTACTCGTTCAATGGCTCCCAAAATATCTATTACTGTGCCACAATATTCTGCACACATACCCGCTCATGCTCCGAGGCTGCCTGCCAATAACTACCCTCCTGTTACAAGTCAGCCTCAGCAGCAATCACAGTCGTTGCCAATGATGCCACTAAATCAACTACCTTTCCCCAATGCCGGTGGTCGTGCAATGTCTACGGTTTATTCTCAACCCACACCCCAAATATCACCTGTTAGCACGGCACCCATGACTGTTTCTCCTTATAGTGCTCATTCTTGTGCTGCTTCCCCTTTCTCTCAACATCAGACGATTCATCACTCGGCTGCTTCCTCTCCAACTACCCCAGGTTTTGGATCGCAGCAATCCCCGACATGGGTGCGAAATTCCCCGTACAGGCCTGTCCGCAGAGTTAACACCTTGCTGGTTCCGCCTGCGCCAATGTCACCAGAAGGGATGGGTGTGTCATGGCAAAGGATGCATTATCAGCCATTGGCTAAGACAAGAACCGAGTATAAAACCGGCGTTGTTCCATATCTTCAAACCGACTGGCCTCCCGTTTGGTCCAGTCCTGCCCCTGACTTTCGTGTATAATTATTCCGTTTCATTTCCTTTTATTTATTTATTACTGGTAGTCTTATGCATGGGGCATGGATGAGCCACTATTGGTACTTGTATTGCATATAAAGTGGATGGGGCGGCTTGCTTTTTTGTTTATTTCGCGGTTTCTTTTACTTGTTGACAACCCAGTACATATACCAGGTTTCCTTTTATGATCCTGATGACATTTCGGGGGAATCATTGTGATAAGACAGTTTGGCTTGGGAATATGACAAACGTCATTGTCACCAACCCTGACTATCGATCGGCTCCAGTGTATTATTATTCACTTTTTCTTATCCTTCAAGTCATCGGTAACCTATATTTTTATTTTTTTCCTACTGGGTGTTGTTTTATTTCGGGCATTGCAAGCATAGGGAGTGGAGTTTATCTTTTTCTGTATTTTTTATTTTTATTTTCAACATTCTTTTGTTTTATTCTGTCCGTTTTGGGGGATACATTTCACCTTCTTACTTTTCTTATTCACTTTTTTCCTTGCATGGATCTCGCAAAAACCATAACTGTAAGTTAAAAGTGGAGCACGGTACGGTGCGGTATGGTATATGGTTGAAATAAGGGGAGACAAGAGAAAGGGAAGGAAAAAGAAAGCCAAACGTTTTCGAACCACATCATTGGTCTTTTTTTTGCAAACAATGATGTGGTTCATACCAAGCACACATTCTCTCGGGGTTCGTTGCCTGTGACCTTCTAATGTTGGCTCCTCTGGGATACCCGTGACTTTTCCCTCATGCACGCACGGTATCGTACGTATGCGTGTTGTGCTGTACCATAATTACCAGTATGTTGTGCGTTCTCTAAGACGAGCAACAGAGCTGTATTAGTACAGTACGCTAGACGGTTGCCTAGCCCTAGCCCCACTCACGGAGCCATCTGTACCTGTACCGTACTGCGTTCGTACAGTATGATACCGGTACTCGCATGTCGTGATATTTTTGCATCGTGACAGTAGTGCTGGTGCCTTTGCGAGGTTTCTTCGTCCAGTCCCGCCGCAGACCGGGTCGAGTTTTTACTCTCATCGATATATATACACTTCCGTTTATATCTGTCTATGATAGCTGCAAGAATATGCGTACAAAGTATGATAACTCGAATACCAGCAACATGATATATTTTGTAATGATATGCGTGCGTATGATATCCCAAGTTTCCGGCTGGCGTTGTGTTGCGCGAGGGCTATATATATGTAATAAAGTATCATAATAAAGTGGGAGTTCGCATACTTTTTCCCTTTGGAAAGGAGGGAGGGGGGAGGGGGGGTGTTTTTGGTTCCGGAGGTTTGGTTCGGTTTGGTTTTGGTTTGTTGGTTTTGTTGGTTGGCAACTAAGTGCCAGTATCATGGGAGACATGGGTGGGGGTTGGTAGGTGTGGGTGGGTGAATTTGGCGAGTGATGGGTTGTGATTCTGGTTTTGATTGAGGTTTTTTGTCGGTTCGTCCTCACACCCTATCATATCATATCATATCATCCTTGGGAGAGGTGGTGGTGGTTGGTGATGGTGGGGAGGGGTGGGAATGTTTGGTATGGGAGTGGTATTGTAGGTTGGGACTAGTTGGTTGGTTATATATTCGTCCAAGATGTGGGATAACCTATCCTATCCGCTTAGCAAAATTATATTTTTCTTTCTTTTATTTTATTTTCTTCTTCTGGTGAGTGAGTGTTTTGGTAGGTAGGGCTTTGATGAAACTGGTCTCTTGTAATTGATTTTCGCGTTGAGGTATAATATTGGGCTACCCACCATCTCCTGCTCCGCGTGTTCATACCCAGCTCGGTCTACACATGGCGGTTGGTCTGTTAATCTCGTTCTTTCTTTCCTTTTTTTTTTTTTCCTACCAACGAGCGTATGGTAATTAATAACAATATGTCGATCAATTCTGTTCCTTCCTCCACCCCTCCCTCTAACTCTTATATCTGCCTAAGTTAGCCCTCGTGCGTTACGCTATGACAACCGTGTGCCCAATCCCTCGGGTTTATACCATGTCGTATTTGTTTTTTTTCTAGGTATCTGGTTGGGCCTTTGGGTATAACTAGTGGATTTCCTTCCTTCCAGACGAGCGTTGGGTTGGGGGTAAAGAGGTGGTGGGTGGTCTATCGCTGGGTTTCCCAGGATCTTGGAAGGGTACGAGTGATGAGCTGTGATTTTAAATTCAACTATTGGGTTTTAAAAATAGTGAGTGGATAGATAGATAGACTAAGGCTACATATAAATTTAAGTTAGTGCTACCAGATGGTTATAGCAGGTACCTTGCCCATGCTCAGCCTATCGTCATTCTGAATATTCTGTCGTTTTCTACAGTATGACTACGAGGGCACACGCAGATTGCGCCTCAAACGGGCCTCCCAATCCCTTCCCCCCCCCCTCCAAACTCTAGACACTTTACTACAGTACTCGGACGTTCACCCCGGATTATACAAAGCTGTAAGACTTTGCGGCATGCCACGAGGAAGTAGAGACGCCCGTTTCCGAACAGGGTATTCTGACTGGCTGGTTGGTTGGTTGGTTGGTTGGTTGGTTGATGTTTTTTTGTTTTGCTTTTTTTATACCACGGGCGCTTCTGGATCGCCTAGTATGCCAACCCGACAGACGTCGAATTGAGGATGTTGTATCCGCGTTGGGATCATGTAAGACTGGGAGGGGTATTACCGGCACGGTACTGTATGTGAGTTTAGGATAGGCTGTTGGATGCTCCGGGATATGGGATAGGGATGTGGTGGGGAAGGGATCGCTGGGTTCGGTCCGCTCGGCCCGTGCGAGTGATGTGTCATGAGGGATTTTGCGGGGACTGGTAGGTATTAGGGTTTTGCGCGGGGGGGGCAATGTTCCGGTATGTCCTGTGAGGGATGGAGGGGTTCTGGTAGACTATCTGGTGAATGGCGGGAGTGTTGGGTGTCAGCGACTGGCGATGGGTGATGCAATCTTAGTCATGCTCGAGTACGGTACCGGCACTCTCGACAAAACTGGGTGCGATTGACTGGGATTAGTAACAGGTAATTTTTTGTTGACGATTTTCCTTTTTTGCCTACCAAGTATCATACCTCGGTTCGTTGCCCGCATAGTTTTGTTCTCGGTAGTACTTAGGTACTCATAGTACCGGTAGGGTGAAGACTGTATTGGGATCAGATCTGGAGGATTTAGTAACATGGATTCCTCGATATCCGAGGAAAATTTTTAATTTTTGCGCGTCCTCTTGGTGGAACCTAAGTTTGCTGGATTCTTTTTTTGAATCGCCTTGTCTAAGCTTACTGTCAGTTAATACCGGTATTATACCCTTATTAGGATACTTGGTCGGGGGCCTCCGTTGTTGCGATTGCTATGGTAGGGAGCTTTGTCCAGACCAGATTTTCATTCCCAATATCCGATACCATACTATCGTAGGCAAGTACTTTTCTGTATTGTAGGGGAAATCTCGAAGGCCTATACTGGTAAGGCTATGGTTAATGGTGAAAATGTGAATGCAGCAAGAGAAATGTATAATAATTCGTGCTTTCTGTGGCCTTAAGTATCAAATGATATCCTCCGCGTCCATCCGAGTAGAGTAATTATTAATCATCACGATGAACTCTGCCCAGCATCAATTGACCTCGACTACAAGTAGACCTCGACTACAAGTACACTCGCGTTTGAAAAGTTCTCGTAACCACAGTGGTACCTTCTTGTAGTTGCGGCTCGTGTAGTATGTGGGTGCCAGCCAAGAAACAGCCACAGATACATGAAGGTACCAGTGTGGTTACAAGAACTTTTCAAGCGCGAGTGTACGAGTACAACCCGGGCTCTGAAAGAGAGTGCGAGTAAATCTGGGAGAAATTCTTTCCAACTGCTCAAGTTACCCTCGACCAATGGAGAAACCAGCTTGTCACACCTCGGGTGTTCCACTCCTCGGGCACCGTGATCCCGCTCCCAAAGAGAACTTCTCGCCAATGATATTCCCATCGCAATCCGCCGTCGCTGCAGGCTCACAGGGCCCTGCCGCTCATCTCGCCTCTAAAAGGGTTCCATTACCCGGGCTCTGAAAGGAGAACTTCGTGTATCGTGTGGAACCCAAGGTGCACCAATAAACACTTGATGGCTTGCTATCTCCAATTTTTATCAAGCAGAGAGCATAGAGATAGCAGCAAGGTCTTGATTTAGTTTTTTCTTCTAGTTGGTCGCTGCTGACCCTCTTTTTTTTCCTCTTTTTTCCTCTTTTTTTTTTCTTTCCTGTTTTTCGGGCGGGGGTGTCGAGGTCTTATCGGCAAATTGACAGATTTGCATTACGCCTCAAAGAGGCCGCGGCCGTCAAAATACCGGTAATATCTGGGCGACTTCAGCTTGTTTCTCGGGTGCTCGAAATTAGTAGCCAATAGGCCAGTTCCGAAGGCGCGCGAAGGGCCAGCGCACGGAACGCTATCTTAAGCTAAGCGGATATCTTTTTTTTCTTTTTCTTTCTTTGCCGCGTCGAGACAATTTTTTCTATCAGACTGTCATTTTCTGCAGAGCTGTAAGAGTTGGACTGCTGTGCCCGGGGGGTTTGTTTTCCGTCCGATGTCTGGTTTTGGACCCTATTAGTGTTTTTTTCTTTTTCTTTTTCGCCTTCCCTTAAGAACTTTTTTTCCCGCCCCTCTTACTTAGTTGAGCCTCTCCGCCTCGTCCCTCTTCAACTCAGTCTAAGCCTTGGATTCGGCCATTGCGCTCAACACATCAGTTTCCCTTTCCAAGAGCGAAACCAAAAAAACATCACAACTATGAATGCTGCGGTCAGATTCCGACCTCTTGCGAATATGCTGGTGGCTCGCAATTTACGCTTGATTGCCCCTCGTGGGGCCCTGAGGCAAGGGTTCAAGCCACAACTAACCCAGTCATTTTGTCGCGGTATAGCTTCTGGTGCTGCGATTCCGGGGCCAAAACCGAAGAAAAGGTTCCGAATTCTTAGGAATGCTTGGAGATTGACTTGGGGCTTGTCATTTCTGGGAGCCGGATGGTTAGCGTATTCCATTTACGAGACTAGATTTCCCCAAGAGCAAATTGAACCCGATCCAGCAAAGAAGACGCTCGTTATTCTCGGTATGTTTTCTACCAACTATGATACTACCACAATTTTCAAGAAAAGAGCAGAGCACTGATTTTATTGATTTACTTGCTAGGTTCTGGATGGGGCAGTGTGGCGCTACTCAAGAAATTGGACACGGAAAACTACAATGTTGTAGTTATCTCTCCGAGAAACTTCTTTCTGTTTACTCCTCTACTACCCAGTTGTCCTACTGGAACCGTCGAGCATCGAAGCATCATGGAGCCTCTGCGTCACATTATCCGGCACAAGAAGGCTTCAGTGAAATTCTACGAAGCTGAGGCAACAAAAATTGATAACGAACGTCGCGTTATTGTTATCAACGATCTTTCCGATGTGAAGGGCGATGTGCATCAGACGGAGGTTCCTTTCGACTACCTTGTGGTAGGGGTTGGCGCAGAGAATGCTACTTTTGGTAAGTGGTAGCAGAACTACTATTATTTAGCCAATTACCGGTACCTTACTAACAAGCCGCTACAGGAATACCGGGCGTCCGTGAGCACGCATGTTTCTTGAAGGAGATCAATGATGCGCATAAAATCCGGAAGACTGTCATGGATTGTATTGAGACCGCCATGTTCAAGAACCAGACACAGGAGGAAAAAGAGCGCCTTCTTCACATGGTAAGTTTTTTTTTTAGAAGGACGCACGATGGCGTGTCCATTTTTTGGGGATTCTGTGCGGGGCCCTAACCGTCGATATTGCCTAGGTTGTGGTCGGAGGTGGACCTACCGGTGTTGAATTTGCGGCAGAGCTACAGGACTTTTTCGAGGATGATTTAAAGAAGTGGATTCCGGATATTGCCGACGATTTCCATGTTACACTCGTCGAGGCGCTTCCGAATGTGAGAACCATGTGGCAAGGTTTTTTCCAGCATGTGAACTTTGTATCTAATAGGTTGCTTTCTAGGTTCTACCCATGTTTAGCAAGACTCTTATCGAGTACACCGAGCAAACCTTCAAGGACGAAAAGATTTCGGTTCGCACCAAGACAATGGTCAAGAATGTTACCGACAAGCATATTGAAGCCGAGGTTACCTATCCCGACGGGAAAAAGGAACTGCAAAAGATTCCCTATGGATGCCTTGTTTGGGCCACGGGAAATGCTGTGAGACCGGTCGTCCGTGATTTAATGTCGCAGCTCCCCCAGCAAAAGAACTCCCGCAGGGGTCTAGCGGTTAATGAGTACCTTGTTGTTGATGGCACCGATGGTGTCTGGGCGCTTGGTGACTGCAGTGCCACCAAGTATGCTCCGACCGCTCAGGTGGCATCACAGCAGGGCGCATTCCTGGCACGCCTGTTCAACTCTATGGCCCGGACACAAGCCCTAGAATCCGAGCTGATCCACCTCGAGGAGCTCTCCGCCAAGACAAAAGTCCAGGAGGATCGTGAATCACTCGAGAGGGAGATCCAGAAGAAGGGCAAGGCGATCAGAAGGGTCAAGACGCTGTCACCTTTCGAATATAGCCATCAGGGATCTTTGGCTTACATCGGGATGGAGCGCGCGGTTGCTGATATCACCTGGTTCAATGGAAACGTATGTATTCTAATCGTTCACTCCGTAATCATTTACACCCATGCTGACCGCATCGTCTAGTTAGCTTCTGGTGGATCGTTGACCTACCTCTTTTGGAGGTCCGCTTATTTGTCGATGTGCTTTTCTAGTACGCATCACCCGCTCCGCATGTCAGTGTGATTCGAAGGATTGTCTAACATTTTAACCCTAAACAGCCCGTAACAGAGTACTAGTCTTTATGGATTGGGTAAAAGTCAAAGTTTTTGGCCGTGATGTTTCCAGGTATCTATCCTGATGTCCTCCCATGGGCTCTTGTTCGCGAGGCCACTGCTCTGTTAAAAAAAAAAAAAAAAAAAACTATAATAAGAGCGATGGCCCCGGGAATAGGATCCCCTAACTTGGTCTTATTTCTAATACCTCCTTGCAAATCAGGGAATAACTCCTCTCAACGCGGCAAATAACACCGACGGAACCTGGTTTAAATGAACCTTTTCCTTTACTTTACTTTTTTCCTCACAGATAGACATTGCATCCTATTAGATCCGGACTTATTTCCTTCCTCTCGAGCTCCACTCTCTTAAATTCATTTTTTCTGTCACTAATTTCCTTACCTTACCCTTCTCCAACCATCTTCCTTCAGTCTTCTTTCCCACTTTCACGTGAACTTAGAGAAGGATTATGTTTTAGCTCTCCTTTATTTCCTTGCTCATTTGCCAACGGGGTACATACATATTCTGGCGGGGTTTACGTTATAGATATATTAGGTTGGGTGAGCGGACTTGCATATGATAGTTTTTCTTCTTTCTTTTCTTCCCCTCTTGTGCAGACTTGTATCTTATTAATGGTTTCCCTTTATCGTATCATACAAATTTCAACGGGATAGAGATGGTTTCGGATGGGTAAATTTTATCGTTAGGTTTTTTGTGACATTCGTTCTAGATGTTAGCGACGATCATCACAAATAGTCACTCGAGAAACTCAACTAGAGCTTGGAAAGCGAGGTGCGTTAACCGTTTTAGAAGGTTACTATGATGCCTGAAGATAATTCTCGCATGCCTAAACTGCATAAGAAAATAGCAATAATAATGCTAAACCCTTTGCGACATACACTATCCCAAGCTACATACCGGTACTCCCCAGAAACAATAAAGAATAAAGAATAAAGAATAAAGAATAAAAACATTTATGCAAACGAGCACACACCCCATGCAGTCAAGATAAAGTTTGGCGTGCCAAGGCACCATCCCAACCACACACACCCAACCACCCATCCATCCATCCCACCATCCCATTCATCATCACACAACAACAACATTAACAACAACCACACCTCCCACAAAATGTCAAAATTCTACTTCGATTCCTCCCCCTCACCAACCCCTTCCCCACCCCCCTCCCACCACCACCTCAACAACAACAACAACGAAGAAGACAGCGACGACGATAACAACCCCTCAACCCTCCCCTTCCCAACCCCCCTCTCCCGCGACGCCTTCTCAAACCTAGAAGCACCCTTCAATCCAACCCAATTCCTCGCATCCCTCCGCAGCCGACACCAAACCCTAGAAGACCTACGCGCGGAATTACGCGCCCGAAGTAAAGAATTAGAACGGGAATTGGTGGAATTGGTGAATCGGGATTATGTGGATTTTGTGGGACTTGGGGGAAGTTTGAAGGGTGGGGGGGGAAGGGTTGTGGATTTGAGGATGGGTTTGCTGGGATTTCGGAGGGAGGTTGTGGGGTTGGTGGGGGTATTGGAGGGGGTTAGAGGGGAGGTTCGATTGCAGGTTTGTAGGAAGGGGGAGGTGGCGGGGGGAGGGTATGTTTTTTTTTACTACTGCTTCTGTCTTTCGTTTTTGATGGGGGGGGTGAGAAGGAGCTAATTCGTGAGTTGTGTGTGGGGATTAATTAGACATTAGCTAAAAACCTCCTAACGTTATCTTACCGTCTTGATGAATTATCGACGTTACTACTTATTCATCCTCCTTCCTCCTCTTCTTCTACTACTACTACTACTGCCGTGGTATCTATCCCAAACTTTGACGACCAGGAAGGAGAATCGAGCTCTGGAGGAGGAGAATCTTCAACTCCCAGCATACCCCGATTGTCCAGGATCCTCTTGGGGTACTTGTTCGTTACAAGAAATCTACTCCCAAAGTTACCGCTGCAACACCCGTTCGTGAAGATGCAGATTCCTAGGATCGAAGCGGTGCGCAAGACGCTGTTGTTGGATTTGGATAGCGCGCTGAAGGAGGCGAGGTCGAGTAAGGACTCGGACAAGGTTCTCGTGTTGCTGGGATTTTATGCGGATTTGGATGCGGAGGCGGAGGGTGTTCGTGCGCTGAAGGAGGGGGGGAAGGTGGGGAAGTGATGATGGGAGTGGTGAGGGTGTTGGCGTTTATTCGGTTTTAATTATGAGTGAAGGGGATTGATGCTAGGGCGTTTGGTAAAAAAGGTTATGATGGTAGTAATGTTGGCGTGGCATTGGTATCATATCATACCTGGTAATTAAAGGCGATGGGGCATACCTAGGATAGGGAAGCCGCTGATGGGAGCTTTTTTCTGCGCTCGGGGAAATCAATGGCGTTGCTCTACTTAACATTACATAATACCGTATTCATAGCATGTAATAATGATAGAAACGGAAGAATACTTATGAATCCGAACATCGGAACCAGCACCCCCCACCCCTCCAAGGCCAACTCCACTCCGGATCCCTGTCACAGAATATCACTCACTCACTCCCGAGCCACCAATAAGGGCGGCATCACTGTAGTTCTCCGGGGCGTGCGCAAAGCTGAAGTCTTGTCATTAATCTTCAACCTATGATCGCGCGACGCCGGGAGCTGTGTCACGTCCCGCATACTACTCGCAAACGCACGACGTTTGTGAACACAGCTGCTATTGCATACGGGCAAAAATCGGCCGGAGCCTCATGATTTTGGGGGTATGCAATAGCAGTTGTGTTTACAAACGTTATGCTTTTTCGAGTATTATATCACGGCCAAGCCTGACTCGCCTACTATAGTATCATAGCTGGTGCATGATGTGATACGCGTACGATAGCCCTTGCTGTAGACTTTCCAAGGCTCGGGATAGGACCAAGGGGTCATGGGGGTTTCATTGGCTTTCTGTGCCGTGGGCTGTGGGTAGGGTAGGGTAGGGTAGGGGAAGAGATCCACGATCGGAAACATGGATGGAGAGGAGGGCACGGACTGGGCTGAGGTATTATTTTGGTTTGTGTTATGTATGGGGGGGAGGCTGCATGGAATTCTTAGTATAATACGGTAGGGCTTTTAGGGTTGATCGTAGTTTGCTGGATTGGGATTTATTTCTGCATTGCGGTGGACAAAACCGCAATTGTCCGGGTGTGGCATTGGTTTTCCAATGTGGTCGTATAGATTGTTGGACCTGAGGAAATGACTCCCAAAAATCCCCCATCGCTGGCAAGACAAAGTGTGATACCGTATAGTAATCCACTACGAGTGCGGCTACTGGTGTTCGGCAGGCTTCTTTCCCCTGCTATCGCGATTATGCATGTCTTATTCGGCACTCGTGCCGTATAGTGCTGTGCAGCGGTGGACTGAGTCAGCAAAACTAACCCCCGATCTCGCAATGCAAGCGATATGGCGTAGAAGAAATGAGGAACCTAGAGAGGGTTTAAGCTGGCAATATATATATATATTTTGACAAAGCCCCTGACCATTGGGAGTAGCCATATCACATTAGCGATATGTGGAGTGCAGTATATGGCTTGTTTATGTCCTCGGTCTTTCTCGGGACGACAGTGCAAGGCACAGTGGTATACAGTCGGCACGGTTGCAAGAGGCATCTCTGTTCTGCGAGAGGGACGGAAAGGTGGGTGGGCCGTACCCACTAATACTCGTGTATGATAAGTTAGCCTGGCATGTATCGTAGGTACAATACTTGCACAAGTGTCTTACAGCAAGAATTCCTTCCACCATCAGCCCGACGACAAGCTTATCCTAACCTATATAGAAAACCCAACCGCTAGAGCAGCGTACGTAAGTGCTATGCCGGCATGGTAGCTTAGCTTCCTCTCTGCTAAGGTCGTCGAGAGGGTTTGGCAGGACGCGAACAGGCAGCCAATATAACACAACCGTTGCTCAAGTTGGGGTAAGAGGGAGGCTAGGAGCAAGGATGGAAATAAGGAAAGAGGAGGGGAAACCTGATTTTGGTCTTGACGATCAGCAGGAAGACAATATTCTCGCTTTACCGTCCATCCCCATACTTATTTCATGGTGGAACAATGGAGAGTGGAGAGAAGGAGTGGGGCGAAGATGTCTCACCCTCTAGACTGGGAATATGTTCCTGGGGTTAGACTACCCCCCAGTGCCTCTGGTAACCACCATAATTATCCGAAGGCCGCCGTAAACGCTATGCAGTGGACTGCTTCCAAAAATTTAGGGGGAGATATCGCCTATAGTATAGTTATCAAGAACTGTTACGAGGAAACTGTGGCGTACCTGTCAGTGTGGTGATTCGATAGCATTATTCTGGGGGGTGAGTATTTATGAAGAGAACAGGGGGGTTGAGAAAAAAGAATATTCCACTGCACTCGTCCTCAACCTCTCAAAAAACCAATCATCATGCTAATGCAGACATAGACCAATAGATGCCGCAGCCTCTCGACGTCAACCGCGCATAAATCCCTTGTATGTTCTTTAATCAATCCAGGGATTCTCAGAATTTTCTTAATGGTCTCTCGGATTTGAGAGCTGGTCCTAGAGACTGCAGCTTTTGTGAGCTGAAAAAAAGAAAGCATAGGAGTCCGCCCTTCGAGAAACTCGGACGAACTGCTAAGGAAGACACTCTGAATATAGAGGGGGACCTGGGTGTGCCCATGTGATGAATATGGGGAAGGAGGTATTTCCCGTACATGGAAGGGTTCGCGAGTCATTACCAATTCAGGACTGGCCGATTGAGGAGAGATGTGTCCCGGTTATTCATTGCATGCCTCAAAGAAGCAAAAAAAAAAAGCCAGGCAGGATAAGTACTATTCATGCATCGCAGATTTGAGGAATCACAAAATTAAGCACAAAGGGATTAAAGGAATAAGACGAGAGGCCAAATATAGCCCATAGTTCCAGACACCGATGTTTTTCCCAGCGAGAGGCCATATGCAACAGAGAGCCAATTCTAATAATGAGAGGACATATAGAAAAAATGAAGAGAGAGAGGAGACTCGTAGAAATGAAACTGTTTCCCCACAGGAATCCACACTATTGGACCCACATCTACCCCTGACCCGCCGTTTCATCAATCCCTATCGACTGCATCTTGAAGCTCCGAATAAACGAGAATGCTACATGTAAAGCATAATGAGGTGTAGCGGCTAGTACGGGTTTCTGCACGCTTCGCATGATCCGGGGGCTATCACGAAATTATCGTGAGGACCTTGTGGGCAGCTGGTGCCAACCTCAGATTCTATACTAGCGTAATGTTTTCTGCGATTTAGACAATCCTCGTAGACGAAGTAGGTGATGAAAAGTGAGCACATAGTTGATGAGTGCTTAAAAGGTATGATCTTTGTGTCTTCTAGAAAACGATTGGGTTAGATACTAAATCACCCAGGCAGATGCCATTCTAGCAAAAGCGAAATACCTATCAGCCTTGTTCTAAGTCTTGTTTCCAGCTGTCTCTTGGAATTGACGATGCTTTGTGGGCGAGTAGTAGCGGTGAGAGGGCGAGCATCGGATTTGCTACAGGAAGCCCTCCTTTTATAATCACTAGATATCATACAATAATGTGGGTAGGGAGCTTGAGCTGATGCCCATGCTCACGTCCATGATACAGTCATTGAGAGGCATGAACTGCCGGATGGCATCATGTTTGATATCGAGCTGAAAGTTCGAACAGAGCCTTGCTCTCTGAGGGCTTGAGCTCGATACCAGCTCCAGGATTGGTGGGAGAGCTCCCCGGAAACTTGAAGACATAAGATAGAAACCTCAATGCATGGGCTGGCTCATTCTCCCCTGAGCTTTGGGGCTTAATACACTTAGGAGCAGGCTTGGGATGCAAGTCATTAAGACGAAGCTCGCACATCCCCAAAACGGTACCAGGTTTTAATCACCGGTTCTGTCTGGCCATTCGACTGGGCCACACTGCCATCTGACAGACAGAAACCAGACCCACAATGGAGAAAGCTGGCTTTGCAACGGCAGATGGATATTGAGGGGTAAACATAACCCTCACCCACTAGGGCAAATCATAAATGATAGTCTCGGTCGCGGTTTGTGGCTTCTATCAGCGGCGCCGGGAAGATGGTCTAGAAGAAAGAAAACAGGTTCTAGAGCTTACCCACGCATAATGTGAAGAGGAAGAAATGAAATGTGATCCTACCGTCTGCAGAACCGTTAGACCAGCTACTGCAAGGGTTAGAAAAATGCACACTAAAGCCTTAATCGCTACTCAGGGTGGGGATACAGCCAAGTCTGCGAAGCTGACGGAGGGATGTTCTAGCTTTCCGCGACTTTTCGATGAGGCTGCGAGAAAAGACATCCACGGGGCTTTTCTGTTACATAAAGAAACGAGGTTATGGCCAGAAACCTCTCACCTCTTCGATCTACTCAAGCTTTTAAAAGAAGACCCCCCGGCCAAAAGTGATCGGCAATTGACTTAGGGAATTCTGTGAACACCATATTTTCCTCTTCTTTTCCCTTGTTTCTCTGTTTGCCTACCCCTTCCCTGGGCCTCAGCAGTCTGTTCCTGATCCTGACAGGCAAGCAGGCTAATTGTCAGACTGGTGCTCAAGCCAGTTAGCTTTGTGGGTGATATGCTTTCCCGAGACCCAATCCCGGGTGCTCACGTTTTTGATAGCTGCGGATAAAACCTGCAGCCTGGAGATAAGAGGGGGGCCCCGGATGGCATTGCCGCTCAGGAGCAGATGCAAAAGTAGCCGACATCGAGACAACCGGATGAACCTAGAGGCACGATGTATGTGAATATAAAGATGACTCTGATGAGCAGAGAGAGGCGAATGATGTTCGATGAACACAATGGGGTGCACGCTGGTATGCACGCAATATTTTGGGGGATGCATGGAAGGAGGTGCGTGAGGGGTAACACAAGTAGGTTCCAGAAAGCTACATTATTTTAGGGTCTGGGCTGAAATGTGCCACTGTCTAGGTATCAAGATGGAATCAATACCCGAAGACAATGAAAGTGCAACGAAAGTGCACAAAAAAGAAAAGAAGATGGTAGGGACGGGATACCGGTATGTGGAAAGTGAACACAATGAAGTGAAGTGAGTACGATGAGCACAATCTAACAGTCTGAAGGCTGGGAATGATTGGTGTGTGGCTGGGGAACAGGGACAAGACCAGCCAGTAAAATGGGCGCTTACTCGATTTTAAGTGGCTGGTCGGCCCTGCAAGGGGCCAAAAAGATTCCAGTCACCACGGCAACCATATTCACCCGCGCGATCCAACCCCCTAAGTTCTTCGCAAGTGGAAATCCAACAAGCGAGGAATATCGCAGGAAGAGCTGTGATATAATAATATATAGAATATACGGGAACCGATATTGTATCTGGTTGAACGGGGAGTAAAAATAGAAGGAGAGGAAAGAGGGAGAATAACCACCACTTCCAACCTTTTTCCCCTCAGATCATACTTATACCGTCGCTTCCCCTCTTCAGCCTGCTTATGTTGCTTTTCTTGCGCTTGCCAATTTCATCGCCAACTTGCCTCACCTTGGCACAGGCTGCGCAAACTTGCCTAGCTGAGCGGCCCCCTAACCTTGTCCCTTCCTCTTTCTTCCCTTCCCACCACACTCCGCTGTCATCCACTCCTTGAACTCTCACCGCCAACTCTCCCCTCCTCCTCCTTCCCTTCTCTTCTCCTCCTCTTGGCCCTTGCGACGACGACGACGAGCAGCAATTATGTCTTTCGGAAGCTTCCAGTCGATATGCGAGACGGCGAGTGTACCGCTATGCTCGCTAGTGGGACCCTACGGCTCGTCCAACGCAATGGGACCGGGAATAGAGGCGCTGTGCTATTCACGGAGCATAGAATGGGCAAACACAATCATTTTCCAGCTTGCTAATGACTTTGTTCATATCCTCGCGCTGGTTATGTGTTCGATAATGGTTCTTCATGTACGGTCGAAATTCACCGCTGTTGGTTTGTGATTCCTTTTTTCTTGTCCCCCACGTCCTCATGATCGACGCTTCCCCTTTTGGAGGTTATTTTTATCTGCCACGATGAAACAAGATTGAGGCTAATATCGATTGACTATCGCGATTTAGGTCGGAAGGAGATCACTACATTCTTTTACTTGTTTATGCTTCTCACCGTCATTTCCCTCTGCCTTGATTCCGGCGTCGTCCCCATCGGGTCGGCTCCGTTTGCGTACTTCGTCGCTGTCCAGGCCGGCTTAACGTCGGCCTTATTCACATGTCTTCTTATCAATGGTTTCATCGGGTTTCAAGTTTACGAAGATGGTACACCGCTATCAGTATGGCTCCTGCGACTCTCAACAATACTGATGTTCGTCGTGACCGGCGGCGTCGCGATTTGCACATTCCAAAGTTGGATCGGACTGAGCCCCACCAAGACCATGGCACTCTTTGTCGTCCTCTACGTTGTCAACGCTCTTTTCCTGTTTGTCTATATCGCCTGCCAAGTCATTTTGGTAACGGGGACCCTGGAGGATAGGTGGCCTTTAGGCGACATCGTCTTTGGTGTTTTCTTCTTTGTCGTTGGACAGGTACTTTTGTACGCTTTCAGTGATAAGCTCTGCGACAAGGTTTATCACTACCTTGATGGACTATTCTTCGCTTCTATTTGTAACCTTCTTGGTGTCATGATGGTTTACAAGGTAAGGCTCCAAATTCCCGATCATTTCTGCCAAAAACTGACGAGAAAACAGTACTGGGACTCCATCACAAAAGAAGATCTCGAATTCTCCGTCGGCACAAAAACCAACGTGTGGGAAGTCAAAGAATTGATCCCGGAGGAAGACCGCCGCGCAACAATCTACGAACACACCGCTCCCACCAGCGAATACGCAACAAGCACATATCATAACTCGGGCGGAAATCACATGAGCCAGGGATATGGTGGGTTCTCTGAGCGATACTAGCTCTCCCCTCTCTACCCCGCTGTATCCTCATTTCCTTGAAAATCTTACGTTTTTTGTGCGTTTTTTTTCTTCCAGTTTGCACCAGGGGCGTAAAAGGCGTATAGATTGTTTTTTTCCCTTCCTTTTTCCCTTCAACTTTTTTTTACTTTAGGAGCTTTAGCTGCTATCGTACTTTACATAGCTTTTTTTCTCTTTCCCTCTTCTCTCAATTTTAGGGGGCTGTTTTTATTTTACCGAAGATAAGAAAGACAGGCAGACGGAAGCGCAAACGTAATATACCACTTGGCGGTTTTAGATGTAGGATGTTTTTTGTTGGTGATTTTTCGGCTTCTCTTTTTTCCTATCATTGCCTCCCTTCACTGCAGACAGGGTTGGAGAGGGTCGTTTTATACCCTATCACACTTATTTATGTTGATACCATACTCACTGTATCCTACCCCCAGCATTTTTTCCCTTTCCATCTTTTCCCCTCCTTCCCTCTTCCCCTTGCCCCCAGTTACGGTACCCAGGCACCATATCAAAACCGAACCGACACCAAAAGTCAATATCATCACACACACCCTTCCCTTCCCCCTCCCCCTCCCCCTCCCTCTTCCCTTCCCTTCCCTTCCCTCCACTAGCCCTGTCGGTTAATTCGGATTTATTTTCCACACTCTATACCAATCTCACTCAGCATAATTCATGCGCTGTACTCATAAGTTGTGGGAATATGTGCTACACTGCACTACACTACACTACAATGCTTGCGTTCGTTCATTTGCGCAGTTCATTTCACACACACAGTGTTGGTTGAATTTCAGGGCACGAAGTAGCTTGGAGAATTGTTACATACAGTAATAGGAGGAATATAATTATTTATTTATTGTATGATAACTGGTAGTATACACGAGCGATCACTCGGTTGTGGCAGTGCTGATTGGTGGATGAGGTGATACGCAATGGGCTAAACATGCGGTCGTTGATATAGTGCCGGTCACGAGTAACCTGAGTATTTTTCGGGAAAAGTAACCCCAATTTTAAAGCTCTACTACTCCACCAAAAGATGACCTTTATTTATTTTTTTAAGAGCGAAAACATGCACTGCTTGATGTGCTCTATCAGTGGTCGCTCTTGAACTTGTGATGGAATAACTGGCTGTGGAGTTATAAGGGTTTGAAGTTGATGCATTTTGTATGGAGGGTGAGGGAAATGTTACATACTAAACATACCCAAGCCGCCCTTGAGGTGCTGAAGGCAGGGCAACTTTAATTTTTTTTCAAAAATGCTCGATTATTTTCAAAAATCCCCGAATACCTTCCCATATTGTCTTATTAATAAGCCCAAAATTACCCAAAATGGCAAATTTCCGTATATAACTTACCTAATTCGGAATCTTGGCGTGATTATTCAGCAACCCAGTTCAATGTTACAGTACCCAGGTTAGGGTTGATCGGCACTGTAGGAGGGCTCATTGTTCGAGCTGGGTACTTGTAAGTGGGTATTCATAGCTTGTGTATAATGTTATATGTAGGACGCTTTTATTTAACTGGGTGTATTTGATAAAGATAAAAAAGATAATGGGATGCTCGCATCTGCGGTACGGTCGGTAGTCGGGATCGTGATGCTTTGGGCTGCCATTCCGCATTATCATACAGTATCTTGTTAAAAACTGGGGATGGCTAGCGCTATGTATGATAGAGTAATCGTATAGAGTTGCGTGGCTCAATAGGCGAAGTCTTTCTTCGAAAAAAGAAAAAAAATCATGTTATAGAAGTTTTGGTTAGGATGATGACTCCCTCCCCGTGGTAGATTGTGGTTTCAATCAAAATCTAGAACTAACCTTCCGATGCTCGCCCTCTCACTCACCACTCACAAACATCATCGATTCTGGGTGATCAGATAGTTAGAAGCAAGCAAGCAAGCAAGACTTGGAACAAGTGCTGATATCATAGGTACAGTACTTCACTTTTGCTAGAATGGGCATCTCTAAGTTATCTGAGCGAATTGGTATCTACATAACAATAGTTCTAACCCGATCATTTTCTATAATAGAAGACACCAAAGATCATACCTCCTTAAGCACACTTATCAACTATGTGCTCACTTCTCACTACCTATTTCGTCTACGCGGATTGCAAGGAACGCAAAAAACATTACGTTGATCAAGAAATTGGGGTTGGCAACAGCTGCCCACAAGGTCCTCACAATAATTTCGTGATAGTCCCCGGATCGTGCGAAACGTGCAGTTACCCGTGCTAGCCGCTACACCTCATTATGCCTTACATGTAGCATTCTCGTTTATTCGGAGCTTCGGGATGCAGTCGATAGGGAGGTATCATATTGATGAAACGGCGGGTTAGGGGTAGTAGATGTGGGTCCAGCGGTGTGGATTCCTGTGGGGGGAAACAATTTCATTTCTACGAATCTCCTCTCTCTTCATTTTTGCTATAAGTCCTCCTCACTATTGGAATTGACTCTCCGTTGCATCATGGCCTCTCGCCGGGGCAACTTTCTCGCCCGCCTTGCTCGCCTATTGATTCGCACTTATTTGACTGCCCTACCAATAAATGTGAAGATATATCCCGAATGCCCCGTCGTCTTGGATTATTATGCGGTGCGAGAGTAGGGCAACGTGCTAGCACATTGTAGTTCTTTTCCACAGTGTGTGTGATACCTTCACAAAGCGAGATTCGAGAAGAGCTCCGTTGCACACGGCCAGCACCCAATGCATAGATAAATAAATAGATTACCGAATACACTAAGAACCAGCACGAGCCGAGGGAATATCGAAAGAGGTAGGGAAATAAAGAGAGAGGAAGAGGGGAAAAAAGGAAAAAAGAAAGAAAAAAGTAACGCAGAAAAAGAAACCTTGAAAGTTGTAACTTGAAAAACATCACTGTCCAAATATCCTCCTAATTGGTAGGTATTGTCCTCCTTGAGGGAAGTAAGGGGGAGAAAAAAAGGCCATGTTCGACTTTAGGCTTAACCAAGATATCGTGCCTTCGTTACTTTTTTTTTTTTTCCTTTTGATTTTGTCCGTTATCATTCTTATACAACCTAGAGAAGAAGAATGCGGAAGGCTTAATGCTTCTTCTTCCCGCCTAACACGTTCGCAAGAATAGCGCCCTATGGTGTCTTCATTAGCCTTCACTCGTCCTTATATAAGAAGAAATTAACTTACTCCAACAGCACCCCCAAGTTTGCCAACTCCAAGCTTACTGCCGATGAAAGCCCCTGCAGTCCCTCCAACAAGCGTGCTTCCGAGTCCCCTCTCCCCGGGCGCACCGGGTGCCCCATGTGCTCCGCTTCCGTCAGCGTACGCTCCGGGGCCCGCATACTGCCCTCCATGTTGGCCACCGTGTGGGTCCGCTCCAGGCTGTTGATTATGATAATCTGCTCCCGCACCCCCATACCCGGCCGGTCCTTGTCCATATTGGCCTGTAGTACCACGGTCTTGCGGATGCTGCTGCTGCTGCTGGTAATCCGTTGCTCCGGGTTGCTGTGACGGGTAGTAACTACCCTGTTGGTGTTGGGGCGGGTAGCCATAAGGGCTTTGTCCCGGGGACGGAGAGCCATAGGGCTGTGGCTGACCCGTGTATGGGGGGTGTTGCTGTTGAGCGTAGGGATCTTGTGGATAGTAGCCACCTGGGGCGGGCGATTGTTGACCTTGCGGGGCACCACCAGGGGCAAAACCACCGTATGGCTGCTGATGCTGCTGCTGCTGCCCTTGCTGGTTTGGAGGCCCGTAGGAACCCTGGTGTGGGTAGGCCGGGGGTTGAGGAGAACCGTAATAGTCGTTTCCAGACATTATCAAAAGTTTACCGTGGGAAGATTGTTTTATTTGATGGGCTGATAGGGAACGAGAGACAGGAGTTTATTTAGCCTTGAGGAGAGAAGAGAGGGCTTTGTTTGACGATAGGGAAGCACGGAAAGTGCGGGGTAATTTGTCTGAACAAATAAATGGCTGAGGGAGAAAAGAAAAGAAAGGCTCGGTGGGGAGAAGATAAGTGAGGAAGAAGGAGAGGAAGAAGAAGAGGAGACCGAAAAAGATATATAATATAGCCAAACCCCCTCCCAAGTTATTGGTAGAAGAAAACAATAGAGGCGAATCAGCGTAGAGTGGGAGAGAGAGGGGAGATGAAGGAGGCGGAGTTCAAACCCAAATAGTCTACCACCGGCATTCGTAATACGAAAACGCCGAGAAGCTGGGTAGCCGGCAGGCAGGCAGGTGGCAGCGCTGGGGTGGCGATATTATTATTATAAGCCACCGAATAAATGAGTGGCTATAATACCAGGCTAGACCTCACAGGTATAATACTGTTATCGAGTATATACTAAGTTAGAGAATGAACAGCATCACAGGCGATTCCTCAAAGGCTCAAAGGTTCACGGGGTATCATACAGCAATGGGGTTGCAACTACCAGTAATTGCACTTCTTCTCCCCCTCTCTTTCCCTTCAGGCGGCCGCCTGAGCCAGAGGAGGACCAGATATCGGGGGGGGTATGAATTAGTTTTGCTAGAATTTCCTAAACCGGTAATACAAATATTACCAATTCCTACGAGTATCATACTGTATTAGTACGTGCCGTACTCGCTCATAGAACAAAAGTGCCCGAAACACTCCGGAGGAAAAAAACGGAGATATTTTCGGGATATTTATTTCGCCTTTTTTCTTCAGCATGGCGTCTATCTCCTTCCCCCCCATGTTCGGGCACTTTCTTGCGTGTAACGAGCACTGTGCAGCTCGGGAGATTTGATAATGTGGCGCTAATAGGATTGATTGACAGGATTTGAGGGGCACGACGGTGGGTATTCAAGGGCCAAAAGAGTACTGGTATAGTCTATTATGATATCGTCTGGTAAGTTGACATGGCTCTGTTTGGGCAAAAGTACTCGTAAGCTGCCTCACTTTCATGGTTAGGATGGGGTAAAAGGTAAAGTAACAGCACCCACATAATATGCTATCTAATATGTACTGTCATAGTATTGTATCTCAAGACCTGAGCTCACTAATCTATTGGTCAATGCCATAAAATAAAAGCAACCTACCATAATGTAACTTCCCGTGTTCGCCCGTTACTAAGGGATCATCTGAAAACCCTACCGTCCGTACTTGTACTGTACTGAGTGATCCTGCTGTCGTAATCGTGTTTCCGCGCCAAGATTGGGCACCCATTTTAGAATAGCCTGTCTATCTAGACCAATGTTGAGGAGAGCCTTCATGCCACTTTTCTCAAGAAGCATTACAGTAAATCAAAGTGGCACTGTTCACTGACATTTTCCCAATAACTCGAACACTATTTTTTATGGGCTCGTGGTGACAATTCCTAAATGGGCGCCCAATCTTGACGCGGAGACATAAGTACCGGTACCGGTACTACTATCCCAACTCGGTGCAGTTTACTGTAATGGGGCTACAGGCAATACAAGTAGCATAATACCCACCACCACCCATACTATGATATATCCTTCCCATCCCATCCCATGCAGTATCATAAGCAAGCACCAACCAATCCAGCACCACTTCATGATCTAGTCTATAATACGTACCGAAACCAATCTTTGACCCTCCAATTCCCTTACCGAATTTCACTCACTGAACCAGAAGGAGAAGGGGGAAGGGGAGTTTTCAGATTTATATAGTATTTGATCTCAGGAAACATTACCCCCTCCCCTGTTCATAGAATAGAATGTCAGGCTGGATCCCAATACCATCGCTATTAGTATAATATAATAAATACCAAGTCTCACCCTATTTCTTTTCCTTCTTTTACCGCTACCATATTAAAGTAGTTAATGTCATCTATGAAACCAACTAGCCAAGAAAAAGAAGAAGAGGAAGAAGAAGGTGGGATTAACGTATTCTAACAGTTTTTACAGATTATTAGAAATACAAACTCTCTCCCCCTCTCTCTGTGTATTATACTACTGTACATAAACTAGGCATATTACCATACCGCACGATGGTAATTTAACTCTTAGCCGTATCTACCCTTTTATCCAAGGATCCACACAATTCCCTATTGCCTTTGCCTACTGCCAGCTCTCAATACTGTGGGATGAAGAACTTGGCATCGTCGAGTTTCCGCCTTTTTCTCTCACAGCCTGAGGTAAAGTGAGGAATCTGCTTGATACCGTGGGGAACTTAGGCTACGGTATCTGATTCCTGGAACTAGGCATAGACAGCTGCCTGTCCGCCTGCCTGACGTCTACAAGTGGGCCCTATGACATCGTAGAGGGCACCAACGCAGGTGTTTGATGCTGGCTTCACCTTGCAAGTATCATATTTCGGGACGGCGGGGGACGGCGGGGGACGGCCCGTAGAATAAGGTAGTAGTAAAACCGGACACCTGCCGGTATCACACCAAGCGCCCCTGCGGAAGCTATGGTGGAACGAATTTCTTAATTACGATTTGCACTGGGTTTACATCACTCATCGAATCACAGAGGGAAAGCGAAAACCATAACTAGACCTCACTAATTCTATTCTTAGTGGACTGCCGCCTACGGGGGCCACCAGCACAGAGCGTACCACCAAAGCAACATGAGGAGAGACGCAAATAAGAGGACCCTCCTCCCATCATTTTTAACCCTCTTGACTAGTCTACGTTCTCGGAGGGCAGGGCAAACTCCCCATGCCTTCCGCTGCTAGACTCGATCGATTAGCTCCCCCAATACTAGCGTTCTTAGAAGCTAGGTAGGCTTAACGTACTCATACCGAAATATACGGCACAACGAAACATTTAGTGAGTGTGGGAAATGTCTTATCGAAGAAGCAACCACACAGGAACAATCTTGGTTGCCATTTTTTGTCGCTCACGAAATATTTCGTTGTGCCGTATATTTCGGTATGTCCTCAGGCACGTTACTTGGCGAGAAGAGCGAAAGACCCTGAAGGCCGCTCCTGACAAACCCTCCTCGAGACATACCTCCCCTCGCCGAAAAGCTGGCGCTAGTTACTCCTCTAATACCGCGGTGCCCCCGCTCTCTACCGCCACTGCCGAGAGCCTCTGGGTCAAACCCCAGGTCAGGAGGGTCCGGGATTTGAGTGGGATCGTCATTTACCTCCAACGTACTGCCTTCGGGAGCCCCATCATCCCCCCGAGCATGGTCCTCATCCAGCCCAAGCACCAAGGCGCCAGAATGCCATCCAGCAGCCGCAATATTAAAGGCGTAATACTTTGCTTTATCCTCGCCTTCACTGCTCCCTGCATCTAATATTTAGCGTTAGTAAGAGTTATGTCCCGCAGGAAAGGAAGCCATACCTTCCCCTGGAGGCCGGAAAGAAACCACCTTAGGTTTAATAACTTCCAAGTCAGTGAATTTTCCTTTGCCCATCCCTGGCAACTGATCTCCAAGACCCAAGCAGCCGCACATTAGGCTCTCAGCACCCCACGAGAGAATCTCCCCTTCGTCTGTGAGTGCTAGCCCATGATGATCCCCAAACGCTATATCAACAATTTTGTAGCTAGCAAAATCAGGTCTCCTGATGGGTTTTACTCTTTTGGTTTTGCCTGCCACGCAATTGCGCACAATATCGACGCCTCCCAGACGTACTACCCCTTCTTTATTCAGCACCGCAAATTTGCGAAAATTCCCTGAGATACGATTCACAGGCGATTGCCCTTCGGGCGAGGAGAAATGCACAAGCTCAACAGGCACCGCTTGATCGAATTCTTGATTGAACCGCACTGCGAAGACCTTTCCAGTGACAGTGAGGAAAACCAAGTATCCCTCTCCTAAAGTAAAGTCCAAAACCTGCCCAATACTTTTATGCTTTTGGACTTCTACCAAAGCCTCTGCTGGAATACCCTTTGGGGGCTTGTCTAGGTAGTTGGTACCCCTTATGACTCTTAAACTAGGCGTGTAGGCCCCTGGATCAGTATCACCGGTATCTGTAGGTCTCCAGACCACGATCCCAATGCCAGATATCAGTGCTGCGCAGCGGTCCCACCCTCCAACAACCTTCTTGACCCACCCTATATCTTCTGTAACTCTCCCAATCTTATCGGGTGTCAGATACCCAGAGTCAGAATCACTGGCCATAACAGAAAATTTTACACGCTGTGCTCCTTGTGACTTATCTATGCAAGTATATACTCGCCCTTTGCTGGACAGTGCGATGAGGTGGTCACGCCCAGAGGAGAGTTGGGAGATTGGCTCGGGAAATTTGATCTCTGTAGCGGAGGTTTCCTCCATGCCCATATATTCAGAGAGACGGCCAGAGATATAGACATGTCCATCCGAGGTAAGGAAGCTCGTGCTCCAGCCTCTATTCTCCAAGTTTAGTATCACTATCTTCACATATATTTAATAAGAGGTGGAGAAATACTCACCCACCAACTATGTCCACCACAAACTTGTCCCTTAACCTCAATATCTCGAATGGCACAGCCACTGAAGACGAAGACCGCTTGTAATTCTTGGGCGGCGACCGATCATGCCCAAGTCTTTCATCCTCATCCAGGCCCCAGGTGTAGACATGGGCCTTAGCCATACCCTGGAAAAGGTACCGCCAAGGAACCTTGTTGATAAGGCTATCGACATGAGGAGTCTTGAAGACCCTCTGGGCCTCACGTTTCCAATAACCGGTCTCTTCGTCATACAGGGTGTTGTAGAAACCTTTCTGAGGAATTCTTAGCTCTGGAATATAAGCACAACAAGAGGGAGGGTGAGCGATACCGATGTCCTCGAGAGATTAATAGCTCCCTTGTATCCGACATAATCGAGGATACGATCCAAGATCTCACTAGCTGAATATCGCTGTTGAAAATTTTATCACTGTCAAAAGTTAGGGAAGGGGGGCTCACGGAAATCCCCCAAGCTCAAAGGCCCGGAAGGCATGGTAGGTAGACCCAAGAATAATCAAGGTAGAATGTTTGTCCTTGGGATGGTGGGTTCGTGAGTTAGGTGGTAAAGCAGAGCGAGGCCGTATTAATGAATAGTAGCGTAGGTATGAATGGTAATCCCAGAGGCACAGTGCGCGTTTGAAAGGTTGAACTTCGAAAATGAGGGGTTGCTTTATTCTCCGGGCTGAGAAGGGGCAGAAGGCTTGTTAAATACAGTCCTACCATAGAATCCCGCATACAAGCTCCCCAAAATCCAAGGGTTACAATTGCCTCGCCAGAGTAGTCGGAGGGATTAACTTAGATATCACTAGAGGTAACTTGCTGTTAATATTCCTCGTAGGCTGAACTGTACCACATATTTACCCCGCTCCAAGGGTTTCCATTGAGAGTGGATTTCAAAAGAGTTCTCCTGTTTCGCGCTCGCAGCACGGTACGATACAACTTAGGGCGCGTCTAGTCGTCCAGGGGTTTTCAAACCTTCATAATCACAAAGTTATCATAATGGGGCATTTGCAAGCTCCGAGTGTGTCTGGCTGCCAAGAACATCAATTCAAAAAACATCACTCAAAAACATCAGGATAATTATTATGACAAAATTAGCACCTGTATTTCAATACTTTGACAAATTTCTTATAACGAGCCGTACTGTAATATACACCACTATCCACAAAATGTAGGACAAATACTAACTCAATGAAGGACGGAATACAGCGATGAAGAGTAAGAAACATGAGGCTAGGACTAGGTCTGGCTAGAATTGCAAAGGGAGAGATAGAGGAAGAAAAAATCCTAATATAGATAAAGAGTAAATAGCTAGAAGAAACTAGAAATATTTCCGGTCAATGCTTATTTATGATACATCCAAAATTTGCTCACACTAGCCCTCCGCCCAGCGAGTAACTATGAAAATAAGAATGAATCTAGGAACGAGGAAAGAAGGAGTTAGAGGGGGGGGAAGAAATGACTAATGAGAGAGGAGGTGGCAGAACACCAGTTGAACGCAAGCGAGAAGATTAGTTAGGCGTTGTTAGGGTCGGTCTTAGCTTTACTTCGGCGGCGGAGGAGCTTTCGGGGCGAAAACAAACGATGTCGGGACCACCTGGGCGGTTCGATTGAGGAACTGCGACCTGCTGACTCGGAAATAGAATCCTGGGGGGCCAAGAACGTGGGCCGCTCATTGTGGGCTGCCGGTAGGAGCTCAGTTTGAGCGTTGGGATCTGTGATGTCAGAATCAGGATCGTGAGGTCTGAGATGCGTCTCCACCGCAAACTCGTCGGCAGGCTCAGCGGAGGGCGGGAGGGAGGCCTGGCCACTATGATTGGCTTGATCCAAATCAGCATTGTTCCGTGCTAGTAGGATCCTCGCAGCTCCATCCGGTCCCTCGACGAGAGCTGGTGATAGTGGGGTTTGGTTCTTGTTATTAGCCATGGCGGGACAGACATCCCTCGGTTCCAAAAGCACCTTTACCACCCTCTCGTGCCCGCGCTTCGCAGCCCACTCCAGTGGTGTCCAACCGTGTTTAGCGTCTACACGGTCAGGATTGACGTCCTCTCGCCCCAAAAGCATCTTAACAACCTCCTCATGTCCGTTCTCCGCTGCCCAAGAAAGCGCCGTTTGGCCACAAAAGGCGTCTGCATGGTCGGGGTTAACGCCCCCCCGTTCTAAAAGTATTTTTACTACCCCGTCATGCCCGTTCTCCGCCGCCCACGAGAGTGGCGTCTGGCCATATTTGGTGTCTGCCTGGTCGGGATTGACGTCCTTTCGTTCCAACAGCACCTTTACTATTCCCTCATGCCCGTTCGCAGCCGCCCACGATAGCGGTGTTCGGCCATAAAAGGTGTCTGCATGATCTGGATTGATTCCCTCTCGCTCCAAAAGCATCTTTACTGTCCCCTCGTGCCCGCCTCCAGCGGCCCACAAGAGTGGCGTTCGGCCATACAAGGTGTCTGCCTGGTCGGGATTGACCTCTTCTTGGTCCAATAGCATCTTGACTATCCCCCCATGCCCGTTAGCAGCCGCCCACGTGAGCGGCGTCCCACCATACTGGATGTCTGCCTGGTTGGGATTGACGTCCTCTCGTTCCAAGAACATCTTTACCACCTCCTCACACCCGTTTTCCGCCGCCCACGAGAGTAGAGTTCGGCCAGATCTAGTGTCTACCTGGTTAGGATCGACGTCCTTTCGCTCCAAGAGCATCTTGACTATCCTATGCTGCCGGTTAACAACCGCCCACGAGAGCGGTGTCTGGCCATATTCGGTGTCTGGCTGGTCGGGATTGATATCTCGCTCCAGAAGAAACTTGACTACCCCCTCATGCCCGTTAGCAGCCGCCCACGAGAGTGGTGTCCCGCCAGATTGGGTGTCTGCCAGTTCAAGATTGACGTCCTCTCGTTCCAAGAGCATCTTTACTACCCCCTCACGCCCGTTTTCCGCTGCCCACGAGAGTAGCGTTCGGCCAGATCGAGTGTCCATCCTGTTGGGATTGACATCCTCTCGCTCCAAAAGCATCTTTACTACTCCTTCATGCCCATTCATAGCCGCCCATGACAGTGGCGTTCCGCCATATCTGATGTCTGCCTGGTCGGGATTAAGCATCTTTTCTACCCCCTCACCCGCCCACGAGAACGACGTTTGGTCATCAAAGGTGTCTACCGGGCTGGGATTGGCGTCCACTCGTTCCGATTGCATTTCTTCTGCCTCCTCATCCGTCGATGAGAGCGACGTTTGGTCATCAAAGGTGTCTACCGGGCTAGGATTGACGTCGGCTCGTTCCGATTCCGATAGCATCTCTTCTACCTCCTCATCCGTCGACGAGAGCGACGTTTGGTCATCAAAGGTGTCTACCGGGCTGGGATTGACGTCCGCTCGTTCCGATTCCGATAGCATCTCTTCTACCTCCTCATCCGTCAACGAGAGCGACGTTTGGTCATAAAAGGTGTCTTCCGGGTCGGGATTGACGTCCGCTCGTTCCAATAGCATCTTTACTATCCCCTCATGCCCGTTCGCAGCCGCCCATGAAAGCGGCGTCCGGCCATATTCGGTGTCTGCCTGGTTGATATTGGCGTCCTTTCGTTCCAACAGCATCTTTACTATTCCCTCATGCCCGTTCGCAGCCGCCCACAAAAGCGGTGTCCGACCATATTCGGTGTCTGCCTGGTTGATATTGGCGTCCTTTCGTTCCAACAGCATATTTACTATTCCTTCGTGGCCCAACTCAGCCGCCCACGAGAGTGGCGTCTGACCATATGTGGTGTCTGCCTGGTTGGGATCGACGTTCTCTCGTTCCAAAAGCATCTTTACTACCTCGTCACGCCCGCCCTTGGCAGCCCACAAGAGTGGTGTTTCGCCATCAGTGTCTGCCGGGTTAGGGTTGATGTCGTCTCGTTCTAGGAGAATCTTTACTATCCCCTCATGCCCGTTCGCAGCCGCCCACAAAAGCGGTGTCCGGCCATATTCGGTGTCTGCCTGGTTGATATTGGCGTCCTTTCGTTCCAACAGCATCTTTACTATTCCTTCGTGGCCCAACTCAGCCGCCCACGAGAGTGGCGTCTGACCATATGTGGTGTCTACTTGATTGGGATCGACGTTCTCTCGTTCCAAAAGCATCTTTACTACCCCGCCACGCTCGTTCCTAACCGCCCACAAGAGTAGCGTTTCGCCATCAGTGTCTGTCGGGTTAGGATTAATGCCGTCCCGTTCTAGAAGAATCTTTACTATCCCCTCGTGCTCGTTCACAGCCGCCCACGAAAGCGGCGTCTGGCCATATGTGGTGTCTGCCTGGTTGGGATCGACGTTCTCTCGTTCCAAAAGCATCTTTACTACCTCGTCACGCCCATTCTTGGCTGCCCACAAGAGTGGTGTTTCGCCATTATCAGGGTCTGCCGGGTCGGGATTGACGTCCTTTCGTTCTAAAAGCATCTTTACTATCCTCTCGTGCCCCGACTTAGCCGCCCACAAGAGTGGCGTTCCGCCATAAAAGGTATTTTCCGGGTTGAGATCAACGTTCTCTCGTTCCAAGAGAATCTTGACTACCTCGTCATGCCCATTCTTAGCCGCCCACAAGAGTGGTGTTTCGCCATTATCAGGGTCTGCCGGGTCGGGATTGGCGTCCTTTCGTTCTAAAAGCATCTTTACTATCCTCTTGTGCCCCGACTTAGCCGCCCACAAGAGTGGCGTTCGACCGCAAAAGGTGTCTACCTGATCAAGGTTGACCTCCATTCGTTCCAGAAGGGCCTTTACTACCCACTCATGCCCGCCCTCGGCCGCCCACGTGAGTGGCGTATGACCATAAAAGGTGTCTGCCTGGTTTGGGTCGACATCCTTTCGTCCCAAAAGCACCTTTACGATCCCTGCCTGCCCTTTTTCAGCCGCCCACATGAGTGGCGTTCGGCCCCGCTCAGTGACTATCTCATTAGGGTTGACGTCCTCTCGCTCCAAAAGAATCTTTACTACCCGTTCATGCCCATTCTCCAGCGCCTGTTTCAGTGGTGTTTGGCTATAAAAGGTATCTACTCGATTGGGATCAATGCCGTCTCGCTCCAAAAGTATCTTTACTAACTCCGCATTCCCGCTTCCAGCCGCTCGTGCGAGCGGCGTTTGGCCATGTTCGGTGTCTGCCCGGTTGGGATCAACGTCCTCTCGTCTCAAAAGCATTCTCACTACCCCCTCATGCCCTTTATCAGCCGCCCACCAGAGCGGCGTTCGGCCATATTTAGTGTCGGCCTGGTCGGGGTTCACGTCCCCTTGTTCCAAGAGCATCATTACTATCCCCGCATGCCCGTTCCCAGCCGCCCGCGAGAGTGGCGCTCGGCCATATTTAGTGTCTGTCTGGTCGGGATTGATATCCTTTCGTCCCAAAAGCGTCTTTACTACCCCCTCATGCCCTTTCTCGGCTGCCCAGGAGAGTGGCGTCCGGTTGTAAGAAGTGTCTGCCTGGTCGGGATTGACGTTCGGTTGTCCCAAGAGCGCCTCGACTATCTCCCCCTGCCCGCTTCTGGCTGCCCAGATGAGGGGTGTGCTCCCCGTGCAGTCGGCTGCGTTAACATCCCATTCCTTGATCTCTAGTACGGAAGCAACTAGCTCCACGATTTCGAGAAATACTACTGCGTGCAGTCCTGTAAATCCCGTAGGTCCTTCTACCACCCTGCCCGAGTATGAACCCCAGCCTATATCCTGATAATTGCGCAATAACAGTAGAGAAGATATATGCTTATCAAATCCATCGAGAAGCTTCAGGGCAAGTATTTTGACATTTGCCGCCATGCCTTTTTTTGTGTGATTCCCCCAGTAATGAGAGGCATATTCCAACAGGGGCGCTTCTGGGAGGGCGCAGCAAATAGTGGGCGAAAGATCCCGAATACGTCCAAAATTGAGGTATGTCAAGCAAACCTCCGCGATGATTGAGTGAGGATTTTGGAATAGGGCAGGATCACCCGAGAGGTGCTCTTGTAGCGTAAAGTGCACCAGTCTGACTATGGACGAAGATGCCTCGACCGTGACAAGACCCAGACAAGATGACAGTAGTGTCTTTGACGAAGAGACGTTTTTCGGGTCAAAATCCGTAGATCCTATCTCGACTCCCAGGGCATGACAAAGCTCCTCCGCTCGTAACGGCCGTTCCGAATTCAATACCCACATAAGCACCTTCAGTCCGAGTACTGATTTGTTTCCCTTCTGCGCCCTCAGCCGCGTTAAAGATGTGGTGTAGGCATCGCTCAGTCCATTGCCTCGCGCCATCTCTTGAAGTTTCTTTCTTCTCTGGCTAATTGTCACCTCCCCTAGGATAGCGTCGATGTTTAGCGAAACGAGGAGGAATCTACACATAACCATTAGTAAGTATACATTACTAGTAGAGGCGAAAGGCCAGGTGCTGTTGCGTACATATCCGACATCTTGTCAAGGATATTTTTGACAATATCCGCCCGCAAATCACTGTCCATCGCCTCTGGCTCCTCATCCTTGTCTAACCTCTTCTCCAGGAAATTCCTGATGTCATCCTTGTTGGGGCTGATGGGTATCACAACCGCCTCGGCGAAATATCTTTGAATAGTTTCTTTGGCATGGGGTCTCCCTGTCAGGAATATTCTCGTCCTGGGGCACTCCAGAACAATATCTCTCAGTGACTCAAGAAGTTCTATAAGATTTTTCGGTTGGCATTCGTCGAGGGCGTCAATACAGATGAAAACTTGTGGTAGCGAAGCCATCGTGACCATCAACACTCGCTTCAATTCCGCAAGTAGCGGTCTTCTCCCTTCCTGAAATGCCTCCCGTATATCCTTCGGGACCTCCCTCCTGCCCACCAGCTGTGCCAAAATCGCTCCCATCATGTTGATGACTGTCTGCTCTTTCTGAGCAAGGTAGTCGCAGTACAACCACGCAACCGCTAGATCTCCCTTCCTCGCCTGATCACACAGCCTGTCAATTACTAGAGAACTAGTATATCCAGCCGTCAGTGATATTCGCTTCTTCAAAAGAATCCGGTTACTTGCCTCAGATATGTCTTTCCCACCCCCGGATTCCCGGAGCAAAAAAAGACAGCCTTATCGGCTCCACCCGCACTTTCCCTCCACTCCCGAAACGCGCTTGCTTCCAAAAGCCAATCCCCGACGCCTTCAAATCGCTCGTTGCGCACGTCATGATGTCTCTTACCCGGCGCTAGTGGAGAGAGCCAACGCCTAATCTGTTCATCCTCGTCGGATTTATAAACGTTGAAGCTCCCTATTATATTACCGCAGTTAGAATTGTTGTCGCCGTAGTTGACCGACTGTGTATGTGTAATCTGGGCCATGATGTTCTGTCTGAAATATTGGCTGTGTGTAGGAGCGATAGAGAAGTATGATGGTGGGTTGATGGGGGAGTTTACAAAACCTTTCTGAGCAAAGCGGAAGAAAGCTCTGTTATCTAGTTTCTACTATGGCAACTACCTTCCAATCATTTCTACGCCAGGGAAATCCAAACACATTGGAGGTTTTAGTAAATTAAGACGACTTAACTCCGCCTCCCAGATTATAGTACTGTAAAACATGGTGCTAGCCTGTGCTGTGCAGCATAGTGTACGGCAGTGTGTGATACGGCCACCCGACGGAAGTGTTTGTGATATAATACCGGCCTTCCCCCCGAATTACCAAGGCGCGACCCCACAAGAACTGTAGTTACATTGGCAGCCATAGCCTCAGCTAAACCTACCCCCCTCACACATTCCGGCAACTCTTTCTAGATCTCCTAATGCACCCCATGAGCCCGAAACTGCCTGGCTGTCACTACCGTACACTCTTCCTGGGAATCCCGGTTGTGTAAACTGCCGTCTACTCGAGTACACTCAGCCTATTTGCAGTATCATATATCAGAGGCTGATATGACCAAGCAGGCCTTCACTCAAGTATTAGTTACATAGAGCACATTCGTGATCCAATGGGAGCACTGCTTTAGAACATTGGCATTCCGCCTGCCATTAGGGACTTTGCGATTCCGCATCCGGGGCCAAATTCTAGCAATCCAGTTGGTGCGTAACCGCATTTGCCCCACATCCAGAGTCTTTTCGCAAAGTCTCTATTGTTTCCAATAACGTCAGAGACTCAACCCCCAAATAATAAATTTAGTGCCCGTTTACATAGAGGGATGTTGTATAGTACCGATACTCGCAATTTTCTGACGTTTGTAAAAACGACTGCTATTGCATATGGGCAGAAATTCGACCAGAGCCTCAGGATTTTGGTGGTATGCAATAGCAGTCGTTTTTACAAACGTCAGAAAATTGCGAGCACTCGTACAGTATCATACTCGGCATGATCATTCACGATCGGAAAACCACTTCTGCTGGTCCCATACAACCCCAGGTGTTAATTAAATATTCAGAGATGTGACAAATAAAATGCAGTGTCCCATTCTGCGTGTCTCACCAGCCCATGGGATACTAATAGATATCAAGGTAATTACTTCCGGGTCTTTGATTTGCGCCTGAGTACAATTCGCTCTAGAGATAAGGGCTATGTTTTGCCATTTTTTTTGAATACTGTAGAGTGCTTCTAGAGTCCCATCTTGGGTTGTTTTCAGGAAAAAAAATTTTAAGTTCAGCACGGTCCAGGTGCTATTCCACCTTTAAGGGTGCGTCTGGTTGCAACGCAAAACCTCAATAATGACCCTGATTATCCCATCCGTTCCTTCCGTTTATGGCAGCTCTATTCTGTGGCTCAGTCACTTTCCACCAATAAAAGCTCGATATTTTACAGTTATTGCTTGGCAAAGCTACTGAGCCACAGACTAGAGTTACCATAAACGGAAGGAACGGAATCTGCGTGTCTCATCGGTTGAAGGGATAGAGTTTTGAGTCAAAATGTCATTTTGATAAAGTGTCGTGTCTGGTGAACCACAAGTGGCAACAATCAAGTTGCAATAATGTGCCCAAAACGAAGGTTTCCAAAAAATAGAAAAAATCTATTTTTTCCAAAACTGCATAATGGAAGAACCCTAACCCAACCACACTAAAGACTATTTTGTAGGCATATTTCATCGCATATTTGATGTAAATGCATGATGCTAATAATATGAATACCTACAATGTCAGATCTGATCACTTCTACAAACCCCAATGGATTTACCCATCCCATGCCATACACTATTGCTCTTATAGGAGGCACCTATGGTGGCTTGTATTTTGGTGAAGAAGATTGTAGAATATCACCACTAAGCAGGAGAGAATATATTTCTTGGCTGTTATTTGTGTGTCAACCAGACATGCCACTATGACTTTCATTTGGCCAGATTATGCTACAACTTGAAAAAACTCTATTATCCGGTTGCAACTTGTGTTTTGAGATTATGGCACCATTCTAGAGCCACGACCACCAGACGCACCCTAAGCAATCTCCAGGTAAAATGGGTCTGAGGCGAGAGAAAATAGAAATTCAACCAGTTCAGCCCTCAAGGTTATGTCGGAGGTCGTACACAAGAAAGTCAGAGTCGTGATGGCGTGCTATCCGGGGCATCTCGCGAGCGGCAAGGGAGGATAAGCGAAGAGCGATCACAGCTCTATCCCAGATAGGTAACCTTTGATTATTATTATTTTTCTTTTTTGCATTAAATCCTTGGATTCACTCGTAAGGTGCAGAGAGATCCTGGCAAGCGCCCTAAAGTATGGCCTACCGGTACAGTAGGAGGCTGGAATGAACTTCAAATCACCCCCTACAAAACCAATAAACAATAGCAGACACCATCAGATCATCACTCGCAACCAACCCCAGTCCAAGATTCCCTTCTAATAATTAAATACACATAACTAATACCGTAGACCCGATACATACGAACTTCGGCAAGCTATCCCCAATACCATAGAAAAAGCTGGACAATTTCCACCAGTTGAAACAGTGACCATGTCCACTTCACGTCGACGGCTAATACCGCTACCCGGAGTCCCTGGGCCAAGCGGGGACACTGGCGTTGCGCTAACAGGGTGCTGCGGCCTGACGCCCACCCGTAAGGTAAGGCGGCGCCCCGGCAGAACTAACCAAAGAGGCGCTCCCGCTCCTGGCCGAATTCAAACTCCTCAATCTCTCCACTTCACCCCTGGAACTTTCTAGCTCGGCTTGCATCTCCACCAGTCTCTTCTTCGGTCATGCTATCTCTCCGTCCTGCTCCGGTAGCTGTTTGCGTGCGGATTCCGCCTCGCATACTTTAAGTAAAAATCCAGCGAGATGTAGTTAGTACGCGAGGGGAACTAACTTAACCTGGATAAAGACCAAGATGGGGGGCACGGAATCCGAGTTCTTTCCGGACGCCTTTGGTGGAGTTGAGGGCTTTCTCAAGCAGACCTGCGTAACGTTTGGTCACCCAGTCATTTAGTTAGGCCGGGGGGAATGCTAAGCGGGGATGTGTTGAAAATCACTAACGATCACTCCCTACAGAAGCATGTTTTCTTTGTATTATACCTTTCCTATTATGCCTTCCTCCAGTTACTAGTTCCATTTGTCACTCGCTATCAAGCAAAGAAGAGGAATGGGTACACCTGGTTCGTATAGTATAGGATATATGGGGATTCGCATACATGGCCGGAAATGATCGGAGAGCAAATCGGAGGGTGCATCGGAATGATGAGTGTGAAGAGAGTCAGAACTCCTTTGTTGTATATGTATCTCCGGAAGGATTTCTGTGAGTGAGGAAGCTAGAGGAAGCTTTTTGTATTGCCTATATAAACCCTCTGTTCCACCATAGATAGCAGGATGGAGGTCGCCGGTACGGGTCGTTGTGTTGCTGAATCGACTACAGTACGTTTTGGAGCCCGAACAAAAGCTGCTAGGCGCTGGTATTCTTCAGCTGGGTTTAGTATATCATATGAGCATCCATTGTTCGAACCTGTTGCTTGTTAGGGCCGGTAGCAGGGGCCAGCATTTTCCATGGCTGATGATGTGTTGGATTAGAAGATATCCGTAATCGAGCTTGTTGTAGAGGTCGGTGCTGTAAGGATGTTAGGATGGGTTTGTGCTTTCGAGAACAATTCTATGAATGTTAGCTTCACCTAAGTCGGAGCTGGGGCCAAAACATGCTTGTTTAGCGATTGCTATTGTCTAAGTTACCAGCGCCGAACAGTACGAGGCTGGTAACAAAAGTCATGGCTAGCAACGACAAAATACGACCTGTGAAACTATTTACCCGCCCCAATCAACCTCAATATCTCCACAACAGGAGTAGAAGAAAATTTTGAAAATATAATAGCAGTAGAATGATTCAAACAAGAATAAATAGAAAGCATTAAAATGCAGTTTGCATTCCTTTCCGTTGTTTGACCTGCAATAGCCTGTCAGGCATACTATCAATATATTTGTTCCAAGTACTAGGCTGTAGATGATCCCATTCTTCCTGCACCGCATTTCTCATCTCGTCGATAGTTTTGGGAAAGGTCTTTCAGGCCTTGATCCGTTGCTTTATAACCCCCAATACATTCTTGATGAGATTAAGGTCGGGTGAAGATGGTGGATGATGGTGAACATCAGCAAAAATAAGTCTCTGCGCCCTGTGTGCCCTGTGCGTCTGGCGCACCTGGCGCACATAACGTCAACCGCGAATCAGGATGCAACCTTGTACTCGCTTAACTCAGAGCACACCTGTCGCAACACCCCAACTTTCTGAACCCACCTGGCGCAACACTACATTTTCCTGAACACACCTGGCGCAATACCACATCTTTAGAAAAGAGTCAAGGGAGTCCCCTTATCCACTCCTGACATAGGTCACAGCATATATCAAGTTCATAAAGCCCTTTTAAATAGTCTATTTTATCTCTAATTCTACTACTAGTTATTTACATAAGAACTGCCCCATCACCACCTGTGGAAAAATCTGGCATTATGATCCCTCCCCTTAAGGTGATAGCGCGATGGAAACTCCTTCTATGGAGACGCCCTTTTGACAGTGGACAGCCAGGATGGTGTAGAACGCCATCATAAAAGGGCTCCATGATCGCATACCTAACGCCCCCGGAATCTGGCTTTAAAGTCAGTGCTTTCCAAACATCCAAAAAAACCCAACATATGGACTCCCCCTTCAGAAGACTCTGTAGCGCCATGGAAAATACTCGTATGGGGATGTCCTTTTGGCGGTGGACAAATGGGATGGCATAGAACGCTGTTGTAAAAGGGCTTTATGATCGCATGCTTAACGCCCCCGAAATCTGGCTTTAAAGTCAGCGCCCTAAAAACACCCAGGACTAAAAAAACCTGGCATAATGATCCCCCTTCAGAGGACTCTGTAGCACCATGGAAAATGCTCGTATGGGGATGTCCTTTTGGCGGTGGACAGATGGGATGGCATAGAACGCCGTTGTGAAAGGGCTTCATGATCGCATGCCTAACGCCCCAGGAATCTGGCTTTAAAGTCAGCGCTTTCCAAACATCCAAAAAAACCTGGCATATGGACTCCCCCTTCAGAAGACTCTGTAGCGCCATGGAAAATGCTCGTATAGGGATGTTGTCACAAACGGTGACTAGTGAAGGAATTGGTTTCACACTATTCACCATTATGAATAGTAGGTTTGTGTTTCCTCTCACATGACTCGCACTTGCGGGCCATAGTTATTATTGTTATATGTTTATGTTATGCGCGTGACCACGCTTGGTGGTCACTTGATATGTATTTTGCACATGACTCATAGTTATGAGTCATGGGTCTCACGCATGTGACCTCTGATGGGCACATGACATGTTAAGAGCGTGATGATTGGTTTGGTATAGTACGCGGTTGACTCACAGGAGTCAGCTGATGGATTTCATACTATGACTCGCTTAGAAGTCATAGGGGCGCGTGACTCATATATATGAGTCACCAGGGTTAGGTATGTGAGGAGATGCCGATATAAAAGGCGAGGCTTGGGACTTGTAGTTAGCTCCTCACGCAGTCATCTAAGTACTTTCCTATCTACTATCTTGAATGATACTTCTTTATATCCCTTCTTTATGATCGACATAGTATGAGAACAGCGTTGTCTGTATACAACGTAGGAACGGCCTAAGAATGTTCTCATCTACTATATGGATTGATCGTCACCTATTGCACGACGTCTCTCATGAACCTGGAAAGTTACAGATGTCCCATTGGCGGTGGACAGAGGGGATAGCGTAGAACACCGTCGTAAAAGGGCTTCGTGATCGCATGCCTAACTCCCCCGGAATCTGGCTATAAAGTCAGCGCTAAAACAACCTGCCATAAGCACTCCCCCTTCAGAGAACTCTGTAGCGCCATGGGAAATGGTCGTATGAAGATTCCCTTTTGGCTGTAGGTAGATTGGATGCCGTAGAACGCTGTCGGAAAAGGGCTTCGTGATCGCATCCCTAATGCCCAGGGAATCTGGCTTTAAAGTCAGCACTTTCCAAATAGCCAAGACTAAAACAACCTGGCATAAGGACCCCCCTTCAGAGGACGCTGTACTAGGGCTATGGAAAATGGTTGTTTTGTGAAGACTTTAGAGTAGGCTGGGGTTGAGATTAGTGAGGGGGTGGTGAAAGTGTGGTGATGAAAGTGCAGAGTCGCGTCGCGTCAAAGGCTAAGTGCCGAGAAACCACAACACCACTGGCAGAGAGTGTCCTAGCTATCACTGGCTTTCACACTGGAGTGAACTGGCATTTTCGCTCTCTGAATGATCAAGTTCTGAAAATAGAATACTAGTAGTACCTTTGCCCGGTGTTAGTATCTTTAGTGCAAATTTAAGATTAAGAGTATGGTGGCTTTCGCACTTAGCGCTCATACTAACCTATCTGTCTTTGCCAAGAGTAGCCCCTATTTTTGTATGAGAGAAGGCTGGAATACTAGTCAGAAGGCGAGTATTGACTAGGGGGTACTCAGAAGGTAGAGTAGTTGAGTGGTCTATCCAGATATGCGATGGTGTTGTGAAGTGCGTCCAGAAGGTTGGGGGGTAATTTAGTGTGGCAATGCACCCTAGGCGAAAAAGAGCGTTGCAACCTGCGTCAGGGTGCACCTGGTGCTGAGGGCGTAAAAGTAAGATCACTTGCGTCAGGGCGCAACACTAGCACACCTGACGCATGGTATATTTTTGCTGATAAAGAGGTATACCTAATTGTTACACACACAAGAATAGCTCACTAGTATTATTAGTAGAGGCTGCGCCACTATAATGGAGGAATGTATATCCAACCTCAACTCACCGTGGTAGGAGCAACTAGAGGCATCTATGTTGACTACTCGGGATACTGGAAGAACTCATGTTCCATGAAGCTGATTACTGATTGGAAAGATAAAGTGAGAATACTTTATTCCTTATCCAGTGCATATGTATTTTATACATCATGCGTTATTATCTGGCTATTCGAGCTAATCACTCGATAGTTTATGATAAAAGACTATTGGTAGGTTGGCATTGCGACCACATATATGAACTTAGTCTATTAGGACGAAGAAATCGAAGACTATCTACTAGTGGAGTAGGGACACCCTCAAATGAAATAGATGTCAGGAGTTCTCTGAGTTCGAGTGGGGTAATTATTCAGGGTCAAAGAGTGTTCGCACTTCCCTTGACGAAGCTGAATTTCTAGAAAGATACATGATTGTTAGGAAACAGGAAGTAACGAGAATTTAGTATAAGTAGTAAGGGCTATTCCCCGGAGTTTGAGAAAATCAAGCAATGGAGAAGAGACCTTAACAATATAACAAGTTATTGAGTTTAGAATTCAAGAACTTCTACTTTATTACTTTACCTTTGCCGAACCATCATTACTTGAGCCTTCCTGACTTCTCTCCGTTATCTTGAATACCATACGGCATCAGCAAAAAAAAGATCTGTCTTTTGTGCTCTACGGTGAGCCATGTCGTTGAGTTTTACGTTTTGGCTAATCGCGAGTGACCCCAGTTAATCATGATGCTTCCAATTGTGTCCTCTAATAATCAGATATAAATCTTAATTTTAGCAAAATATGAGCTATTTTTATCAATATTTCATAGACATTTTACATTACAAAGTTGTATGTTCTAAACTCAAATTTCTCAACTTTGGTATGTAAAAGGTCCATGAGTTCTTAATAAAAATTGCTCATATTTTGCAGAAAACAGAATTAATATCATCTTCTTTAGTCAAACTAATGGGATTTTTAATAGCGCAATCATAGGACTCACGATGTGCCAAAACGTAAAACTCAATGACATGAGGCACAGGGGGCAGGCTGTTTTTTTGCTGATGTATGGCCTAGCTCTCTCTATTCCTTTGAGTTAGTTATGCCATAACACTATATTGTTACCCTCAAGTCACCAAGGCTCCTCCACGATACTTTAATCTCTCACATGCCAAGGCAATATTACGATTGCGATAGCTTCTTCCAGTGCCCTTCTTGCAAGAAGTGCAAACAAGCTATTCCACATAACTTCTTTCCAGTCTGTTGTCCAGACTACGAACGGAACCTCCAAAACATAGCACTTCGAACAATTTGGAACATTCACGATAAGAAACAAAATTACAACTTCCGAATCTACTGAAGCTATAGTAAAGCTCTTACTCTAGCAAAACATTAGTCTATCCTCTTCAATTATCGAGTGCTACTTCCCCTCAATATTGCGTACCTTTCATCATGTCTCATTGATGACAACCAGACTCCCCTGTTCCACCACCTACCGATCCAATCAATACTAGTGACAACAGTTTCATACCAACAGGATCAGTGCCACCCACCGACAACTCAAATACTCCTACTACCGGGTTCTTTGCCCTGAGTTGGACAGGTTCACATTTCCTTGCAACATCAAGTCCGAGTTCATGAAGACCTTCCAGAATTCGCCCCAACCCCTATGTGGAATTCAGAAACCAATTAGCAGAGGCCTTTTCAGTTTATCCTGGAAGAAATCCAGCAAAGCCAGGATGAAACACATCTGGCCCTAAGTTGCTTCATGGCCGAGATTCAGGTAGTATATACCAACCTCTGACTATTCGATGGATGCTTGGCCAGAAACGAGGAAGTTACCGAAGTAGAATTCGCCGAATACTAACAATACCTACTACAACTCCAAAGTGCGATGAAAGTAGAACAAGATCAGTTAAGCGAAGAAGTCCAGGAAGCTTTTAGGCTATAACAAGAATAACAGGCTAGTGATTACTAGGACTCCCAATGCCAAGACCTCGAATTGGCTGAACAACTGTTTTTTCTGAAACGCCGATTTGATTGGCAAGAGGCTAGATAGAAAAAGGAACTCGAGAAACAAAAGATCGAAGCAGCAAAAATGTTGAAATGACAAGACGAAATTACTGCGGTCCAATTCAAGGATAATCACAAGAAAGTACAAGCGATCTTAAATCAACAGACTAAAGAATCACAAGCCACAATCGACAACCTTGTCTGAAAATTCAAAGCCCAATTAATAGCTTATTCAGTAGCTACTTCGATTGCGGCAGATGACAAACCTGGACCCTCCAACCGAGATCGGTCAAACCCTTTGGAAACATGTGATGTTACCAACAAAACTAAAAACTCAGTATCAACTCCTCAAGATAAAGGAAAAGGAAGAGAAGGAAGAGAAGAAATAAACCTGCCACCACCCCCACCTCCACCACATAATACTGGTGGAGACCTAAATCCTGGCGACTTTGATGATGATGATGATGGAGAAGGCGACTAAGGCAGAAAGAGCAGCAGGCTGGCAGGCGCTCCTTTTGAAAATGCCCATTTCCAGAGATGTTTCCCCACGTACCAGAGCTATGCTAGAATTCTTTCGAAGCATCAGTGAACCACAGTAACCACTAAAGCAGATCGCTGAACCTCCTTATTTCTTTCAGAGAAAAGATAACCAGAACGTACGAAACTGGTTAACGGCTTGCGAAGATTATTTTGACCACAATCCTGCGCAATGGGAAGATTATAGCCATCAAATTATTTTTGCTCTCGGTAAAACAAAGTGTAACAAGGTCACACCTTTTTCGGAGAAATACCGAAAAGTCATGGGGGATTTAGGTGGTTACGCTCGAGACCTCGCCTATTCTATGTGGGAGCAATTCTGACAAGAAATAACCAAACGATATATCGGAAGTGAGGAAGAACGAAGAGCCCTTGAGGAAATGGATAAAGTCACATACAAGGGTAAAATCGATACCTACCTTCTTCTTTTCGAAAACCTGAATATCAAAGCAGGCCTCACTGGAATAGCGTGAGGGGTAAGAGTGGAGAGTAAACTTCCCAAGGACATTCTTAGGTGACTTTCTCACTTTAAGTTTGCTAATGATGAAGAGTGGATGGAAATTCTTCGGGATGTTGGAAGACAAGAGGAGGAACTTCTCAAATGGCAGAAAATATCGAAATCGATAATCACTCCACCAACAGCGATGACTAAGCAAAAACGAGAAGTCAACAACGATAAAGGTTTTAACTCAAAAAAGGAACCAGATGCATCAGCGAAAAAACAGCCTGCCCCCTGTGCCTCATGTCGTTGAGTTTTACGTTTTGGCACATCATGAGTCCTATGATAGCGATATTAAAAATCCTGTTAGTTTGACTAAAGAAGATGATATTAATTCTGTTTTCTGCAAAATATGAGCAATTTTTATTAAGAACTCACAGACCTTTTACATACCGAAGTTGAGAAATTTGAGTTCATAACATACAACTTTGTAATGTAAAATGTCTATGAGATATTGATAAAAATAGCTGATATTTTGCTAAAATCAAGATTTGTATCTGATCATTAGGGGACACAATTGGAAGCATCATGATTAACTGGGGTCACTCACGATTAGCCAAAACGTAAAACTCAACGACATGGCTCACCGTGAAGTACAAAAGACAGACTTTTTTTTTTGCTGATGTAGTTTTACCAATAAAGGTCGAAAAGAATATGCTTCTAGATAGAAGGCAGTTCGGATGACACCTGCGTAGGCAAAAAATAATTCCAAAGATGAATATACTGACTGGAAGGTGGCACATAAAGAAAGTCCCGATGAACTGGTAGCACAACAAAACAGGAGAACTGTTGCACTCATTGCTACCTTGACAACTACTGATAGCAGAAGTGCAGAAGACAAGCTGTCTTGGCAATAACTTTTTTAAATAATAAGGGACAGGATAAAACAAAACCCCCGTTCCGATGGCGAACAACAATCTTAGCTGTGCAGCAACCACCTACACACCCAAAACCCACCCCTAAAGTCAACCAGATTCATCGATCCTGTCCCTCCCTTATTTGGGAATTATCAGACACCGAGATGCCATAAAACGATTTATCAATACCCGTTGGTCTCCTTAAGTCTATAAGTCCGAATCAACCCAGCTTAGTGGACAGATATCGGAGCCAACTGACTAGTTAATAATGACAACGAAGTGGCGCTTACCTTGATCTTGAGAAGCAAGCAGGAAAACAAATTTTTACGGACGGCAGGAACTAACAAAGGATTGATATAATCAAAAAAGACATCTGGGGTTACCAAGGGAAAAAGCTTGAGAAACTATCAAACTAAAAAATTATTTTTAATTTTTTATCTGAAAAAAAGTTACCACCTTTATGCTAAAGTTACATCCTATTTGCAAAATTACTGCCCATCCCGGGGGAAAGGATGGGAAACTTCCCGAGGCGAGTATCAACCATAGACTCTCACTACTCTCATTCCTGCCCCCTCAGGCAGTGCCACCTAAAAGAAGGCCACCGGAAAGTGGACAAGACAGAGGGCATTCCAGCCAACTACTTTTCCAGGAAGCTGGGGAAAAAAGGGTAGCGATAGAAAAAGAGCAGGCTCACCCCCTTTTATGTTGTGCCAAGGTACCCTAAGGTGTGGGTAGCAACAGTGCAACCCTAGAAGGAAAATCAAAAAAAAAAAAAAATCAGCTAAGTTTCCCACTCCTTTGTGAATTTCTTTTATGTTTTTCGGAAACCTCTCAGCAGGGGGTAAAGACCACTTGTAGTGGGCTTCCCGGGAATATAAAAGTAATTTTTAATTATTATGTTTAAATTTAGTTTGTCTGAGGAGACCTAAGTGGTCGAAACGACTCGGGCGTTGTCACAAACACCTTACGACAATAAATGGATATGGCTTCTAAGCGAGCCAAGAAATTTCCTACTCCATCCGGCAAGCGGAATAACACTATTGCCCAAGAACCCCTGCATTACGACTATCCAGAAGGACGGGCACATATCTATATCCTTGGAAATCGCTATCGGATTCCAGTCTTATTAGACTCTAGATCAAATAGTTTCCTTATCAACGAACAACTCATTCACGACCTTCACATATCTTATGAATCTCGATCCGATGCATTACAGATCTAGGACTTTGCCGGCGAAACTATCTCCTCTGGCGGATCACATTATACTCATCCTCTCTACCTAGAAATAGGAAAAAACCATCACCACTCCCTTGTTTCCTGCGAAATAGCTCTTGCAGGAAAATATGGTATGATTATACCATTCGGATGGTGGCATCAGGAACATCCAATCATCAATATCGCAGATCAGAACGCTTTGTCATTTAAGGCAGATTGCTGTTAGTCATATATATTACGAGAAGACGAAGGAATTTCAGTTGAATGGGACGAAGACGTTCTTAACGATCCTAACCCGGTAGTTATAGGAAGAATAAAAAGGGAAGACAACGAGAAAGTTACTATTATTGATCGCCTACCTGAATGCTACCATGACTACCTCGATTTATTCCGCCACTCAACAGCAGAGAAACTAGCTCCTCGTCGTATCTTTGACCATGCGATTGACCTCAAACCTGATACGCAACCACCATAGGGTCCTATATACCCCTTATCCGAAAAACAACTCCAAGCCCTCAGTTCCTATATCGCCGGTATGATGAAACAAGACAAAATTACTGCAAGCAAGTCTCCAGTGAGAGCACTTATTCTCTTCGTACTGAAACCTGACGGTCGACTTCGGTTGGTAGTAGACTACCGAGTACTTAATAAAGTTACCATCCACAACAAATATCCAATTCCTTTAATGACAGAACTAAGGAATCAGGTTCAAGATGCAAGCATCTTTACGAAAATGGATTTAAAAGATGTATTTTACCTGATTAGAATCTGCAAAGACGATAAATAGAAAACAGCTTTTCGAACTCGATACGGCCTTTATGAATATAAAGTCATGTCTTTTGGTCTTGTCAATGCACCAGCAACTTTTCAGACTATAATGAACGAAATCCTCCATGAATTTCTCGACCGGGGAGTTGTCATTTATATAAATGATATCCTAATTTATTCAAAATCGCTCATGGAATATATCTCCCTTGTTCGAAAAGTCTTACAGCAGTTGCGGGAATGCCAGATGGCAGTATCATTAAAGAAAAGAACATTTCATATTAAATCAGTTGATTTTCTTGGATATGTTGTGACAACGGAAGAAGTTACGATAAATGAGAAGAAGGTAGAGACAAGTAAGGCTTGGAAACCTCCGACATTAGTAAAAAAGGTCCAGATTTTTATCAGATTCGCAAATTTCTATCGACGATTTATCAAAAACTTCTCAAAGATTTGCACCCCGATTACCAATCTGCTAAAGAGAGAAAAAGGAAGTTTTGTATGGGGAAAAGATCAGCATGAGACCTTCGAATATCTTAAGCAATGTTTCATTACAGTCCCGATCCTATGTTATTTTCACCCAGAACGCAATATGGTCATTAAGACTGATGCAAGTGATTATGCCCTTGGCTGAATCCTCTCACAGTTTCAAGGGAAACGATTACACCCCATCGCATTCTACTCCCGAAAACTCAACTCAGCAGAAATGAACTATGACATCCATGACAAGGAATTGTTGGCTATTCTTGTTGCCATTATAGAATAGAAACATTTCCTCCAAGGGACAGAAAAGCCAATTACAGTCTATACTGATCATCAGAATCTTGAATACTTTCTGACTATAAAGGCCTGAACGGCACGTCAAATTCGTTGAGCGTAGAAATTATATGACTTCAATTTCATTATTTTATATCGACCAGGCTTGAAAGGAGGAAAACCTGATGCTTTAAGCAGACGGCTAGAGTACCGTCCTGAAGAGGGAGCTACGCATCACGAACAGCAAATTCTTCAATACAAACACTTTGGCAAATGCCAAATTGCAATTATTTAGGGCGAAACCTCTTCACCTTTTTATCAGGAAATTCCTCAGTCAGAAACAGAAAACTATATACGAGTTCAAAGACTTTCAGAAAACGCAAGAATCCCAACTCGAGGATCCAAACTCGCGGCAGGACATGACCTTTACAGTATCTAAACCTTAACGACAGCTAAGAACCGACATCTAGTTAAAACTGGATTAGCTATTGCAGTTCCAAGTGGTACTTATGGTCACATTGTACCAAAAAGTGGCTTGGCAACCAAAGCTATATCAGTAGATATTGGAGTTATCGACGCAGACTACAGAGGCAAAGTCAAAGTTCTTCTCATTAATCATGGCTCTTCAGATTTCGAGATTCAGAAGGGAGATCACATTGCGCAACTCATAGTAGAAAGAATAGATAATCAAGACTGGATGGAAGTGGATGAGATAGATGAAACAGAAAGAACTGGACAAGGATTTGGCAGCTCGGGATAAGGATTGGAGTTGAAAGAAACTCAACCAACGATATGCTTTCTCCATCTGGAAAATGTCTATGGCCCTCCTCATCCAACATGGGGGGTTTTGGTCCCTGTAGTCTACCCTGGTGCCCCCTAGTCCATCCTGGTCCACATTTTCGATAAATCTTTCAAAAGTGTGGTTCAAAGCAGATCGATGTAGACCATGTGGACCATGGGGACCAAAACCCCACTTGGTGGACCAGGAGCATTCAGGACCTCCCTCAACGTGTATAAAACCTTTTCCTGATGTCTATTCGAGCGGCATATATGAATTTTATGATACCTCTGATATCAACCACCACCCGATAATTCGAAAAGGACAAGTTCTATTGTCTAATGCTATTATCGCAGAGGCAAACCATAAGAAGTTTGAGACTGACTTTTTGGAAAATGTTCGACAGGTGGCAAAGGAAGATCAAGATTGGCTGCGGAGAAAGGAAGAATTGGAAACTATAATAAAAGAAGGAAAGGAATTGCCGAAACAATGGATTCTAGCCGATAGCCTACATCAGCAAAAAAACAGCCCGCTCCCTGTGCCTCATGTCATTGAGTTTTACGTTTTGGCACATCGTGAGTCCTATGATAGCGATATTAAAAATCCCGTTAGTTTAACTAAAGAAGATGATATTAATTCTGTTTTCTGCAAAATATGAGCAATTTTTATTAAGAACTCACAGACTTTTTACATACCAAAGTTGAGATATTTGAGTTCATGACATACAACTTTGTAATGTAAAATGTCTATGAGATATTGATAAAAATAGCTCATATTTTGCTAAAATTAAGATTTGTGTCTGATCATTAGGGGACACAATTGGAAGCATCATGATTAACTGGGGTCACTCGCGATTAGCCAAAACGTAAAACTCAATGACATGGCTCACCGTGGAGTACAAAAGAGAGATTTATTTTTTGCTGATGCTACTTTACTACAAGAACCAACTATATATTCCAGCAAACAAAGACCTGCAAACACTCATCGCCAAAGGATATTACGACTCGCAAGTAGCAGGACACTTTAGACAAGATAAAACACTCAAAATCATTACTCGGAACTTCTACTGGAAAGGACTCGCCAACTGAGTTAATACCTACATACGATCCTGTACTACTTGCCAACAAGCTAAGTCTCTAAGACATGCACGATTCAGTTTACTTCAACTCTTACAAGTACCCTTCACAGCTTGGGCTTCAACTTCAGTAGACTTTATTGCTCAACTACCGAATTCGGCAGGATATACACAGATTATGGTCGTAGTAGACCAGTTCACAAAAATGGCATATTTTGTCAGATTAGAAGAAAAAACATCCGAGTCCACACGAGATGTGGCAGAAGCATTCCTTAAAGAAGTATGGAAACACCAGGGGCTACTCTCAGAAATCATCTCAGATATGGATGTGAAGTTTGCTGGCTAATTTTGGGAATCATTATGTACAAAACTCAACATTAAACGAAAGATATCGACAGCGTGCCACCCTCAGACTGACAGACAAATAGAATGAGTCAACCAAATACTGGGAGGCTATCTCCGGGTATTTGTCAACTATGATCAGGATGATTGGTACCATCTTTTACCCCTTGCCGAGTTTGCTTATAACAACTCGACTACGACTGCACATAAAATGACCCCCTTCTTCGCAAACTACGGTTATCATCCTCAGACTGAATGGTTAAAAGAACGAGAAACCCAAAATCCAGGAGCCAATATGTATACTCACTGGATGCAAATGATACATCAATAAGCAAGAGAATCCCTCGAGAGAACAAAGGAAGCCATGGGATGATATCATGATTGAAAGGCTAAGCAACAACCAGACTTCAAAATCAGAGATCTGGTTATGCGCAACACAAAAAATATTCGCACAAAATGCCCTTCAAAGAAGCTAGCCCCTAAACTCTACAGCCCCTTTAAAATCTTAGAACAACGAGTAAACCTTACCTATAAAATTAAACTATCAGACCGTTGGAAAATCCATTCGGTATTTCATGTATCATTACTCAAACTCTACCGAACTTCAATTCAACCAGCTTGAGAACAACCGCCTATACAACCCGAAGAGATTGATAGAGATCTTGAATAGGAGGTAGAGAAAATTGTTAAGAGTGAAATAATCTCTTACAAAAGATAGTTTAGAGGAAGACCCCAAACATTCCACGAAATAAGATATTTTGTTAAGTGAAAAGGGTGTTCAGAAGATGAAAACACCTAGGAACCACCTGAGCATTTGGGAAATGCGAAGGAATTGGCAGATATGTTTCATAGAGAAAACCCGGAAATACCATCATTGGGCTAAGTAGTATTACTCGGAAACGTTTTCCTGCCGTGGCCAAGCAAACACAGAAGGTTTTTCACCTTACCTTGTAGAGTACTAAAAGGATTTAATATTTAATGTTTATCCCTACTCATGTATTATATGTCAAGAAGGATTTTGGGGACAAAACCTTTTGAAGAGGGAGCTAGTGTTAGGCACACGAGAATAGCTCACTAGTATTATTAGTAGAGGCTGCGCTACCATAATAGAGGAGCATATATCCAACCTCAACTCACCGTGGTAGGAGCAACTAGAGGCATCTATGTTGACTACTTGGGATACCGGAAGCACTCACATTCTATGAAGCTGATTACTGATTGGAAAGATAAAGTGAGAATACTTTATTCCTTTTCCGGTACATATGCATACTATACATTATGCGTTATTATCTGGCTATTCGAGCTGATCACTCGATAGTTCACAATAAAAGACTATCGGTATGTTCGCATTGCGACCACATATATGCACTTAGTCTATTAGGACGAAGAGATCGAAGACTATCTACTAGTTGAGTGGGGACACCCTTAGCTGAAATAGATGTCGGGAGTTCTCTGAGTTCGAGTGGGGCAATTATTCAGGGTCAAAAAGTGTTCGCATTTCCTTTAACGAAGCTGAATTTTTAGAAAGATACATGATTGTTAGGAAACAGGAAGTAGCGAGAATTTAGTATACGTAGTAAGGGCTATTCCCCGGAGTTTGAGAAAATCAAGCAACGGAGAAGAGACCTTAACAATATAACAAGTTATTGAGTTTAGAATTCGAGAACTTCTACTTTATTACTTTACCTTTACTGAACTATCATTACTCGAGCCTTCCTGACTTCTCTCCGTTATCTCGAATACCATATGGCCTAGCTCTCTCTATTCCTTTGAGTTAGTTACCCTGTAACACTAATGCATTTTTAGGCTCAACCAAGATTGCAAAGATTCAATAGATTGGGGCTTGGTCTTCCACAAATTGGGCTTCAGGAGAAGCATTGTATCCAACAAGGTTCATGTAGGCTGGAGCGACGACAGGTTCAAGAACTTGATGTAACTAGTCTTTAGCGGTAACTCCTTTTGAGCCCGTACACAATAAGAAGACTAACGGAGACTTCCAATCGTAGCTCATACTAGTCCCTCCATATCATGAAGGATGCACAGCCACTGTGGAAAGTCTGTTGCATGCAATGATCGTGATACCGCTCACTAGAAAGTCTCATAACCCAAGTGCTGCCTCTCCGTGAGGTATTAAAAGAGCACTCATCGGAGAATATATCTTCTCACCACCAATCTCTAGGCTTATTTATATGTTTATCAGCATAAGCTTTACGCTTCTGCTGTGTTTCCTGATTGATAAATGGCTTCTTACAAGCCTTACATCTTGAATACCCCTTTCTCTCAAGTGCCTATTTGATCGTCGTAGCGGAGCCCGATACTTCCATCTCTTGACCTAGCTTTCTCCAGCACAGTTGTCGCCCCTTCCAGCCACTTCGGAGATGGGCAATCAAGCGACAAATATCATGCTTATCAAGTGAACGTGGACGCCCTGGCTGTTTTTATTGCTGTCAAGGTTGTTGTAGCTTTTTCCAGTTACTGATTGTTTTCTGTGGCACTCCCGTCTCACGAGCAATTTCTGATTGCGACAAACCGATATCTAGTAAGGCAAGGACCCTGGATCGCATAGGGGTATGCCATTCCCCTAGTGGGGGATTTCGTGGTGGAGTTGAGGTCATTTTCTGGTAATGAGGGATGATGCGGTTGCGATCGCAATCTATCTTTGCCAGCCATGACTTTTGTTACCAGCCATGACTTTTGTTACCAGCCTCGTACATCGACATCTTGGTTGGCGGTGCTAGTATATCACATCAAGCATCCCTTGCTCAAGCTATTGTGGAACGAATTTCTTAATTACGATTCGCACCTGGTTTTCTGTGCCTTTAGGTCACACATTGAATCACAGGGAAAATGAAACCCTTAACTAGACCCCACCAATTCCATCCCTAGCGGACTGCCGCCTACGGGAGCCACCAGTACAGAGCGTACCCCCAAAGCAACTTGAGGAGAGAAGCAAATAAGAGGGCCCTCCTCCCATCATTTTTAACCCTCTCGACTAGTGTACATTCTCAGAAGGCAGTGCAACCTCTCCGCACCTTCCCCTGCTAGACTCGATCGATTAGCCTTCCCTAATGCTAGCGCTCCCAGAAGCTACGTAGGTTTCCCTGGCGAGAAGAGCGAAAGGCCCTGAAGGCCACTCCTGACAAACCCTCCTCGAGACATACCTCCCCTCGCCGAAAACCTAGTGCTAGTTACTCCTCTAATACCGCGGTGCCCCCGCTCTCTACCGCCACTGCCGAGAGCCTCTGGGTCAAACCCCAGGTCAGGAGGATCCGGGATTTGGGTGGGGTCATCATTTACCTCTAACATGCTGCTTTCGGGAACTCCATCGTCTTCCTGAGCATGGCCCCCATCCAGCCCAAGCACCAAGGCGCCAGAATGCCATCCAGAAGCCGCAATATTAAAGGCGTAATACTTTGTTTTATCCTCGCCTTCACTACTCCCTGCATCTAATATTTAGCGTTAGTAAGAGTTATGTCCCGCAGAAACGAAAGTCATACCTTCCCCTGGAGGCCGGAAAGAAACCACCTTAGGTTTAGAAACCTCCAAGTTAGCGAACCTTCCATCGACCATCCCCATCCCCGGCAACTGATCTCCAAGACCCAAGCAGCCACACATCCGGCTCTCAGTACCCCACGAGAGAATCTCCCCTTCGTCTGTGAGTGCTAGCCCATGATGATCCCCAAATGCTATATCAACGACTTTGTAGCTAGCAAAATCAGGTCTCCTGATGGGTTTTACTCCTTCGGTTTTGCCTTCAGCGCTATTGCGCACAATATCGACGTCTCCCACACGTACTGTCCCCTCTTTATTTAGCACCGCAAATCTGCGAAAATTCCCTGAGATACGATTCACAGGTGGCTGCCCTTCGGGCGAAGAGAAATGCACAAGCTCAACAGGCGCCGCTTGATCAAATTCTTGGTCGAATCCAGATACTGCGAAGACTTTTCCCGTGATAGTGAGGAAAACTAAGTATCCCTCTCCTAAAGTAAAGTCCACAACCTGTCCAATACTCTTATGCTTTTGGACCCCCGCCAAAACCTCCGCTGAAATACCCTTTGGGGGCTTGTCTAGGTAGTTGGTACCCCTTATGACTCTTACACTAGGCGTGTAGGGCCCTGGAATATGCTCACGGCTGTCCGTAGGTCTCCAGACCACGATCCCAATGCCAGATATCAGTGCTGCGCAGCGGTCCCACCCTCCAACAACCTTCTTGACCCACCCTATATCTTCCGCAACCCCCCCAATCTTATCGGGTGTCAGACACCCAGAGTCAGAATCACTAGCCATAGCAGAAAATTTCACACGCTGTGCTCCTTGTGACTTATCTATGCAAGTATATACTCGCCCCTTGTTAGAAAGTGCGATGAGATGGTCACGCCCAGAGGAGAGTTGGGAGATTGGCTCGGGAAATTTAATCTCGGCAGTGGGGGTTTCCTCCCCCCCACCCAGACGGTCAGAGAGACGGCCAGCGATATAGACATGTCCATCCGAGGTAAGGAAGCTCGTGCTCCAGCCTCTATTCTCCAAGTTTAGTATCACCATCTTCACATATATTTAATAAGAGGTGGAGAAATACTCACCCACCAACTATATCCACCACAAACTTGTCCCTTAACCCCAATATCTCGAATGGCACAGCCACTGAATACGGAAACCGCCTGTAATTATCTGGTGGCGACCGATCATGTCCAAGTCTTCCATCGGCACCCTGACCCCAGGTGTAGACATGGGCCTTAGCCATACCCTGGAAGAGGTACCGCCAAGGAACCTTGTTGATAAGGCTATCGACATGAGGAGTCTTGAAGACCCTCTGGGCCTCACGTTTCCAATAACCGGTTTCTTCGTTATACAAGGTGTTGTAGAAACCTTTCTGAGGAATTCTTAGCTCTGGAATATACGCACAACAAGAGGGAGGGTGAGCGATACCGATGTCCTCGAGAGATTAATAGCTCCCTTGTATCCGACATGATCGAGGATACGATCCAGGATCTCGCTGGCTAAATGTCGCTGTTCATCTCGTCACAGCCAAAAGTGAGGGAAGGAAGACTCACGGAAGTCCCCCAAGCTCAAAGGTTCGGAAGACATGGCAGGTAGACCCAGGAATAAGTAGAATATTTGTGTCTGGGATCGTGGGTTTGTAGGCGGTAAAGGAGGCTGAAAGGTTGAACTTCGAAAGTGAGTGGTTGCCTTATGCTCCGGGCTGGGGAGGGGCACAAGGCTTGTTAAATACGAGTACTGCCATAGAATCTCGCATACTACAATTGCCTTGCTAAGTAATCGGAGAGATTAACTTAGATATCACCCAAAGATAACTTGCTGTTAAAGTTAATATTCCTTCGTAAAACTACGCCGCGTCATATTTACCCGCTCCTAGGCTTCCATCTTTCATCGAGAGTTCTCTTGTTTCGCGCTCGCAGCAACAGTTGCAACTACGAAATTGCATCATAGTATCACAACGGCTTAGCAACCGGAGCCAGTTTGTTCTTCACAGCATTGTACTAAATTTAGTACAGTATTATGACGTCTCCAAGAGCCCCCGTCCGCCGCAGTGCCAGCACTAGAGTGCTTGAGTACCAAAACTGGCATAGGGAGTCCCTACTGTAATTTGTAGTCGTTGTGGATCAGAGCAACAATGCCAAATGTCACCGCCCAATCAACAAGCAGCATGATACTGGTAGCTTATCCAACCTCCTTGGGCCTTGGCATCTTGTCTTGGCAGTCCTACTTGCACCTCAGCGAGCTCTTCTCTATCCCAAACCCCCAGAAAGCGACCAAGTCCACAAACACAGACACCCACTCACTCACCTCCAAGCCTCACAATGGGAAAAGGAACCGACAAACTCTACATAACCCACAGCGAATGGAGTGGACCAGACACCTTCGGCGCCTCTTCCGGCTACACCGCCAAATCCACAAACCTCCCCTTCAAGCGACTCCCCTACAACTTCTGCGCCGTCTCACTCCAACCCTTCACGCACCCCGTGTGCACCCCCGACGGCACAATCTTCGACCTAACCAACATAATCCCATGGCTAAAGAAGCATGGCACGAACCCCGTCACGGGCGCGCAGCTCTCACACAAAGACCTATTGAAGCTACACATGGCTAAGAACGAGGATGGGGAGTACTGCGACCCCGTAACGTTCAAGGTGTTCACGGACAACACGCATATCGTCGCGATCAGGACGAGCGGGAACGTGTTTGCCTGGGACACGATCGAGAGGTTGAACGTTAAGCCGAAGCATTGGCGGGATTTGGTGGGCGACGAGCAGTTCACGCGGAAGGATATCATTACCCTTCAGGACCCGCAGAATCTGGAGTCGAGGGATATGAGTGAGTTCAAGTACTTGAAGGATGGGACGTCGACGTTGACGGAGGAGCAGGCGGCTGAGCGGGCGGATCCGCTCAGCGGGATAAATGTCGCGGCGATGGGTTCGAGTGCGAAGATCCTCGCGGCAAAAGCCGCCGTGGCGAAGGCTCGCGCAGCAAAGTCCTCGGACCCGAACCACAACCCGTCCCGTCCCGGGGGGAAAGCCTCCGGCGCACTATCCCGCGATGGGTCGTCATCATCCTCGGGTGGGAGCAACAGCGCCGGGAAGAACGTACCATACAACGCTGCGAGGCATACCACCGGGAGGGCCGCCGCTTCCTTGACCTCTACCTCCCTAACCCCACATACAGGCGCTGAACGCGCACTGCTCTCCGACGAGGAGTACATGCTCAAGCCGAAACGCATTAAGATCAAAGGCTACGCACGCATATCCACAAACCTAGGCAATCTAAACATAGAACTCCACACAGACTACGCCCCAAAAGCAGTCTACAACTTTGTCAAACTCGCACAGAAGGGATACTACAACGGCGTACGCTTCCACCGAAACATCCGAAACTTCATGATCCAAGGCGGTGACCCAACAGCAACCGGCCGCGGCGGCGACAGCCACTGGGGCAAACCCTTCGACGACGAATTCGAATCCCCCCTCCTACACGACGCCCGCGGCATCCTGTCCATGGCGAATAAAGGAAAGAACACCAACAGTTCGCAATTCTTCATCACGTACCGCGCCGCCAAGCACCTCGACCGCAAGCACACCATCTTCGGCAAAGTGGTCGGCGGACTGGACGTGCTGGACAAGATGGAGGTGGCGCCGGTGGGCGACGGGGACGTTCCCGTTAGAGATATCACCATGAAGGAGGTGGTCGTGTTTGTAGATCCGTTCGATGAGTACTTGAAGAAACGGGCGAGCGAGGAGGAGAAAGGGAGGAATGAGGAGGAGAGGAGAAAGGCTGGGAAGAATGAAGAGGATTTGACGACTTGGACTGGGAAGAGGTTGAGGGATGTTGGAAGGGGGGACGGAGAGAGTGTTGGGGAGGTTGGAAAGTACTTGAAGGCTAAGGCTAAGGAGGTGGCGGAAGAAGATGAGGTTGTTGGGGAGGTAATGGAGGAAGAGGAATATGCCTACAAGGAGCCCATGAAAAAGAAGCCAAAAGCGAGCGGGGGGTTTGGCAATTTTGACAGTTGGTGATTCGGGATATATGCAAGGATAATTGCACTGTACAATAGTCATAGCATCCATTTTCCATTGTGTGCTCATAGAATATCACTCGTCTATTAACTTTTACGCACCAAAAACCCCCTTCAGTAAACTCTATAGAAACCGCTCGTGATGCCAGGGTATCACTCTAATTACAAACTAAACCTTGTCAACCGCCTCCTAAGCTGTCTTTCTCCATTCATTTTGCAACCCAATGATGGCGGCAACGCTTCCACAAGCAGCAATAGCCTCAGGACCAATTGCCCCCCCTTCGACCGACCAATGGACCTAAACAAAACACCAAATCAGCTCCCGTTCCCGACCCACAGGGCTAGCCTACGTAAGGGGGAAGAAGCATACCGTCAAAGGGGCATAGGCGCAATTGCTTATGACCTCTCTCTCCCAACCCTTACCCCTCTTACCTCTACCAAACAACCTAACAAACTCCAACGCAACATGGACCATCCAGAACCTAGAGCTCCACAGCCACAATTGGCCCTCAGTCTTCTTGCGGATGTTGACGATTCCGTGAGAAGACAGGTACGCCACGTTCTCGCAGATCTGGAAACAGGTGTTGGCGAAAACCTGAGCAACCTCGATGGGGGAGGGGCGTGAAGCGGACAGGGTGGAGAGACCCCAGGTGTAGATACCGACGAGGCCCCAGAGACGCATGAACATGCGGATATCGGAGATTAGAGAGGTGAGGTTTGGAATGTTGATGCGGGTGGAACGGGTGGACGAGAGGATGGATGGAGGAAGGAGGGCAAAGGTGTAATTGGTGGTCATGAGAACTTTGTCAATGCCGGAGGGGGTGGAGAGGAGGCTGTAAGGTTATTTATTAGTATTTGTTTCTGTTTTTTTGCTATCGATAATCACGAGGATGGAGGAGGAGGAGGAGGTACCGATTCAAGCGAATCATGAAAGCGTTAAACCTCTGTACTGTATCATTCTTGGGTGCCATGTCGAATAATGAGCCTCCCTCCGGGTGTTGATCAGAGTAGTGTTTGAGGCAAGAGCTACGGTAGTGTGTACGGAAGTAGTAGTAGAGAAAGGGAAGTAGATAGGGTGGTAACGAGAGAGAAAGAGGGGGGAAGGGGAGAGAGTAAGAGGGAGAGAAAGAGATCAGATCACTAAATTCCCCACACCAATACCACTAGCCAACACCTACCCACACACCCGCACGAGGCAAGACACCGGCTCATCCTCTAGCTTGCTTACGTTTTGCCTGGTCCACGCAGCTTGTGGAAGCTCCCTTCAATCAAACCAAGTTAAACCTGGACTCCAACAAGTAGTCCAGAATGGAATCCTGGGCCGAGGTTATAAGGGTCTCATCACGTGAGTTGAGCCCCCAGTTCTTTTTAAAACGGGTTAACGCCATTGGATGAGTGCTGGAATGTGATACTACAAAATCGCAAATAATACGAATACTGTACGTGTTTTGAAAAAGGGTCTAATCTTGGTTAAAGAGATCGGCTATGAGGATTGAAACTACGGTATGTAATTTGTTAGTGTCCAAACGGATGTTTACCTGATCATGCAGGTACCGTATAATACAAGTACCGAAGCTTAATTCCATTTAATAGCTAATAAAGGTCAACTTAAAAGGGTTATTGCGAGAGGAGAAGAGAGTGTGAAGTTATCACTGTCATCTTTCTTTTTTTGTTTTTGCCATACCATTACACTATCACTTATATGTCAACTTTGAGGAACCGGTATGATACCTCAGTTTTTCATACCAAAAATGCCCCCATCTCATATAATACGGTAGCTCGCGTTCCATGTGCGATGCCTCCGAAGATAAAAAGTACCTCCGAAGCTTGAGCTATCATAACAATTGAAAGCTTAAGTAGCCAAGGAAAAATATGCCCAGTGCATCTTTACTAAACTTTATTTATACAAAGGATATCGTAGGAATAGAGGCTCGTTCAAAGAAAAAATAAACATGATATTATAAGTTTGTCCCCCGTTAATATTTGCCCCCATCTTTTCATGACTCATAACCTTCGTAAGGAACCGGACCCATTTCTTGTTTTGACCTATCGCCCTGATGTTCCAACAGTTGTTCCGCCTTCCCGTTTCTCATGCCTACTCTGACCATGCCTTTTTGACGAGTGGCCCCTTGACTCGTGCCTCGAGGGCTCATGTCTTGATGAACTACGTCTTGACCGTCCATTCCTAGAGGAGCCATGCCTAGAGGAGCCATGCCTGGAGGAGCCGTGCTTGGAGGAGTCGTGCCTCGTGGAGTCGTGTCTGGAGGATGAAGGGGCAGAGGCAGAGGCATGTTGGGCTTCAACATCATCCACTGTAGCACCACCTCCGAGAAGCCCGCCTAGGAAGCCACCTCTCTGATAGCTTGGTGGAGGTTGTGCTCCAGGTTGCTGAGTGATCACTTCCTGTTGTTCGTCCCTATCAAAATTGTCGCCCAGGGAAGGATCCGGCTGCTGCGGAAGCCCTTGCCGCCTAATATTCTCTGCACCTCGTTCCCGAAGATAGCTTTCCAAGACGATGGCATTGCGGGTGTTGGCTTTAAACCCAATATCGAGAATATCGCCGAGGAAAGGGACCAATCCGATAACAAAGTCAAAGATCACATTAAACATCATCCGTATCGTGACATTGGAGGGAAGGTTTGCTTGGGAAGCTGTGCGGATGACCATCAGAGCAAGCATCACTATTACAGTACGACCTTAGCAGTGTTTGATAAGTAAAAGTGCGGTGTGGATCTTACTATCAATAACATCACCAATCCCTGGAATAATTGCTATGAGAGAACTCCACCCAATTCTCATACCACAGAAGCTACCCAGTGCCATGTCCAACCTGTAGGCCCTTCTCTTAACCTTGATGAGGGTTTTCTCATCTTCACCGGAGAGCCCTGGGGGAAGCGCTTTCTTGCGTCTCTTTGTTTTCCCTCCAAGAGAAAGACGACCAGCAGGAACAGTCTCGAAGTAAGGATCGTCGGTTCCGTTATCGTTGCCCGCATTTTCGCGGAGGATTTTGTTGAATACAAATTTTGCGATCAATTCGGACATGGTGGGACAAGAACTGAGAAATGACCGGATCGAAGGGATTTTCCGAGGATAGCACCCGAATTCTCAAATAGTCAAATAATCGACAAGATGAGAGGTGGGTGGAAGCTCTCGAATAAAGGCTGGGTTGAAAGCTCCTTTGTAGCACCACAATATAATAATTATACCGTAGTCCAATACTATAAGCCGACGTATCAGTATGGAGGAAGTATTCAAATAAGAAAACAGAGTAGGCAGCTCGGGCGAGCTCTTGTTAAAAGAACCGCCAAAGGGGCGACTTATAGGGTAGAAATCCATTTGTTTTAGATGCAAGATTCGTGTCAAGAAAACCTGAAAGGGCTTCGTGTCGTCAGGGGAGAGCTGATCGCCACAAGATTATGGTTAAGGTTAGATAGAGATTGTCGGGGGGAGCTGGGAAAAAGCCAGGATGAAAGATCAGGGCTGCCGCCGAATGGCCAGAAACGGCCACTTCCGTGCGTTGGCAGCTGGCCATAACTTCCCGGTTCGGGGGCACTGCTACATGACGTTTCTATGGCGAGTGGCGGGGTATGTGGGAAGCTTGCCGCTCTCAAGATACTCGGAGTACCGGCACTAGCAACAGTCTCTTCTGGGGCCGTGACGAGTGTCACCCAGTGACGAGCGGGAATCAGTAGCAGCAGGCAGGCTTTTTTTTGGTTACCCTACTTTGAAGAATTCCCAAATACCCCTGTTCGTCGCCGGGTGATATTCGTCACGACCCCTCCTACCAAATCCTCAGCTTGTGTCGTCTGCGGTAGCATTACTAGTAGTATGTGGCGACCATCCATGAATGTGGCGGTGCTCAGTTGCCTTTCCCGCAATCGGCTCCCCACGCCTATTCCCTCCACCTCACCAATGTCGCTGGATGCCTGATCTGCCGTTCAACTTATCACCAAAGATCACCATATCCTTAACCTTACCTTCAACCAGCTCTACCCGGCCCACCACGCCACTTACTATTCAGCTATCCATTGCGTCTCGTGTACCGATACCGTGCAATTTTTTTCCTTGACCTTTTTCTTTCCCCCTTCCTTTCCTTCTATTGTTTTTTTTATTGTTCTCCATCGCTTTTTCCTTTTCGCTCGCTTCTCCCTTTAGGGGACCGACAAGTTCTTTCTTATTTCGCTCTCTGGCGCCCTCGGGCTAGCCCCAAGCCCAGTGGTGTTCCAGAAATCTACGATTGAGAAACCATGGATCTTGCTAGTTCTTATGTGTGTTTATCTACCTAGGTCTTTGAATCGACTGAGGCTGATGGGGGGCCCGCAGATTTTTAGTAACTCGACCTTGGTAGAAATTCTAGACGACCTTTGTGTGAGGTACGTGTCGCTGCGGTCCCTTCGGTGGCCTTGAAGTGCTAATCTTGCACTAGATTCATCATTAATCTACCAGAGGAGGAGTTGAGCTCGATTGAGGTTTGTTTTATTGCTGTTGTCTTTTCATTATCGCTGCTGCGACCTTCGGTGATTGTCCGGTGTACAATTCTAACCAGTGTAGCGAATATGTTTTCAAATCGAGGAGGCACAATGGTATTTCGAGGATTTCATCCGAGAAACAAATCCCACGCTACCTACACTTCCACTCCGTACTTTTCTTAATAAGATTTTTGCCGTTTGTCCGCTGCCTATCTTGAAGGAAATGCCACCTGAACGAGCCGAAAATGCCTTTGCCGAATTCATGGCTTACAAAACGCGCGTGCCAGTTCGCGGTGCAATATTGTTAAACAGTGCGATGGATAAGTGTGTACTTGTTAAAGGATGGAAGAGTGGGGCCAGTTGGAGTTTTCCTCGAGGGAAAATCAACAAGGATGAGAGAGACGAGGATTGTGCGGCCAGAGAAGTATTGGAAGAAACTGGTTATGATGTCGAGGGAAGGGTGCATAGCGATCATTTTGTTGAAGTTACAATGAGGGAGCAGAATATGAGGTTATATATCATTCCCGGGATATCTGAGGAAACAAAGTTTGAGCCGAGGACAAGGAAAGAGATCAGTGTGCGTGAAACCGTTTCCCATTCCTCGAATGCCTGCCCGAACATTTAGTTTGCTTGTTTTACTGACTTTTGAATTCTGGTTTGAAAGAAAATTGCATGGCACTATTTGTCTGACCTACCGACCTTTTCAAAAAAGAAGAACCAACAAAACATCCAACAGTCCGACGTACGAACTGGAAAATACTATATGGTTGCCCCTTTCCTAAAAGAACTTCGTAAATGGATTTCAACATCTGGAAAGAAGTGGCTTGATGAGCAGAAACAGACACCCTCTTCGGCGGCTCTCATTGGCGATGAGACAGAGATAGAAGAGGAAATTGCCCCACCGCAGGCTATTGACTCTTCGGCAGAATTAAGAAATCTTTTAGGCATTCCGCACAACGGGGCCACCAAGCCTAATGGAAACTATAACACCACCGGAACCGACGAGGCTACTGCGAGACTTAAGAATTTTCTCAATCTCCCCGGGCCCGTCTCAGAACCTGCGGATGCTTCTAGCAAACTCAAGTCTTTACTCAATGTGGGTGGTGGGAGAAACAATGCTCAGATAACAGAGCAATCCCTCAAACCTAACCCCCAAACACTACTTTCCATTTTGCAGAACAGAGGTGGGCCTTCAAACTCACAACCAACCCCAACCCCCTCAAGCCTTCCACCTTCGGTCCCAACCTCTGTTCACCACTCGGTCCACCCCCCAACCAGTCCGCCTAACAATCCTATGGAAAATTTTTACTCTCAAATGCGCCCCTCCCACCCACCATCTCCTCCCCCTACCTCCAGTTTCCCAGGTCCTCACCAGATGTACGACCAGCCGCACAATCAACCTCATCCTCCAAACCATCAATTCCCCCACCGTCGATTCAATCAGCCCATGTTTCCCTCACACCACCATGACGAATCTCCCACCTTCCTGAACAGACCCCCAGGTCGGTGGCCGCCTCCAACCCCGCTCGACTCCCTTATGCCCCCGCCGGTTCCTTCCAAACCCCCAGATCCGGGACAAGCTGTAACGTTGCTGTCAATTCTTAAAAGTGCTGCCCCAGGCCCCCCGGCAACTCCGCATACGCCTCCCCCTGCGCCGGTTGCAAACCCTTCACCCATTCCCTTTCAACAGTACCTGCAACAAGAGCAGCAAACAAAACGGACTGCCCTACAAGCACCTCCGGCCTTAACGACTTCCAGATCGCAGCACGAAAACAACCTTCTCGATACCCTCCGAGCTAGTGCAACTGCAACTACAAGACCGGCCTCTACTACCCCTATTTCTCGATACGATTCTCCACCAAGGCATACGGCACCTCTAGCTTCCGGGAATGCAAATACACCAGCAAGGCCCGTGCACTCCACAAACGCTGCCCCTCAAACAAACCGATTTCCCTCAAAGGTTCCGTATACCTCGCGCACCCCTGTTCCAGCCAGCACTACCCCGCAACCCGCGAGTTTTGACAGACGCCAATCTGTTAGCAACGAACAGCAAAGGGCGCTGCTTGCAATGTTCACCAATGGTACACCTACTCCCCACGAAGACTCTGCGGTCATATCCTCGCCCGAGGAAGCGAAACCTACTACCCCCATGAGATCGAGGACCACAAGTTTCGCTCGAAGGGTTATCCCAATCAGTCCTTTGTCGAGGGAGAAAGATGGCCTCTTAGCTTACCTCGAAACTGTAGCTAAGGAGGGTGGTCAGTAGTGTAAGGGCGGAGAACCATTCATTTCTCACCGCGAACTTTTTTTTCTTCTTCTCTTCTTGTTTCCTTCTGCTTTTCCTCCCGCTCCCTCTTCTCAATTCTCACTTTTCGCTACTTTCTGTTCACTTTTATAGCCTCCTTCCTCTCCTTTCCTTTCTTAGGTTTGTTGGAGTTATTTCTCTATTGGGGTACTTCAACTTCACTTTTAGCTAGGAAGGAGCGATTTCACAAAAAAATCACTTTCAGCAGCTTGTGCTTTGCTTTTTGCAATTTGGGCGGATTCGGTTTTTCAGGGTTTTCGGGTATGCTCTTGTATTCTACGGAAAACTTTCTTATACTATACCATGATGGATGGGAACGAGCTTGGCTATGACAGGGCGCTGTTGTGTAGGCGTTGTTTTTTTGTTTCTCTTTTCTTCTCTTTTATAATACTGAGGGGGTATTATACTGTCATTGTTTAATACCCTCAACAATTTCTGGGAGAATTATTACGGGTTCAAGGTTATGGCGTGTAGAGCTTAGCATGATTAGCTATCCATGATGGCTGCGGGGACACTAGGCTGGGAAGAAATGAGATGGATTGCGGTGGTGATTATGATAGTTACAGTATCACAGTTGGTCATTACAATGGCTAGCTAGGGCTAAGAATAAAAAGGCGACCAAAAGATGGTTTTTTTTTTTTTGGTCACAGCTATCACTCGCAATCTAAACCCCTATCGTGACGATAATCAATCAATCAATCAATCAATAAGAAAAGCGAGAAAGAAACTCAATTTTTAACCATTCAATGAACTAACAACAGCAACACCGATAACAAACACTTTGTCATACCCCCACCCCCACTCCGAGAACATGGTATGTAGTCTAGTTATTCTGCAGACCATGATATCACCACACAGCACAGCAACCATACCAGTAAGAATATTTGCTTTGCTTTCCCGAATTTGCCCTCGCTCATCGACCCGTTAGGCTGGGAGGGGAGGGGGGCTAGCGGGCCCCCTACATAAGCTCCTCACCTCACCTCACCTCTTCCTTCAAGACCAGACTAGACTACTCGTAGACTAATTAATTCCCCCGCGTGATACAAGACTGATGCAGCCGGGGGGAGGGGGGGGGGATTTCTGTAGGTAGGTACGGTTACTGGACTGGGCTGGGCTGGGCTGTGTTGTGCTTGATGGTTCGGCCTTACCAGCGGTAAGGGTATGATGTTTTTGTGGAGCGTAATCGATTATCGGTACCGGTAGTTTTTTAGGCATCTTACCGGGCTTCAACTATTACATAATATTGGTTTTTTAAGTCCCCCCTGTCGCAAGGCATTTACATGTAGCTTAATTTATCCTTGCGCTATTTTATTTTCTAGTCCTTGTTTTTTTTTATCAAAGTTCTTATTTTTTATTTATTTGCTTATCTTTGTTGATATAATAGCTTCAATTTGTTATCTGTTTACCTTCTTCTCGGTATGATGGTTAACTTTGTAGCTAGTTTGTAAAACTCGATTGTGGTATAAAATCTGAAGGTTGTCTCCTCTATTATTTGATTAAGCTTGTGTGAACCTTGATGCCGAAAGTCAGTAGCTTGCGCTGAAACTTGTGAGCTATCGTTATGTTTGATATGACACTAGTGATCTCCCTGCGGATCCCGAAGACGTAGACGCAGAGCCTCAAGGGGGGCATGTTAGTCGGGTTAGTCGGCACAAGTACTCGAGTACTGTACTGCATAGCACTGGAGTGAAAATAGGACCCGGCAGATGTTGACAAGAGGAGTTCCGCATTTGCAGCAGTCGAACGAGGGTATTCCGAACTCTCGTTACCATAACCATGGCCACACGAGTATCCTAATATTGTGTCTTCTCAGACAAGATATAATGCCATTCTCCATGGGGCTCTCATGATGAAAAAAACAAACAGACTGATATCCCCCTCTCTAACTCCGAAGCGCCTCGTGGTTTCGAAAGAACTCTTGATCAGCCCTATGGAATCACGTGATATGCAGGGTAGTGGTGGGGGAAGAAAGCGGAGCGCAAATCCGTCTCGACAATGTAACGTTCGGTAGGAATGATGATAAGATACGATAGCACTAGTAGCAGTGTTGTAAAGGGGGTCAGAAGTACTGGTACAGTACTCTGAGGGAGATCGTTGCAATTACAGCGATGATTTGGTTTGGTTGTATGATACGGTCCGGTACCTAAGTACTAGTACCAGCACAGTGCCGGTACCGGTACTCGAGTACCGGTAGTTTTTCACTTTCCTGGAGATTGGAGAAGAGAGTTTTCGGGGTTTGGTTGGTTGGAAGGAGGGGAGAGGAATCCACCGTTTTGGGCTTAGAGCATCTTTTCTCTTTTCTTCCGTGGTTGCTTGCCTGCTTAATTACGGCAGAGTAGATCCGGGACTTCTGTCATCCCTCCCAGGTCGGACATTGCTTGGGCTAGGCGGAAGAAAGAAAGAGAGTTCTTGAAAAGGTTGGAAGCGGGGTGGGAAGAACGCACTGAGGCGACTCGCTTGCTCTAGCTATTGGAAAAGGGAGGAAAAAAAACAAAAAACAAGTGAGTTGCCCGCTTTTTTTTTGCTAGGCCGATGGACGGAAAAAGCTGTGGTGCGAAATATAAAAATGTGATCCTGGCGGACATACTACTTCTGTTCGAGCGCTCGAACCCCAAAATGATTGGGACTGGGAGTTCCCTCCTCTCCTTCTTTCTCTCATCGTCCGTTCGTTTTGTAAGCAAATATGGATATAGTGGAATAGTTGTGGAAGGTTTTCCTTTCCTTTTTGGCTTCTTTTTCTTCCAGGGATTTCAGGGAGTTTGACTTTTATTTCTATTCAAGTTAGAGTTTTGAGTGAAGTCTGTGAACGGAAGAGAGAGAAAAAATTAAAAATAAAGAGAAGGAGGAGCGGTCTCTTTCCCTGGTTTTTGCTTTCTTTTGGGACCAGGTTGATTCAGGTTGACGGACGGGGATTGCGCACCATTCTGCTAACTTCTCCCTTGACGGATGGACGATTGAATCTAGAAATAAGCTGAGCAAGCTGTCGATAGCTCTGCCATCTCTAATACCCTAGCGTACGGTGCTCTCCCTGTATCATATATGTACAAGTACGTACTGCACAGCACGTATTTCCACCGATTGTGAAATCCCAGATTTTAAGTTTTCCTATCGATGGGGCACCCTTTTCTAGATTATTCCTGTATTCAAACGAACAAGGCGGTTCGAGGGTGGGCAATCGATCACTGGCGGTGACTGCCAGTGAATATGGGGTTGCCTCGTCCGTTTGCAGAACTTTTGGCCAGGAGAAAGAGATGTTTGAAAATAGTCGTAGGAGTCGTATATATCTGTGATGGTGTTGGAATTGGTGCACAGCTTGATCCCTTTTCTTAGATATATTTGCGGTGTGTATTGGACAGGTTTAGGGATAAATTGGGGAAAGGCACCAAAAGAAAGGGAAAAAAGGAAAAAAGGAAAAAAAGAGGGCTGTAGGGCCAGCAAAAGTGAAGGCTGCCAAACAGAATACACAAGAAATACATTATCGTAAAAAAATTGCCAAAGACAGAGCTCCCATTGCCCTCTCTTTATCCTGACCTCTCTTCCCTATTCGTTCATATTTATTTTATTTTATCTTTATTTTTACTCTTTACCTTCCGACTCTCCATTTCACATAACCTGAACCTCTCTCTCCTGCATTTGAATCTTAACAACGTCTCCTCCGCCTTTCCCCTGCTCTCCCGCTCCATCAAAATTCCCGCCAGCTTGCCCCCCCTCGGCCGATTTTATCACTGTTCCTGTCGCTAGTACCCTAGCCCGCAGCACTCTCTTCCGTCGTCGCCGCTTCTCCTTTCTAGAGCACATTCAACAGAGAAGACGGAAAAGACGACCTCAACTTATCCTCCACCAACCACATCCACTCTCCCACACACCTTTCTCTCGGTAGGCTCTCCATCCATCCTTTCTCCCTCCTTTTCAACTCCACACTTTCTCTTTTCTCCCCGCCTCGAGCCTCCCACTTCCCGTTCTACACCTTCCTCCTTCCCTTTTCCTTGCCCTCCTCCCCCAGTTCGACTTGGCTGCTGTTATAAGCACATTGTTTTTTTTTATTGTTTTTTCCTTCTTAATTTCCCCTTTTCAAGTCTGCTTTCCGTTTTGCGTAGGCGCTAGCAAGGAAGCGAGACAATATCGCATCGCGCAAATCCGCCCCAGCATCCAGACCCCATTTCCTCTATCCATCCCTTTTCTTCCACACACCCACCCTTCTCCGAATCATCTATACCAACCGTCTTCAACGACATCTGTCAATCTTTCGCGAAACCCACCTCGATCGTCGTGTGGTATTGCTTCCTTTGTCAACTAACACAATCCGCTCGTTTCCAATTTTCGTAGGCCCCTAACTATTTAATAATTCCGACTTCAGCTACTTTCGCAGGAAAGGGTAGCCTCGTTCAATAAGGACGACGACACGACCAATATACAACGACAGCTGCCTCTGGAGGTCATTTGCAACATTCTACAACCGCCATGTCTGACATACAGGATAGAATCGCTGCTGCTAGAAGGGAGGCTGAGGGGTTGAAAGCGAAGATAAAGATCAAGAAGGAGGAATTGGCAGACGCGGATCGTGAGCATATGACGCGAATTGAATCCGATTTTCGGCTCTTACTGACTTTTGCTTGCTTTTGCAGTGCGACAAGTCTCTAAGGAGACCCTTGAAGCCTTGCCACGCACTCAAATGAAGGTACGAAAAACGCTCAAGGGTCATTTGGCGAAAATCTACGCCATGCACTGGTCGACAGACAGGAGACATCTAGTCTCAGCTTCGCAAGACGGGAAGCTCATTATCTGGGATGCATATACCACAAACAAGGTGCATGCTATTCCCCTTCGCTCCTCATGGGTTATGACATGTGCGTATGCTCCGAGTGGCAATTATGTTGCTTGTGGCGGTCTCGACAACATCTGTTCGGTGTACAATCTTTCTGCTAGGGATGGTCCTACACGCGTTGCGCGCGAGCTTTCGGGTCACTCGGGTTATTTATCCTGCTGTAGATTTATAAATGACAAGAGGGTTCTTACTTCGTCGGGGGACATGACTTGTATGTTGTGGGATATTGATACGGGCGCTAAAATTACCGAATTCTCCGATCATCTCGGAGATGTCATGAGTCTCAGCATCAACCCTACAAATCAGAACATCTTTGTCTCGGGTGCTTGTGACGCTTTCGCAAAGCTTTGGGATATTCGCACCGGAAAGGCCGTTCAAACTTTTGCAGGACACGAATCCGATATCAACGCTGTTCAATTTTTCCCCGATGGAAATGCGTTTGGTACTGGTTCCGATGATGCTACCTGCCGTTTATTCGATATTCGAGCTGATCGGGAGTTGAATACATATTCGGTAAGAGTTTTTCCTGACCTTTTTTTGTGGGGCTTCCCCTGGTCGAATACCTACTAACATGTAAAATTTCTGATCCAGTCTGATCAAATTCTTTGCGGCATTACCTCAGTCGCATTCTCTGTCTCGGGTCGTCTACTCTTTGCTGGATATGACGATTTCGAATGTAAAGTAAGAAATTTCTCCGCCTCTCGCCATGACTCAGCCTCGTTTCATGGGAGATTTTGTTTCAATCTCTGCGCATGTTACACAAACGTGATTGGGTACTGACTTGTTTTTTTTATTTAGGTGTGGGATGTGCTTCGTGGGGAACGTGTGGGGACTCTTACCGGTCATGACAACCGTGTTAGTTGTCTCGGTGTTAGCAATGACGGAATCAGTTTGTGTACTGGGTCGTGGGATTCAACTGTGAGCTCCCCGATTTCTTTGATATTTTCAATTCCGGGGATTCTGCTAATTTATTATACAGCTTAAAATTTGGGCTTGGTAATTGGCGACATAAACGGGTGGTCACCTCGATAATCTGAGTGTCGTGGATGATGGTGATAAAAGAAAGGCGGACGGGGGAATTGCGTTGTTTGTAAGCCGAGTTAATGTTTTCACCATGTTGTTGGGCTCACATACCTCCAAAGCGTCATTAAGCATTCTGGAGACAAGGAGTTAGATGAGGAGAGAGAAAAAAATTACTCTCAAAATTTCTCCGCTTTTTCTTTTTATCCTCTTCCTCTTAATGGCTCACTGTGGTAGGCTCGAACCTTTCTTCTCTTTCTCCTCACCTTTTTTTTTTCTTTTCCTTTCTTCTTTTGATGCTTGTCCTCACCACCCTTGTAAGTTACCTTGTTTTGCCTGGTTTTTTTTGAATACCTCTTTGCTTGTGTGTCGGAAGTGCTGGTACTGGATGGCATGAGATGACTATTTGCGATTCATCACTATAGTGCCTCGAGGTCTATTTTTGCTTCTCCTGCTTTCCGTGCAGTGGGCTAGATTGGTTGTTTGAGTACCAGTAGTCCTTTTTGTCTTTCCTCTTCACGTCACTTTTTTTTTTACCGCCTGCTTGCTACTTTTTCTTCTTTCTCTTTTCTCTTTATGCGAATGTTGCGAGTCTTCGGAGTTTTTCATATACTTTTCTTTCTTCGGCCATGGTACCCATTTTCACCCTCTCTCCCCAGATCTAGCCCTTGATGTCCCCTCTCTGACCTGATCTGATATCCCTTATGTTTGAAGTGTTAGTCTTTTTCTCTGTTACCATAACAAGTAGTATTTACACACCTTTTTTCCTTCTTTTCTTTTACCCTTTCACTTTTTATCTTTTTCTTTCTTTATACGGTCTGGACGTGGAAGTGCGTATATTCGGGATTGGATTGGGCAGGACGGTAGCTATGAATACAGAACTGGACAGAGGACGAAAATAAGTTGGCGAGGAAGGAAGCAAGCAAGCGTACAGATGTGGGGTACCGGGGGGGAAAAATAAAAATAAAAACAAGTTAAAATAAGATGAGAGTGCTTTTCTTGTGTATGTGTGTGTGTGTGTGTGAAGAGTTGAAGTGAAGGCTGTAGAATATAGCGTTATGGAGATAGTATTGTAGTCAGCAGAGGGGTAGGTGCAAGAAAGAGAGAAGGATTAGGAGTCAGCAAAAGGAGCGGTAACGTACCGTAATCATCCTTTCCCTACCCGCTCCTTCCTTCTTCCTTGCTCACTCGTGCAAATAAACGAATAAAGCACCTATTTAGCTCTCCTTGATTTGAGATATTGTCCGTTGATAAAATTAACAGCCTAAGAACGATCCATGGCAACACAACCCCGCATTTTCCATACCACCTAAAGAAATTTCTCTGGATCAAGTCAAATATTAATTTCTACTATGTATTCTACTATGTGTTTACATTATATATATATATATATTTTGTTTCTCACGATGGTGGGGTTAGTGGGGGGTATCGTTGTTATGGCCAAAGTTTTTTTTTTCTCTTCGCAAATCATTGCTACAATAGTGCCCTCACAAATTAACCGCGTATCAACGATCATGCCCCTCTGCCAAACGCGCCTATCATAATATCATACAATTTTCAGATTTCAAAATTTTAACGATTCAGGGTTTAACCCTACTTGTACTTGTATCATAATATGAGAAAATAATAATAATAATCGTACATAGGGCAGCCTCACCGTAGCCTAAACCTTCAAACAACCTTGAAACTTTCCTTTCCCCAAAGCACAGTTTAGGAAACACTGCCAAGCCGAAAACCATCTCTTCGTCTGTTGAATATTCTGAGATTAGGAATAGTTCAGGTGCCCTACTGTAACCGCGGAGATGTTTTCTACTGATCAGGTCATAGCAAGAGCTCTACTCGTATGATCATATTATACTACCTTTGGTAAAGATCTGTTATGCTATTAGCTGCGCTAAAAGATACTGAAACTGCTGGCTCGCCATGATTTAAGATATTCATCCCCTAATCTGTGTGCAGATCTCGCACTGCTGTGAAAGAGGGCTGAGAAAAAGAAAGAAAGACAGAAAGACAGAAAGACAGAAAGGCTGAGCACAGTATATTTTTACATACATTCACTAAATATTACGATATATTTCTGGCATACCAAAACAAGGCTCTAACTCCGTGGGGGGACTGAACGGAGGAAAAAAAAAAAAAGATTTGCAAAAAGTTGTTTTTTTATGCCCATCGCGGAGTTAAAATCCAGCCTCACCTGTGAGCACTGCCTACCATACGCTCACTGCGTCAAAAGAAGGACGGGGGAGGGAGTGCCTTATGCGACTTATATAATCCTTACCCGCCACTTCCATCCATCCATCCACCCTTGCGCCTACCGCAACATGCCAAAGTGCAAGACATAAAACAAAACAAAACGTGCTCCTGTCGCTCACTCACTCACTTTACTTGTACCTTGGAACAATTCCCCCCCCCCCCCCCCTTTTCCCCATAAACGGTTGCCGCAATCTATTTTGGCATAGTCTAAGCGCTTCCATTTCGTTTTCTAGAAACCCTTTCTTGAACCCCCCTACCTGCCTATCATACCATACCGATACTGGTTATGATGCCGTATCTTCTTTGATAATGATAATGATGATGATGAGGGTTGTCTCGGACTAGGCTACCGTTTATATATCCATGTCCGGAGCGCACTGATCGGGGCTCGTTTCGAGAATTCCTAGTGTGGGGGAGGGGAGGGGAGGGAGAGAGGTGGGGATCCCTACGGTCCCTGTCAGTGTCCTGCTGGCGGGTGGGTCTGTTATCGTACTGTATGAATGAAGGAAAGGAGGATGGACTACCATGACAGCAGGCTACGGTACAAGTATTGTGCCGGAGTTTGAAGTCGGGTTTGGCCGGTATTGTTTACTTTATTTTGCTTTTCATTTGGCTTGGAGCACGGACCATTGTGCCGGTACGGTACGGCACCGTAACTTTGACGGATTGTGCTCGGGGGAGGACTCGTAAAGTACTAGTATCATAAGTCTGCTGCTGGACGGCGGCGGTTATGTTATATTTACAGGACCAGTATCGGACTTATGATAGACTTATCATAGACTATGCGGGTCTCGTATAAGCACAAGTACGATACTGGTAACTGATGTGCGGTTTTTTGCTCGTGGCTTTAGCTCTAGGATCGGATGGTTAAATTGGGGGCTGTGGTTGTTGCGATTGGTGGATTGGCCCCCCTCGTTGGTGATGAGTATCATAGTGAATCGGAGCGGAAATGGAGCTGGAACCAGCTTAAGCTGCTTAACGGAGAGTTCCATTTTGCACATTTTTGTCACCATTTTTATCTTTTTATTATTTTGTTTTTCTTCTTTGTTTCTGAGATTTGAGATTTGAGGTGGTCATAGTTTCGATACAAGCAAGTAAGGAACGGTAGAGGCGTTGCAGCAGTGTAAGTATGATACCGGGAATAGTACCGTAGATAGAGTAGCTTTTTCATGGAATGGGTATAAACCGTTTCAGGGATCTGTTACACCGGCCGTCTCATAAAGAGAAAAGAGATTCTTCTTGAATGGACCGATCCACTCTGGAGTCCGCCCGCAACAAGCAAGCAACCCTGATCACCTGCCTACTCATTCATCTCTCGCCAGCCAGGGCAGGCGTAACCTTCACTTTGACCGCATAACACCCTTGTCCAAAATAGACGCATCGTTCCACCGTTTCGCATCATCCCTACCATCTTTCCATAACATCTGACGCAGCAGGCAGCAAAGCAAGCATAACCACCACGTTATTTCCTTCCCTAGCCAACCCCCATCCCTTCCACTCTTCCCTCCCACCCATACCAACGAGCAAAAAATTCAACCTTGCAGCTAATTCCCACGCCAATATAAACCTCATACTACCCCCCCGTCCCTTCCCCATTCTCTTTTAACAATGGACGAGTTCGACGCTTTAAAGAGTGAATCACCCGCAAAACACCATCCAGAAGACGACTCAGAAAGCACTTCGGAACCCGATAGCGACAGCGAAACCGTACGCTTGAACAGAGCAGAAGAAGAGGAAGAGAAGAGTCAATCTAGCCGTGGTCGTAGTATTCCAGGAACTAGTGATCGAGATATGATGTTCAAACATGCTTCCCATTTGTCTGGGAGTTTCCAGACGGTTTGTTTTCCCTTCTTTTACTCACCTTTTTTCTTCTTCCTCTGGCTAATGACGATGTATTTTTTAAAAGGGCGTTAAAGGTGTCCTCTCAGACGCGATATCCTACGAATCCGCCCTGCGTAAGGAAAAGTTACAAAAGTCTACAAATGCAATTCACACCGGATACTCCCAGTCGTCCCGACCACGAGGAACGTCCTCTCCACCAAGAGTCAGGGACCGCAACAGTGATGGCGAGAGCGGCGAGGAGGACTTTGTGAAGACATGGCGCAAGAACCGGATGCAGGAACTTAGGACTGGTCAGTCGAATACTCGCCGGCGCTCGCCCAGTAAGCGTAAATACGGTCGCGTTGAGGTGGTCGATGCAGTGGGATACTTGGATGCTGTGGAGAGGGTCTCGTCGGAGACAATTGTTGTGGTTACTATTTACAATGATAAGGTTTGTCAACCTCCGTTTGCTTGTATATTCTTTGGATGGAGGGGAGGAAGTGCTGATTGTTGGTTGGTATCTTTAGTCAGAGGAATCCCGCTTCGTGGAGGACTGCTTGAACACACTGGCTCGCCGGTATGCCACTACAAGATTTGTGAAATTGCACCACAACGAGGCGGAAATGGACGTCGCTGTCGTGCCTGCTGTATTGGCGTATAAGGGTGGAGAATTGTTTGCGAATATCATGAGGATTGTCGACGAGATTCCTTCTGGGAGGAGTCTTAGTACTGATAGTTTGGAGCTGGTTCTCCGAAGGTTTGTTCCCCCCTTCTTTCTTTGTGTACATCTGGGTTTGGTGTTGACTGGGCGGACTACAGGGCGAATGTTTTGCATAAGGATTAGAGTGTCGTAAAGATACCATCAAATGCAATTATTATTTTACTCTATCTTGCTCGATCTCGTGGTTGTTTTGCAGAAGGTTCCCTTTACAGAATAACTTCCCATAACATATCTCCTGAAGTCCTCTCTTTCGCTCAATCGGCAATTTCTCGTTCCTTTCTTTTTTCCTCTCATCATCCTTATCATCTCTTTCCTTCTTTCTCCTCCTATCCCATTAACGACCTTTTCACGCATAGCATAGCATAACTTTACTGAATGTAACTAAACAGGGTACGGCACGGATTTGTTCTTGGTGTTGTCTTGCTTCTTTTCCTTTTCCTTGCAGTATTTATAAACTTGGTCCGTTATTTTTTTACTAGTTAAAGGGGTTGCTTGTTTTCTTGTTTGCTTTCTCATCCCATGTTGCCTTTCCTTATTTGTTTGCATCACCATACCGGTACCTCTGATACTGTACCGGTACTCGGATCACGTTTCTCAATTCACGTGATATCCGGTACCTCTTTGCCGCCGCCCCCTCTTCTCCTTACTTTGTACAAGCATCGTACTTTGGGACTCGCAGTGATGCAGTATAATGCGTGCCGCACAGTGACGTTGACTTACGTTACATGCAATCTTTTGCCTTGTCTTCTCATTTCTCCTTTTTTTCCCGCTTAACGAGGACCTATAGCCGTGATTTACCGCAATTAGCGTTTAATCGAGACTTACGGTGATTAGCGCAGGCTATCTACCTACCATACTTGCACTTGTGGCATTGTAAAACCAAACTTGACCTAACCGCCCAAGTATTTCTCTACAGTAGATTACATTTTCTTTTTCTTACTTTTTTTATTTTAAATACTTGCTTATTTTTCTTTTCTTTTCTTTTCTTTCTTAGATGAGATGGGATGGAGAGTACCGTATAGTACCAATTAGTATCTATTGTACTTGTACTTCTATGCTTATATTATTGGTACAGTGACTAGACAAAAGTCTTGGTGATTGTGGAATAATGAGAAACGCCCGTGCATCCAAGAGGCATTTGTCAAAAGGCGAATAATGGTATTTCAATGGTAGAACAAAGAACTAAACGTGAAATATTATTTTAGTGGTAAAGATGTAAGAATACAGGTATATTTCGTTTGATACTCTACATACATGATGCCCCTGCGGCGGGGGATGTCGGACTGGGTAGTCTCGCTTAGTCTTTGCTGACTAAGCAATCACCAAGACTTTTGTCTAGTCACTGTATTTATACCATTCGTTATATAATATATTTTCCGAAACTTTTGTATTTTTTGTTTCATTTCGTTTGGCTGGTTTTGGGTACCGTACCGTATTGTAGTGGAGGGGGTTTTGTGTTTTTTTTTGCTTATTGTACTCGTACTGTGCCAGAATACGGTAGTAGAACTTAATTGTAGGTATGATATAATAAAGCCTAGTACGGTACTGTGTCTCTAGTAGAGTAGAGGAAGGTTAGGTTAGGTTAGGTTAGGTTAGGTGAGGTGAGGAGGGGGGGGGCATTATTCTTAGTATAATAAGAGATATTATAGAAAAATAAGGTGAAGATTGGTTTTATGTATGGTAGACTTTAGTCGGTGAACTATTACATATCCAACAGTACTGATGGCAGTAGTATCATAACTGTAGTAGTAGTGATTCGCGATACCGTAGCTTACTTGTATATAATATTTTAGATTGTCGAAGGAGAGGAGAGCTAGCAAAGGATAATTCTTAGCGGAAGGAAGGAAGGTGGGAGGGAGGCTATTGGTTACTAGTTAGAAGGTAAGTTACAGTATGTACATAGAGCACTATCTATACTTAATCTTTTCTATGATATTATACAAGTACCATAGTCGTAGTTAGTTTAGTCGGTGGTTGGTTTAGTTCAGGTACTACATCATACTACCGGTAGACTCTATCTAGGTATGTGAGAGTAATAGAGTATAGTAGTAGACATTGCTTTTATGCTATTCACACCTTGCAGTACTAATACCGGCCGGTATGGGGAAGGAACTACCATTCATGATAAAACTCTAATATCTGATGAATGCCAATTCTTTTAGTTAGGAATGGTTTTGTTTGTTTGTTTGTTTGTTATTATACTTTCCTGACCTGACCTTCATTCATTCATAAGATTAATAAATAAAGGTCTAGATGTAATATAATACTATTTGGGAGTCCTCCCTCCAGCAGAAATGTTCGATGGGGTTTTTGTTTGGGATTTAGGATGTTGAAAAGGGAGGTTTCTGCGGATAGTACTAGTACTGTAGCTACTGCTTTACTAATAGATGCAAAGGAACAGTACTAGTATCCGTATCTGTAACTGTAATTTTTACGTAAAGGCCTTCCTTACATTTATTATTATATTATAGATAACTTCTCTCTCTAGACTCTTTTTTTCACTTCTTCCGAGTAACTATGATTACATGGGGAGGGGAGTAGATTTATAGTGGTGTTATTGCTACCACACTATATACCACAAACCACTATACTTTACTTGAACGAATGTCGTGCGCTAGTTCGATAACCAATTTTTTGAAAATCGTGTAACATAGCACACCAAGGAACGGAACCGGGGGTTGCGGCGGAAAGTGGTTGTCACTGGTGGTAGCGATAGTCTTTCGTGGATTGGCTTTTTTTTTTTTTTTTTTATAATGCAGGGTGCCGCGCACAGTACTGTATTAATACAATGCTTATGATATCACTTATCGGTAAGTAATCGCTGGAGGCCTTATCATACCATGGGACAGGTATAATAGTTTCGCTCCGGTACGGTACTTTGAGAGTAGGCAGGTAGGTATAATATGCTAAACTCGGAGCTGCTTTTTGCAAGTTAATCTCCCTTCTTTCTTTAAGAGCCCATACTTTTATTTATTTATTTCATAGTTAAGTTACGGTATGTGCTGTGGGCTATAGGACTGTATGGTATATTTCCAAGGTACAGTTACCGTGGCCAACAGAAAAGAAAAGAAAAAGAAAAAAAATACAATTCGATCATTTCCCCTTCCTTCCCAATCTCCGTCCAGAGCGAAAGCAAGTAATTTCAATTTCCACCCCTCCTCTTCCAAACCTCTAAAATATTTATTCATAATAATATGCATCCCACCATTCAATTCCACAAATGGCAACTTTTCACATACAGCATGTACAGCACAGCGCACAAATATACCAGAGTTAGGGCATATCATAACACTGTAGTAATTTGCTTTATGCCGAACAAACTAGAACTATCATAGCCGGACATGGAACCGCGATAAAAAAGAGGGGGGAACATAACACTTAAAAATAAAGTAAGGTAGGGTAAGGTACGGTATGAAGAACACCGTGCATAGCATGAACACAATGAATAAAGAATAAAAAGGCAGCTACACAAGAAAAGAGGAGAAGCGCAAAAGTAGATGAAAATGGGGGAAAAAAAATCCATTACGCCTAATTTCGGAGGAGTGAATTGCGTGCTTAGGGATGTATGATAATGATGATGGTTGAAAAGGTATGATGGATAGAAAATTTGGTAGCAGGCAGCATAGGCAAGCGCAAGCGCAAGCAGGAATGGAAAAGGGTTTTAAATGATGAACATAAAAAAAAAAAAAACAGGTGAAAAAACACAGCACCAAGGAAGCCAAATTTTCCAAGAGTCGTCCAATTTGTTTTTCTGTTTGCTTTTGCCGGAGGAAGGATCAAGGGAACCAAGCCGGGCAAAGAAAACATGAACAATATGTGGAGGGAAAAAGCAATAACGACAATTATACGTCGACGCCACACTCTTGGACAAATTTCCAAAGCATCTGAGTAAGGTGTGAGGGAAGTGTATAGAGGTCGACATGGAATTCTCCTTCTGTTTCACAAAAATTAATTCAATTGATTTAATTAACCTGACTGAAGGTGGGTAGGTAGGTAGCACTTACGCTCTACGTCATTTTTGATATAGGTCTCGGGAGTCTTATTATCGTGTACCATCTGAACGACCTGTAGAAGATGCTCCTCTTGGAGCTTTTGAAGGCCTTCTGCTAGCTTCTCCATGTCGAACTATTACGGTGGAGTCCAAGTCAGCATGTTGCAACCGGAAAGATCGATCAAGAGGGCGGGAGAGAGTAGAGGGATTAGGTTCCTCTTTTTTAATATATATAACTTCGTGGTGCATGCCGGGGACCGCAGAATAAGAACAGGGGTGGGGGGCACTGACGGTGCGTTCACTCCGGCTCTTCTTTTTGATTCTCTCTTCTCCATCATTCTTGCGCTTGTCACGCTTGGAGACTCCGTTCTCCTCCGGTGCCGTGGTGTCCGCTCCGGGAACTGGGCCAGAGGTGGCTAAAGCCTTGACGAGGTTCGGTCTCGGATTATTGAAGGTCTAGCAAGGCCTCTAGTGTCAGTTATGCAATCAATCGCAACAACCGCCCGGTAGGGAAGAAAGCGCTAAGACTCACGATGGGATGAATGGACTCGTATTTATTCTTCTGAAAGTTGAGGTCGTGGCGAATGGAATGATCACCGCCCTTATCGATGGCATGGAGAACAACCTCCATATCGAATTCTCCCCAACCCTGCTCGGTGATTAAAAACGGTAGCTTCTTGACGACTATTTCCCACGACCAAACCCAAATTAGACAATTCTTTTTTCCTTCCTTTTTCATTTTTTCTCGCAGCATTTTTTCAGGTATAAAATTTTATATATTTCCCTGCGGGGCGACGAAGATATTGCAAAGGTAGGGCAAAAAGAACATACCCCTATTCGGATTGGCAAACGTCGGATGAAGCTTGTATGTCACCTTGTCGAATATATTCGCAGGTAGCTCCTCCCCTTTCTCCCCTTGGATGAACACACGAATGGACCACTCCCTCATTGGGAAACCTTCATGGGCAGGCGCGACATCTGTCCTGTAGAGTAAAGGAACGAAGAATGAAACTCATCAGCCAGGCGCAAGACAGATAGTTGAAATGAAAAGATACACGTGATGGAGCGCACGTACAATATTGATTGAGTTGTGACGAGCTTGATCTTCCTGGTAATCTGTGTTATAGCAGGATGGTTAGTGAGCATCGTTTGTTGCGCCTTGTTTTTTTTTTCCCTCCGGATGCGGAGGAGCTGGGGAAGGCAAGGGCAAAGGATAAAAAGGGAAGCTATCATACCTCCGTCATGGCGTAGATTTGTTGAAATACTAAATACCGTAATGCTTAGAACCGTGACTCGTCAATTACAGAAAGAATCAGCGATGTTAAGACTGGGGCCGGTGGTTTTGACGGAGGAAGGTGTTGTTTCGTTCGGTGCGAGTTGTGTGGGGGAAAGGGAAGGACGAGTGCTATTTGTTGTGAGCGAACGTCCGGAGGCTTGGCGTCTACCTATGTCACGTGACATTCCAGTCGCGCTTTTGTCTAAGTTGATAGCCTAACTTAAAGCAGGCGAAAGCAGGTGGCGGCAGCACCCCACATCACTCGAAAGGGTGTGCAATATTCAAGGCGAGAATTTGGAAGTTGCAGGCCGACCTACCTCACGGTGGAACGGTAAAAAAAAGAGGATACCAAGCGCGAAAGGTAAGAGAACAAACTCAGTCACCTCGGAAACCGATGGATGGCATTTTCCCGGACTAGCTATTCCTACCCTAACTCCCTCTTCATAGTATTTTTTATGGACTTTTTGTTCAGCCAGCTGTAGCCACTATATATATTATACCGGGTCGTTACAACTACAATATTGCGTATCGGACCTTTTCCCACTCTTGTCATCTCCTAATTAGTATCTAGTGTGTGCTTAGCTTCAGCCTACCATTCTCATTATATACTATATTATTAACTAAACAGGACCTGTATCATACATCTCTATCCAAGATATGTAAGCTAGAGTACCATTTAGTCAACGGTTCTAAGCTTATGACTGCTTGGATACCTGCCTACTTTACAAGACTTATGATCCCGATAGTTACGATCATCATCCCTTGTTATCTTTCATCATAGGACCCTCCTTTAGATGTGTTTCGTCTAGTGGTATTCTACTACACAACTCCCTAGCCGAAGGAGATCAGAGTATAGATTGTCCTCTTTCTTGCCTTCTTGACCTTTAGGAATAGATGTTATAAGAGTAAAGAGGGGAGTATGCGAACTCTGGATGTTCTAGATCTATTTCATCATTAGACGAAGCCATAGCCTATTCATAGTGTCTTTAATCAAGTGATGGTGAAGTTGATGCTGCCCCGCTCACACCTTCTCACTCCGTATCTCGCCCTCTCACTCGTCGCGTCTGATCACCTCTTGCCCCTTCTACCTTGCACCCTAAATATTGCAGCCGAAGGAAGGTCGTTGCGACGTAAAGGGAAAAAACGTGATGTGGTGGGCCGTGCGAGTGGGAAATAATAAATAAGAAAATAACGATAGGGAGGAGTAAAAGTGATTTTCTCCCTGTTTGAAAATGTGCAATCTTAAAACTGACGATAATCACGCGGAAGAAGCTTGCTCTTGCACCATTGTTGCCCGTTTATTTATTTATAATGATTCACCCTGAGAACACCTACCTATTCCGAAATCCCTCAGGTCCTCGCCCTGCACGTAGTAGGAACGGGGAGTAAAGAAAAGCAAAGATACCACTTAGAAGACATAGAATATGATTGAAAACAAAAAGGAAAGAACTCCTTATAGACCTAACCGAGTCCCGTGCATCCCCCTAATCCTGTCCAAGTCCCTCGCATCCAAAGGGCTCCTATCCCATACCCCCTCCCACCTAATAAGAGAAAAAACAATACTCCAGGAGCCGGACAAGAAAGCACAGAGAAACAAAGCAAGAGGAAAATGAAAGAAAAAAACAAGATCCTAACTAATCACATACATGAACAATAAATTGAGAAGGCCCGTCGAAGTCCACACTGTTTCCCCCCTTCCAATTGATAGAAAGCTGGAGGGAGAAATATTGAGACACAGGACATAAAATCAAAAAAAAGCAGAAGGACCGACCAACTAACCATACTAATGAAATTGAAGAGCTAAGCCACTTATCGGCCTAGCCATCCAGCTCGCTTGACTTCCTCTTTCTTTGCGGAAAGCTTCCCGGTTTCCTTCTCCCAGACAATCTTTGCCTGTCTTTGTGCCTTTTGCACGTATTCCGATTTGCTGACCGAGGGGAAGTATTGCTTTAGAGTGATGGACTTGGTCCCTTGGTAGAATTTCGAAACACCATGTGTGATCTCCTTCGCCTTAGCCACCATAGCTTCCTTCGCCTCTAGAGCTTGCTTCCCTGCGATGTCGGTCAAGTCGCTTGCAATTTTGTCTGCCTCGATTATGGTCTGCTCCATTATGACCTGGATTTCCGCCTTTTTCTGTTCTACCGCCTTAAGCCATCCCGAAAGCTTCAACCAAGGTGACCCAAAGTCAACTTCTAATGTCTCACTGATCAAGGGCGCGCTCCTGGTCGAAATCGAAATCTTCACTAATCCCCAAGCTTCCTCACTATCCAGCTCCAGCGTATACACACCTTCCAGAGGCTTTGAGAGTTCGGAAGATATCTCCTCTCCACCACGAGTGACTTCGACGAATAAAGTAGGTGGCTTTCGGAGCAGTAGATACTTTTGTGGGGGACGTATGATAAGATGGTTATCTCCGATAACATGAACCGTGAATTGATCAGATTGATTCAATGTCAAAGAGTTTGGGTCGAAGACAAGACTAGATATATCGTTCTTAGAGCCACACGACGATGTTGTAGTGATGCTCGACGAATGCTGAACTGCAGTAGAGAGTGAGGTAATAACGGAGACCATAGTAGGGGATATTACGGTCGAGGTAGAAGTTATCTGTGTAACGGCCTTTACGAGTGGAGCAAGAGCTTCATCGGTGGCCATCGGTGATTTGAACTTCATGCACGCAATGGCAAAGGTCGCTCCAGCTAGACCGCACACGAATATCCAGCCCACGAGGAAGACTTTCCATAGGTCTTCGCGCTTCTGGTCACGGACCCAATATAGGCTGCTCGAGGCGTTCAAGGTTGGCTGTTGGGGTGCCTTTTCTACATCTCTCAGCAATGTGTTAGTCGAAGCAATGGAGGATACAGATGCTCGTAATCCGCCAACCGGGATTGGCACATTCTCCCGATCGGACTTTGGAGAGATACCGGTAACACAGGCCAAGTTGCGGTTCATCTGGCGAACATCAAGATTGAGGAAGGTGTTTAGATCAATAGGCAAACGCTTATGGACAAGGTAGCCATATTTCGAATCAGATTGCGACTCAAGACACATGTGTACACTTCGTGTGTCGAGGGTGTAACTTTCTGTGACTTTGTGATAGAGTGGGTCTTGAGAAATAACAAGAGTTGGAACGGAGTGACGAGCCATGAAAGCTCTTGCGGATGCTCGGGTCGACCGCCTCTGCGAATTGTCATCTTCCGAACAGAAGACAACAGCTAAGTGAGGCAATTTCCAGCCAGAACTTTCAAGCTGAGGACCGTTATCACCGTAAGACGACGACACGGACTGGTTACCATTCAGAGTCAAAGATAAAGTGTCTGGCCGACTTTCTCTCTTGGAAGCTCTCGCTGCGGTGCATACATCAACGGCCATCTCTACGCCAAAGGACTCCACAAGCTCGACTTCGGGTGAACTGCTGCGAGCTCCAAAAGATGAAACAGGTATGACATTAAAACGGGAGCCCTTGGAGCTTTCCCATGAGCAGGAAGAGCTAGTTGATTCAGTGACAGGGACAGCTAATGCACCACCTAATTTCGTAGTTATCTCATCCTTCGCAGACGTAGCTCCGATATACAGGATGCGGAAAGGCTCTTCCATAACAAGTTGATGCTTGCTCATACTCTGCCGCACCGAAGCGAAGAGTTTGGCAGGAGGAGGCTCGTCCACCCTTAGGTGCTGGCTGATGTCCATGGAATCGGCTTCGTTGAATTCAATTATACGTGAGCTCACAGAAATCTGTTCACCAACGAAGTCTTCTGGTTCCTCGAAAACAACTTGTTCCGAGCCAAAACGTTCGTCTTTGAGGGTCATCCGGCTTTTATCGAGGTGTTGTTCATCAAGGCCACCGAATGCAGGAATACCAGGGCTAGGATCGGAATGAGGAGAGTCATTACGATATTCAGCAAGAGACTCGCTATCCTCGATAGACGACATATTGTCTTCGCTGTCTCTCATCGAGGTTACGGATTCTGTATCGTCCTCGTAGTCAGAAGTCTCGTTAGACGGATCAACGATCTCAAAGTCTCCGTCTCCTTGTGGGCCGCTGCCGCCGTCTTCCGAGTGGGTCGACATTTTGATTGTCGAAGGTTCAACCGAACCGAAGGTACCGTACAAAATGAAGTTTAAGTATGGGACGTAGGAGCTCTGACGAGGTTACGGGGATGTGGGTGTAGCAAGACGGAGGAAAAGTGGCGCCTTGTTTTGGTCAGCAACAAATGGATGACAACTCTGAGTGTGCAGCGTATTCCAGAAGTGGAGTGAACGGAGGGGAACGCAAGAGATTAGGGTAAAGTACCTTTTCTGTAACGTAACAAACAGGAGGATAGTAAAAAAGTGAAAGTGAGAGAAACCGAGAAGGGAGTCGTGGTTGAGGTTGTGTTAGGGCAGGGGAGAGAAATGGGGGGTTGAGTTGGTTGAGGTGGGAGAGGAGGAGGAGGGGCTTGCCTGTCTGGGTAATGTGAACCTTTAGGTTGATTGGTACGAGGTCTTCGTCCACCTGTTCCTCGGACTCAGTAGAGGCGAGCGCACAAAGGACTGCAACAGTGCTCGCTTCGTTGAGTCAACTGATATTTAGAGAGGGAAAAATTGGCAGAATATTTCCAGCGTATAGGGGGGGTTTTGCTCATAGGTTTTGTCGGACGGCAGGAGACGCTGGACAAGGTAGTCAGGCACCGGGCAAAGCAAAACAGGGACTATCGCTTTATTCTTTTTTTTTTTTTTTTTTTTTTTTTTTCCTTCTCTCTTTTTGATTTAGGAGAACTATTCGATGGGGGGTCGGACAATAAGAAGAGTTACTCCAAGATGGTAGCAAGCTCACAACAGCAGTAATGGCAGATTTGAGAGAGAGCCAGTAGATGAGCGGGGAGTATTTTGTGGTTGTTATTTGGTGATTGTGGTGGGGGTGGAGAGCGGTGGTAAGCGGGAAGTTTGGAGTGGGTAAATAAGAGGAGCAGAGGCGGGGTGGTTGTGTGGTGGGATGGGTGGATGGATGTGGATGTGGATTTGGATGGCGTTCAGAGTCAGTTTTCTAACCCTGCTGGATATGTACCGTACTCGAAAGGTAAGTCTATCGCTTTGTTGATCACTGTCCTTTTCCAATCCTCAGCTCAGTGAGTTACAATACCGGTACCGTAAGAACTCGAATACCGTATGATAGAGGAGAGTGAGGCCTCCAGTTCTGGTCTGCTGGTCTTTTGTTGCATACAGACCCAGCTCTCTCTCTCTTGCTCCAGGTCTCCCCGTGGGCTTTGGAGGGGTAAAAAGTGACCTATTCGAGGTATAGCGTGTCTCACCTTTCCCTATGCGGCTAGTATCTCTGGCCTCATGGATAAGGGTTACTCGAGCACCGTAACTCTCTAGGATGCCGGTATGACACGGTACGGTATTTCTCGCTCCCTTCGCTGTGGGCGTGACCACGTTTCCACCTTCAATGGATTAGGGAGAATTATGAGCGACAAACGGCTTAATGGAAATGGAAGGACAGCTTGCTAAGTTGACTTATATAGCCATGGCCCATGAGTCCATGACTCTATGACTCCTCTCTTGTTTATTGTTCTTAAATTAAAAAATGTAACCAGGTGATGCTAGCCCTCCAACCGTGTGACGGGGAATATACTAGGTTACAGTTGAGGCTCTTAGGGTCAGGGGTTGAATGTTGCTACGTGAGCAAATAATATCTTGTCTATGTGCTGCGCAGTGCATACAAGCATCGCAATGTCACAGCCATACGATCCGTAACCCAAAAAGATATTTCTTAAGTGCTGTTATGCCCCCCCATTCCACTCCAACCCCCCTCCCCCCTCCTTTCTCCCGGATACCGGATCCAATGATACCGCACAGCTTTGACCATAATGCTCGAGCACATACCATACATATTCACCCAGATTGTCAGCCCTGCTAAAGTGCCGGCACGAGATAACACTTGGATCCATTTTTATGCCCTTCGTGAACCTTCAAAGCCCTATAGTTTACATTCGTATGACATCATGTGTTTTGTTTATCAGAGCCTATTATTTTTATTTGAATTCACCAGCCCTTACTTGTGCTGGCGATTTAGACGCAGTATTATACAGTACAACATCATCCAACATCGCCCCACGAAGAAGAAAAAGATGAACACCCCATAATCGCTTGCTATACCAACCCGTTCCATTTCCACCTCTATAAAGTTCTCGTGACTACCCCATTGCCTCCGCCCCCTTTTCCCCGCTGCAAAGAACCACCAAAGAGAATTGAGGAAGCCCGAGGCTCCCTCCCCCCTCTCACCCCGCCGCACCGCCAAGTTTAAAATATGAGAAAAAAAGGTGGGAATAAAGACCCGAAGGAAAAGAAATGGGAAAACAAAGGGCATCCCTACAGACGTCAGCAACCCCGCCAAGATCCACAGAACGGAATTTGACACCAGCGTCGGGATAGAAAACAGAGCAAGATTAACACTTCCGCCACTATACATATAAGGGAGAAGAGAATTCGTGCAGCGATTCTTACAACAACTGGAACCACAATTGAACGGAAATTATTTAGAAAGTGGGCATGGGTAAAGAGGGGAAAGAAATATAAAAAAATACCGAAAAGAAAGAAGCAAAGGAAATCGTCGTAGACAACACTTGACAGAACCAAAAAGAAAAAAAAAGGACAATACACAGACTCCGGATGCAGTTGTAATCCCGATCTTAGCTCCCCACGTGCACCTAGTAGTAAGATGCGGCTTGGGCCATCTCATCGTCTCCTCATCATTCAATCCATCCGCCAGCAACATTAACCCACTCAGACAGACAACTACCCTGCTTGCCCTCAACATCAACAATGTCGGTGTCACATCTGCATCGGCACCCAACACCGTTCTGCTTCTCCGAGTCCCAGTTTTCCCAATAATCGTCTTCCTCCTTTGCCTTTTTGGGATCAGTAGTTGTCTTTTCGAGCCACTTGGGTCTTGAAAGTTGGCGGTCCGGGGCATTAGCCGGACAATGCTGAATTGTAGTGTGTCGGTATCCAAAGTCACGGAAATAGTGAATATCGGATGGTTCAAGAAGGACACCAGCTGCTAGAGAATGGATAGGGGCGTCTCCCCACTGTAGGGATGGTCAGCATAAGGAAGCCAAATTTGTAAAACTACTGGGGAACATACCCTTTCGGTCCAGAAACCGCCGCTTCTATCCATAGTCTCGAAAAACTTCTCGTACTTCTCGCTCCGGAAGAAATCTAGTCTAGCAATTTCGAAATTGCTCCAGAAATGGCACATATTGTAGGCCTCTCCTTCCATTGCATCACCATCAACAATGGGCCATTTCTCACCAGCAGAGTTGACATTATCAATTGTGGGCTCCTCTCTTTTCTCCTCTGGTGGTTGGTGGGGGTCCTGCCTCGGTTCTGCAAACATTGCCCAAAGACCCGTGGTTGGAAGGTTGTTGTTTCTCTTGTACGCAGATGCATATCGGAAAATGTTAGGGACAGTCTCCTTCAACTCTTTGACGGCGATGGTAAATCCATATGTCTTATTATGTCGTTGCATATGGAGAAATGGGTCGCTAATGGTCCCGGTCAGTGCCGAGTGATTAAGCCGGGGAGGTTATTACATACTAGGTAATATCGCAGAAGTACTTGATCTCAGGCTCCAATCTCCAGTACCATTCGTACTTGGCAAGTAGCTCATGCTTGTAGAAGAAGCTAGTATGGAATAAACGTCAGAATAGTGCGGGTGGAAACTTCGAGGCACATCGAAGAGGAATTATCCATACCCGGAATAAAAACGACACATGTGATGGTAACTAGCCATACCACCGTACATGATAGCAGCGTCTCCCTGTTTCGCGATTGACTCGGTGGCCTCATCTTTATCAACCCAATCCGGGAAGCCCCACATTGTCTTCGGGATTGATCCAAATTCCGCTGTTCCGCTGATGTAATCGACGATAGTCGACTTGAAGGTCTCATTGAACTCCTCGTCGTTGAGAAATACATATGGGTAGTGATACCAGCGGTTGAAATGACGTTCTATCGATTTTACCGATTGGATAACGCCCTCTAACTCGCTATTTCTAGCCAACACAACGAACGCTGCATTTACTCGAGGAGTATCTGTTACTACCTCTAAACACCCAACAACGAAGGGCTTATCATAAGCTTCCGAAATTTTCCTGCAAAGATAGTTAGACTTAGAGCGCATACTACTGGTCAATTGTCTCCTAACGATGAAATTAGAATGAAATATTACCTTATCGCAGGAGGAGAGCCTGAAGGGATCAAGATTGAAGTACGATTGTCCGGATGCCGGGAAAACAAAAGCATTATGAGCAGAATTACTGTCACCGGGAACAACAACACGACTCCCAGCGGTATAGATATCGATGAATTTCCTTTTAACCGTATACGCCGCCGCAGAAATGATAACCGGGATGGAAGGCGGCCCCCAGAAATATCTCCAAGTGAGGGAATAGCATCTTTCGAGGGAATCCGCCGAACGAGTTGGCTTACCAACCCCATAGCAGGCAATCGGTAAAAAAGGGGAAGGGGAAAGATTGAAGGTAATGGAAATTATATATGGCGGGGAAATCGGCGGTAGGTTATCGAATAAAAGATAGCCGTCCCTAATGAGATGGTGCGGTAAGAGACAAAGGTGATTCGTAGTAGAGATAGGCCCTTTCGAAAGAAAAGCGCTCATGAAAAAATGTCACCGAACCTTGGTAACTTTCGCAGTGGCAGGAGCGAATTCAACACTTCACTCGGTATAAAGTGTGAATTCCTCGGCAGGCTGGCAGGGGACAGCAAAAGAAGGTGGAAAAAGACCAGCGCCCCAGACTGGTTGAAGGAGAAATGCCCGATAGTTCTGGAGAGATAATGGGGGAAGGGAGAAAGACTGCAATTTGAGCAGGAAAAAAAAATCCAGCGCTGCCGGTCTTTAGGGGAAAGGAGCGAAGGTGTTGAGGCGACAGGCAAGCAAAATCTTACGGAGGACGAATCGAGTTAGCCGCCTCAAGCTCCACCGTTGCCGCCAAGACCTGAAAGGTATGCATGGTAGAAAAAGGGAATGTATCTTAAAAAAGAACGGAGAGCCGAAGATGTTTGCCACCTCTCTTAGAAAAATGTAATCAGGGGAGGATTTAGCAGACAGCAAAACTAAAAGAAGTCTAAGGCGTGTGTTCCCTTGTTTTTGCCTCTGTTTTGTGATTAGTGTGTCATTGCCAGAAGAAAAATAAAATAAAGGGAGCTTGGGACAACGTGCAATTAGCACATATTATCACTCGGCCTTGGCTCATAGGTCTTGCCAAAACTTAATTTATCTTGGGCTACTAAAATCTGACCCTGCTAACTACAACTTTAAGCAGTGCCATCCTATCCAGATCTTAACGGAGCGGTCACTGATTCATGGCTATGCTTTTTTTTAAACCTATCTTAACTATTTGATTTTGGGACAGAAGCTCCTGGACCTTCCTAAGGGCATGACAACATCGTCACACTTCGCGCACTTCACACAAAGAACGAGATACGGCTGACTGTTGGAAAAGTGTCGGTGGTTTGGGGGATATGGGTTTATAAACTGAAATTGAAATTGGCTACAGAGGAAACAGCTAAAGCATATGATCAGCACAAATTTTTTAGCAGAACGCCCATCGTAGCCACATTAGAAGAATATTTTTTTCCCCTTTGTAGGTAGCAGACGCAACACTTTATGTTTCTGGTTCTCCCGGGCTAATGTATGCCTCTGGCGGTGAGCTTTTTGTCTGCGCAATCACGTTAGTCTTAGATTGGGAGTTGCTATAAACGAAAAAACAGAAGGAGAAACCTACAACACTTAGCGGGCCCCATGATATACACCGACGTTCCATGATCCCAGGGATTGGATTTATCATCTCCCGAGGTGGGCTATCCACGACGGGACTGAGCGCAATTCGGGCAGGCACCGTGGGTGGATTAGCAACTCTCTCGTAGTTACCAGCAGCATCAATACTTCCGCCTCTCTTTCCCGGAAAACTAGCAGCCCTCCTTCTAACAGGAAGTGTAGTCTCAGGGGCATGGTCACTCGATTCGAGCAATTCTATTACTCCGGGGCTTAAAGGACCAGATTCCCATTCCGGCCTAGCTGCTGCTCTTTCTCCTGGGTCTTCGAACACGTCGAAAGTGCTAGTGGTAAAACGGTCGGGAAGTTTGCTGCGCTGACGGGGGCGGGTATTTGGAACTGTTGCGGCATGGGGAGTACCTCCGCGGCCATACATACTTAGACGAGAGAGGGCCTCAGCGAGTTCGGGGTCGTTCTTTTTGAGAGTACCGGTTTGCTTCGGTTCTACAGGCCGACGGGTGCGGACAGTTACCCCATTGGAAGAAATATACAAGTCGGTTTGACCACTCTCCCAGAGGGGCGTCGAGGCTTCGACTAGCCAGAGGGGAAGGTTTTCTTTATTTCCTTCTGAGATGTCTTGTATCGGAGGGTTTTGCATACCGGGCATTATGATACCTTGGTTGATGTTGAATATTTGACGTGGTATGGGAGGAAGGGAAATGGAGAGGGGTGGTAAGCGGTAAGGTTACCTGGGAGGGAGAGGCTACTACATAATATCATGTGATGGTTGTAAGGTGTTCTTGAAAGATTGTGCGGGAGATAACTTGGGACATAGGGCAGGTTACGTTTGTTGCGCTGATCGATTTTATATGTTCCTTGGGTCGGAGGGGTGGGGAAGAGGTGAGGGTTAAGAAATTAAAGTGTCGCCAAGAGCAAACGATGCCATTAACTAATTAATTAGAAGTAAATACTAATGTGCTAGCAATCGTTTTGCCGGGGGGGCAGGCTCTGGCAGCCTGGCTTGAGTGAGATATTATGATCCACACTGGGACTTTTGGTTTGATTGCTTATCATGTCCTTCTGACGCAATAACGCATATTCTATCACCAGAGTCTAGAGCAAAGGAAAAAAAAAAAGAGGAAAAAGGGGGGAAGGAAGGCCCAAAAGAGTCTGAATAGGTAGGTGGTGCTCAGATGAGTGCTGACATTAAATCAACACAAAGTCCTCTCAATATAATTTTGTACGCGATCGATAAGACTGTTAAGAGTCGGTTGCTGAAAGAAAGCGGGCCAACCCATCTGGAGGTAGGGTGCTGTTTTCAAGCATGAAAGTCTCTACTCTGATAAAATTCGGAACCTCCCTTTAGAGCCTTAGAGGGAGTGAAGTTTAAAAAAAAGAAGGAAGCTCGACCCTGATAGGATCCTGGCGACAGGATTCGTCGGCATCCCCCCCCCATTTTACACCAAAAATGGCTGGTTTTAAGTACTTACAAATTTTCTGAAAGTAATATAGAATTAGTAACTAATGCCATAGTGTAGGCAATTGCCGAGACTTTCTGGGTAGAAATTATGAGAATTTTCCCCCTCCACTATGAGGGCTGAGCGGCTGGGATCCATACTGGATATTGCAATGCACCTTTTGCGTATGAAATCCATAAGGCAGGTACTTTTTGCCCATCACTGCCTCTGGTATTGCACCATTAGCATTACCTAACAGAGCTTGCCGCTTATGCATGACAATATCCAGATAGCTTTAAAGGCTCTGGCAGGTTTTGAATTTTTTTTTTGCAATTAACAAGGCTGAGATTTTGTCAAGTGAAAACGCCCATTTTCGGTGTAAAATGGGGGGACCAATTCTACCGCCAAGATCGTTCAAGGAATGCAACTTCTCCCGGAATCCGCAGGTCCAGCCAGAGGACCAGGTTGGGTGGCTCTCTTCTCTCAGACTCCACAATGCCCCGCCAAGACTTTATTTAACCCAACGACTGGTCTTCAACATCAGCGCGTTGGCATAACAACTTCTTTCGACATCACTTTCCAAAAAAAATCCCCCCCTTCTAATTGAACCCCTCAAGCAAACATGTCTAAAGGCTCCAAAAACCTCACATACGGTATCCGCGATTCCCCCCCCGCAGGACACTCAATCGATGCTAATACTACACGACAGAAATGGAGGAACCTGCCTTTCTCCGGCGGCTCCGACAACAGCATTCCGGTGGCGGTGGTCCGGAACGATATATCGCACCGCGAAACAAGAAACAGCCTACGGACGAAGATGACGATGCGCCTACATATGTGCTCGACGAAGTGTCTGGGGAGACGTTGTCGAAGAAGGAGTTTGAGGCCATGAATAATGGGGAAATCGTAGAAGAGAGAGAGGGAGAGGAGGGGGGCGGTATCATCAAAATCCCTGAGGAGAAGCCGGTAGCTGAAAAGGTGAACATCACAGAGATTGGTGGGAAGGGGAAGAAACGGAAAGTTGCAAAGATAATTGGGGATGGCGATGAAGATGATGCTGCGGAAAAGGATGAGAATAATGATAAGGGGAACGAGAAAGAGGGAACCATAAGGAAAAAGAAAGGAAAGGCGGGCGGGAAAGCTAAGAAGGCCGTCAAACTGTCTTTCGGTGATGACGAGTGATTCTATTGGAGGTTCGAAACTTCTAGATTCTTCAATTCCCCCCGACCAATTACTTGGGTGGACCAGGCGTTATCGTTTTTGGGGAAGTCTGGTGGGCTCGAGGTTGGGGAATGCTAGGATTTAGGGAGACTCCTGCGCTGGGCTTGCTGGCGTCGCTTGTGTGGGTCTCTTAACGCGTCCATTGGGGGTTGTCAGCGAAGGTATTTGTTGTACTAGGGATTGGTTACGATTGGGAGGATTGCGGAGGATCGTGGTAGTCCGTAGAAGTGCAGTTGGCGATGGAAGATCTAACTTCGAACGCAAGACTTTCTCGAGAGTATCGCAGTGGCCAAAACTAGCTGGGCACAACTACTATAATATAGAGGTAGGCCACAGTGGGCCAGGTGAAACCAAGAGCCACCAAGTTATCTCTTTCTTAGTTGTACCCAAGACCGTGCTAGACTTCTTGTCTTCGTCAAACCACAAACCCGCTGCTATGGCGCTAAGTTAGCATCTAGGGTCCGCGCATAGCACATGCCCGAACATCCACTCCGTCACGCAATTGCTTAAGGAATGCTGTGAATCTGAGACGCGTAAGGAATTGTTTTAGGAAAAGTGACCCAATAGCACCCCTACTACCTATTCTTGATTTTGATGTCTGGGAGATATGTCACCCGTGTATATCACAATGCACTTGCACTTTTTGCTTGCTTTTGCTCGAGTACAGTACTCAAGTGCCCGAGTGCTTTGCCACGCTGCCTCGTGTTATAGGTAAGGTATCAGTCTGTAGAGTCTACAAGTGCCTCTACAAGTACGCTGTTGTGCGAATAGTACTCGTACTCACTTTTTCCGCGAAGTATGCATAGTGCATTGTATACCAGTATCCCATAAATCTCTCACTCGAGTACTAGTACTCCAGTCCCCCCTAGCAGTATTGCGGACATGACCGGTTGCTGCCTATTCTGCTATATCCCTACTTGGTGTTGCGTGATTTGTGGGCCTTGCTGGGAACTGTGGTCCTAAAACTACATATTCATACTGATTTTAGCCACGGCCGTCGGCTAATTACCTAACGTTATCGCAATCACTAGGCAGCACTCGTTCTCTCCCGACCCTGTGTGTGTGGAAACCACTGTGAAAAGAACTCTGGATTCGTATCATATCTATAAGAAAAATCATAAACCAATTCCCAAGTCTACAAAAACCACCTGAAATTTGGAGACGCTGGCCCATCCTTCAACACCTTCGTCGCCACGTCCCGTGCGTCAATCTCCACACCCTGTGCACGGTTCCTCCGACTATTATCGAAAACCATGTACGTGCCCAAGCTTCCCACTAGGAGCATGCCGGCTGCGCCGAAGCAGGCGGTTGTTGTCAATGCAGCTATTTGGCCATTAGCCTGGGTAGAGATTGGAATGGGGAGGGGAGGAAGTTACGGATGTAGTCTGGTGCATCCTGTGGACGGAAAATGTTGGAGCTCACGACGCCCATCATGTTTGCTACCTATACTTGTGTTATTAGAGGAGGGGAGAGGGAGCGAAGGGGGGAAGAAGGGCGTACGGGCACGCCGACGGAGGTTAGAGCTATTCGCTTGCCTTCGTGGGCTATGTTGTTGTTGTCTATGGGAGGAGCGTTAGTATGGCGAAGTGGGAGGGGATCATGAGTTGTCACTCACACCATGTTGATAAGAGAACGCTGGGAGCAGAGGTACCCCAGCACATCATGAATGTTGCGAAGTAGGCTATTTTCTTATCGTGTAGGACATCGATGCTGGCGTAGATTATGAAGCCGATTAGTGGAAAGGAGAAGCCTGGGTCTGTTAGGATTCCATGGTATATGAGTTGTGAAGGATATGTACCCAAGGCAATAAACGGCGACCGCAGCCTGGTGAAGTCCGAAGTAAACGCTAATATAAGTAGCATTACCGCACCAGTAACGTTCGGCGCTTCACCCTCAGGATCAGCTCAATCCCCCTCCCCCTCTCACTCCCCCCTCTACCACTCCAGTGAGAACATACCAACAGTATAAAGATTCGTCTTAACAACGCTGTATCCCAACCTCCCCACAATCTGCGGCAGAAATAAGCTGACGCTCTGCAGCGGCACACCCAGACACATCTCGATAGCCAGCCAAGCCCATGCAACTGGCATCCTAAAGACCTTGATAGACTCCCTGAGGTCGAATTTCTCGTCGACAATGGAGGAACTATCCACCTGGATTCGGTAGAAGGCGAGTTCCTTTTCTTCAGGGCTTAGGAAGCGGGCTTTCGCGGCGCTCATTGGTAGGTACCAGTATGCAAAGAAGCTGAAGAGAGCGGTGCAGCTACCTTCTATTATGAAGAGGTAGCGCCAGGCTGAGAGGTGACTATTGATGTGGAAGACGCCGAAGGCGAGGAGGCCTGAGGGCTGTTAGTATGGTAGGGAGGGGTTTGGGGTAGGCAGGGATATGAACCGCTGAAAGCATTGGCAATGTTACTCGCTGCGTAGAATATAGCAAGCCTACGTGCTAATTCCCCACGTCTGTAGAACGTCGTTAAGTAGTATATGACCTACATCACTCATACACTTGCTTCAGCATTCAGAATTTTTTTCCCTCTGGAATCAACCAATAAATTCCTACCAGCGGGAAAAAAGCACTCTCTGCAGCACCTAATATTATTCTCACTAATCCCAAAATGTTAGCGCCCCAGCTCCAATCTCTCGGAAGCGGCCAGAAGAACGGACCAGTCATCATTCCCCCAAAATTCTTGCAAGCCGCCCCCAACAACGTCATACTCCCAAACGTAAACATCATTATCGGCAGCACCCTGCTGGGTCCATACTTCTTCCCTAGCATTCCTACTGGTGGTGCGCAGAGCACATAGGGAATGTAGAATACTGATAATAGGATGTTGTACTGATTCCCGGTGAAGCCTAGGTCTTTTTCGAAGCCGTTGGTTTTGGCATTGCCTAAATTGCCCTTATCTAGGCTGCTCTCATTGTCAGCGCCCCGCAGAGGAGGGGGGTAGAGAGAGGAGAGAGGAAGAAACATACGCATTAAACAAATACATAACCGCCAATACCGGTAATAACCTCAGGTCAAACTTCCTACATAGGGCTCTTTCGGCTTTCAAATCCACAACCCTCGCCGTTAATTCCTCTCCCCCCTCAACAACTCCGGCACTAGGGCCTCCTTCCTCAGAGACAGAAGTAGGCCGATCATCAAGCTCAGGCGGTTTATGGTCCCTGTCAACCATCTTTCCGGAGAGAAGCTATGGTTGCGAGATATCTCGTCAGTCTTATTCTATTTTGTCGCCCTCGAGCGAAGAGGAGCGGAGCAGAAATCATTTTATAGGACGGACAGGACTGGACTTCTACATTAGTCCACGATCGGAAGAGCCTCTTTAGGGGATATTCCCCGGAATGATAAGCAAGGATATATACCTGCTTTCGGAAACGGTAGACATATCTCACTGCGCTGTCCGCTCTTGGCTGCGGATTTTGTTATTTACTTTCTGGGTTGGGATTGGGAGTGAAGTGGGAATGGAGGGGTGGGTGTGAGGATTAGCCTTATCGTACTCGAGTACTTATAGTGTAGTGGGTATCGTAGGAATGGTGTGGTAGGATAGGCGTAGTATTTCTTATAGCTACTGGTATGTCAACGGGGTATTGTTAGTTTAGAGAGGGTTTTTTGGGTTGCCATGAACAGGAGGAGATAAGTTAGGGTTCTTTCCCCCCCCCTTTTTTTTCTGCCTCATTCTTGGAGAAAGGGTATCGGTTGGCTGATCGGTTGATCGGTTGATCGATTAATTGGTTGCGGAATTGTCCCTGGTACTGGTCTCCTTTGCTCGTAGGTTGGCTTATGGTATCATACTTGAGTAGAGTTTCTTTTAAGTTTTCTACGATGGGTGGTTGTTCGCGTCGAGCTTTGTTCGGCACCGTGCGCCCCCAGCCACCCGCTCAGCGCAAACGCTTATCTTGAGAGTTGAGGTGCTACCCATACACGCACAGTAGCAAAGTGCATACTAGAATGGCACTCCAGTGAGTGATCTTCCATGAATGTCAACCCCGCCAAGCTGCTCGCGGCTCTAAACTTTCCTTCACACCACCACAAAACTTTCAGCACTCCAGCGATTCCAAAAATCGACCCCCCTCCTCCCCTCAAAAATGTCATCGCACTCCCTGGCTAGGCCAGCCACAGCTCTCCGGCAGAATGCATTGCTGGTCGTCCGTGCGTCTTCCTCTCAATTCCACACAACCGCCGCCCCACTCGGCCGCTGGGTCCGGGACCGCAGCAAAAACCGCGGCGTATCCGCCATCCACCGCCAGCCTAAGAAGGACATTCAGATATCCGTTTCCAAATTTCCACTCCCGGAACCGGTCCTAGACGCCTCTACACGAACGGCTGCGAAGGTCGATCCTGACCACGGGCTTTGGGGATTCTTTCGCGACAAGAAGGCATTGCCGACGCCAGAGGAGGATTACAAGCATGGTTTGTTCTGTTCTACCTTGTCCATAGTGTTGGGTATGGGGGTTGGAAGGCTAATTGGTACTGAGGGGGGTAGGTCGGCCGTGGACGGCGGCGGAATTGCGGCGGAAGAGCTGGGAGGACTTGCAGAAGCTTTGGTGGGTGTGTGTTAAAGAAAGGAATATTATGGAGACTCAGAAAATCGAGAGGCAGAGACTGAAGCCGGGGTATGGTGAATTCGAGTCGAATACGAGATATGGGCAGGTATGTTGGGATCAATTGTTCACTTTGGGATCTTGGAGTTCTTTTGGTGGGGATAGAGTAGGCTCACGGCTCGGGGGAGTAGGTTCGGGTTACGCAGCGGGCCATCAAGCATGTCCTTACGGAACGGTATTATGTCTGGCAAGAGGCACAGAAGATCGCGGCGACCGATCCCGAGGTAGACCTTTCCGGGGAAGGGCCGGCCTACCAACCACATGATCCGGCGGTTAGTACTATTGATTTTGTCTTTCTCGAGAGTGAAGGCCATATGCTAACTCTCTTATAGGATGTTGTTTCGGGTAAAAAGTTAAAGAAGGGGAAGAAAGGAGAGAAGAAGAAGCCTGAGGGACCCCAAGTCGTTGATCCTATACACGAGGCACGCCGAGAATTGCTTGGAGAGCCATCTACTGAATCCCCGCAAAAGCCGCCCGCTGTATAATTGGGTTGAGGATATCTTTGTATTATAAATTAGATTTGGGTGTCGTACATACGATTGGGGTTGAGATATGTTTGAATGGTGGGTGTATACGGTAGAGGAGGGGATAGCTGGAAAGTGGGGGTTCTGGCTGCTAATTGCCTACGGAATAAATCTACGGAGCCTGAATAACGAGATATCTATGGGCATTGGTTTATCCCCGATTATCTGGCATATTTTTGTGGCATCTTTAGTACTTGGGTGTGAGGTTAAGTGATCGGAAAAAAGTGGCTGGTGCAACACCAGCGGTTTTCCGATCACTTTTTGCTCCAAGCTGGTACAGTAATTGGTAGCCATGAATCATATTGTAATTTTCCGAAAGGTTGTCGCGACTTGCGGTCTGTGCCTTTTCCTACTCAATTTTTTTTTCTCACTGAAACTGTTTCTGAAGACGCAAGTGGCTCTTTAACAGGCCCTACCGCAAAAACCGCCTTGAAGGACCAGATATACTGTGGTATTTTTCACCAATCTCGACTGATATGGTATCTGGCGTTCTGAGACCAAGAAAAACTTTGGATGCTGCGACGACCTTTGGAAAATCACAATACAGTCGCACCTCGTAGTAAGGAACCTCTTTGTACTGAAAAATTTGCTATTCCGAGACCACTGCCCACGAGCTCAAGGACCCCATACAAATTTTCTCGTTATAATGAAATACATGGTGGAGGATACTCTATAACGAATCTGGAAAGAAATTTTGGACTTTACGATGTGAATACAAGAGCCTGAGCCTGGTTGAAAAATCTGAAAGCTGCTCTCCCCCTTATCCGCAGTTTCACTTCCAAGAGTCTCCTCCCCATTCAACTTGAGCCCTGGTCTGAAATAGAATTTCTTTTCGTTTGCCTTTCTGGTCTTTGTTTTAGGCTTCTCTCCTGTTCCCCGTCCCCTTGCAGTTTTCCATGTTATCCGGATACTTTTAAGAATTGCAAGTACGCATACTACTGTAGTTCTAGTACCTTTCTCCTTCACTCTTTGCTTACTAACATTCTCTGGCTTTCCACAATTATTCGCTGTAATGGAATCTCGTTATAACGAAAAGAAAAATCCGAACTCTTGGCTTTCGTTATAACGAGGTGCGACTGTACCTCCTACGGACACGATTTTGCTATCTTCATGCCAAGAATTCGCTAAACTCAAGACCTTGGCGCCCGCTGTAAACCTCCCTCGAACTTGAAACATTTCGCCACCAAATCCTTCAACGCCCACCAACCCGCCAGTTGAATCTCTTCCTTGATTATCAACAATTACCCCCGATTCTTACCTCATAATCAGCGCACATCTCTCGGTGTCAGGTTATTGCACGGATTCGCCAGCTTAATCTACAATGGCTGACATAGAGGTATGCGCATTTTTTCTCGCAGAGGAAAAGAACTTTGCCGGGGCTCTAAAGTTGATTCGGTGGATGATGTTTTAGGAGCGTATCTGTGGCTACCACAATGCGTTTGAAGGCCTACTTTCGCTAGTACCGGAGAATAAAAGTGATGTGAGTTTGCGATTGCGCTCTTTCGGTTCGGTCACTTTATCTAATGTTTCTAATCGGGGGATAGCCGTCGCAGCTGAAGAGGAAGCAGACAAAAGAGGAATCAAAGAAGGCCAAAAAGGCCAAGTTGGATTCTGGATCAGCAATGGAGGGGACACCGGCCAAGGTGAAGCAGGGAGATGAGAAGAGGACTGAGGGAGGCGATGAGACTCGGAAAAAGGCTAAGATGCCGAAGAGAAGGCGGGAGAAGAAGCCAAAAATTGCCGTTCAGAGCATTGGGCCTGGGAGGAGTGAGGAGGTAGAGTCGCTAGGTAACGAATCGGGTAGTGACATTGATATACAGATGGATTCTGGAGACTCCACTCCACATTCTCAATCTACAACAATCACCTCCCCAGAAGCCGGCGAGCTAGCATCCAAGAGAGCGCCCAAAGTCGAGCTTGATCCTGCATCGAGAGCGGAGAAACGTGCCCTCCTAGTAGCGCGCATCGAGGAACTACGTGCACGGCGGCAAGCTGCAAATGGGGCTGGAGCAAAGAACCGCCAGGAGCTAATGGAAATCCGGCGGAAAAAGGAAGAGGCTAGGAAGGAGCGAAAGAAGCAACAACGTCTCGAAGCTAAGGTTGCAGAAGAAGCAAAACTCAAGGAGGCGCAAGCAACTAGGGAAGGAGAGACATCGCAACAAGAGCAATTGAAAAAGGGTCCTGCCAACAACCTTTCCTTCAGCATTGTCACCTTTGACGACGGACAGGAACTCGATGCTACCCTCACAAACTTTAAGAAGACTCGGAAACCAAAGGGCCCCACTGATGTCCTCGGGCAATTGAGGCACGTTGAGGCAAAGAAAGCTCGTAGACAAACTATGGCTCCGGAGAAACAGGCGAAGATTGAGGAGAAGGAACTCTGGGGAAAAGCACTTGGACAAGCTACCGGGGAGAAAATTCGCGACGACGAGCAGCTGCTGAAGAAGTCACTTAAACGACAAGAACAGGTTAAGAAGAAGTCGGAACGCGAATGGTTTGTTTCACCCTCCTTTCGTTCTGATCTAGCATACTAAAAATTAAACAGGAAAGAGCGCCTCGAAAACGTCGCAAAATCAAAAGCCATGAAGCAAAAGAAGCGCGAGGACAACCTTGCCGCGAGAAGAGAACAGAAGGCCGCCGGTAAGTCAGGCAAGAGGGTCAAAGTTGGCGGGAAACAGAAGGTACAAATGAAGAAAAAGAAGAAGGGCGCTCGGCCCGGCTTTGAAGGGAGTATGAAGAGCAAGCATGGCGGAGGAGGAGGCGGACATCCAAAGAAGGGGAGAAAATAAAAATGAAAAGTTCATATTATAGAGTGCAAGGAAATCATCTTGCTCATTCCATCATTCGCCACACTCATCTATTTCTCTCCATGTATGACCCCATTTGCCTGCATACTTTCATAGCGGTGGTAGAGGAAAGACAGCCATAAGCCATCTCCGTCGATCCTTTCATCTCCTTTCAACTTCGGAACAAATGAAATCACTAAAGACATTTTATAATATTTCATCGTACTTTTCTACTTGCATCCACTCACATCTTTGTCCGTCAACTATCCACTTCCGCCAGCTCTAGAATCTGTTACGGGAGTCCGGGAGTGGGGAAAACATATCTTGGGTAGGAAGGTCAATTGCCTAGAGAAAGGCAAAGTAGATGTCACTGACGATTATCAAATAATAGTTCCCTGGTGATTGCCTATGCGATCAGCCTGCGGGGAAAGACATTGCTGTTGTGGGACTCTACTGCGATTTCCTTGCCTAGCAGGAATAGTCTACCATAGGTATGCTGGGTGTCATCCTCAAACAACTCATCAGCAGAGGAGAGATCCGGGAGCATATAAGGAAGGGTTTTCAGAGGCTAAAAGAGAGTTCGGCTCCGAAGTACCCACTGGAGCTGCTCGAGTGACTGCAAGAAATGGTTTGGGTATCACCAAACATGCGGGTGTTGCTTACCGGGAGGCCCCATATCGATGGCGAAATCATGGAGCTTTTGACACTACTCCCAGGGCGGTGGATGCTGAATTACGGGCAACACGGCCTTCGCGTGGGCTGCTATGAGAGGAAATGAGGGGTGGTGGGAATACAGCTGGGACAGAACGACGTCAACCCCAACACTCCTGACAGAGATTGCCGAACATCACTCTTGTGGCTAAGCAGAATGGGCATGAGGGGGTCGTGGGAATACAGGGGCGATGTCAATCACGACAAGGCTGGTGGATATTGCTAAAAACAACTCCTGCTGGCTGCGCGGGATGGGGGGTGAGAGAGCTGTAGAGTGGCTGCGGGACCGGGCGGATTTTATTCCAAGATATGCAGCAAGCCTGCAACCAACGCAACTGTTCCTCACCCCGTCTTGGACGGACAGACGACTGAGAATACTGTCTAGAAGTGAGAACTCGGGGAGCCTCTTCAATGTACACATGAAGGTTTTGGGAGAGTGTTCAAGAGGTTCCTAGATATTCACAGCATAGGATACTCGGTAAAAGTGCTGGGCATCATGCTATATACGAAGCATCTCCACTACAAACATCTGCAAACACCGACTTACTTCCCACTCCATAATGAATCTCCCCGCCCCCTGCTCTGACCTAACCTTGGCCTTTCTCTCTTCCCCCTCCGCTTCTCTGCCTGCCGCATTCGTTTTTTCCTCTTCTTCGCCCACTGTTCCCTCTGCTAAAACCTGTGGCTCCTCCTGGCCGGAACTCGACTTCCCCCGGAAGCCCTCTCAGAGCACCTCACGATCCTCCCAGGCCCAATCCTCCGCCGCCTCTTGTCCTTGATAAACTTCTTCTCCGGTAAACCCCGGCCCGATATCCTTGGTATCCCCCTCTTTTTGGTAGCATTCTCTAGTCTACCAGCCTTCTTCCTCAGGGCCCTGAGAGTCATCCTGGCTTCTAGCATTGTTTGATGGTGGTGGTTATCCTTTGCAACCTGGGATTCGTATTTCGCTATGCGGAGATTGATTTGCTCGGCGTGGGCCCTGAATTGGGCCAGGTTTGCAGCGAGTTTTTCTGCTATAGCATCGATTTGGGTATGGAAATCGGCGATGAGGTTAGGGTGAATATCTGGGCGGGTTACGGCCCTGGCTATGATGTTGCCCATTTTTGGTGGTTTTGGTAAGGAGGCTAGGAGAAGGAGGAGGGGGGTTAGTGTCTTATGTAGAATGAGTGGGTGGTGTAAGTAACATACTTAGGAATATAAGAGGAATTTACTGCCTTTGGCCAAATGTGAAAGTTATTTTTTTTTGTTTAAGTTGAAGAAGTAAGGGATGGATTGATTGCTGTGAACAGAGGATGTTTGGTGACTAGAAAGTATATGTGGAAAGGAGAGAACTCTTTTATATTAGCGGAGACCTCAAATTATACCAAGTAGTTCAGATCAATAGAATCTGCCTGCCATTGAGCCTCTCTAGAGGGCAGCTCTGTGAATTATTAGGCACCGATTATTTCCAGTATACTTGGGACCATTAACCGTTAATGCTTGGCCTATTAGTTATTGGGAGAAGAAATTATATTGGGTGCCATTGAGCTTGGTGTTAAAGTGCATTGAGTCTCGAAATATATTAGTGCACTGGTATCATACCATTGAGGTTAGTCCTATTGAAGTTAGTGCAGTATACTGAGGGGAACGCAATGGCAAAGGGACTATAGGGTTTATCTGGCTATTACCCTAGCTCTTACTATTAGTGTGTATAGACCCCCCGCCTTCAGTGAGGTGGTGCCCTTAGTGAGGCGCAGTAGACACGAGGTGGCTTAGAGTAAGTTTAGTGCGAGAACTCCGAGGAGTTGTGACAGATCGATAAGGCGGATAGTGCTGGCATTGTTGCCACAGAGAAGAAAATTAAACCTCTTGACTGCTCTCTCGTGGAAGTATTATTTTTCAAATTTTATTTTGATCTATTGAGAAATGCCAGATGAGTCCAAACCAGTACTACTGGCTAAGCCAGTACCAGAGCGAGCGTGAGAGCAGATGGCAATTGAGATAGCAATAAATTGGGCTGCTCCAAGTCTTACAGCAATGGCAGGGAGAGTAGGATGGGCACCATCAACTGTGATGTATAGGAAAAAGGGGCGAAAAACTTGAAAGGAAGAAGAAGAAAAAAAACAAAAAATGACTCTAGAAGAGGAGAATCAAGTATTGGAAAGGTGCTATTTCCATTGTCATTTAGGATTTCCTCCAACTATAGTATGGCAGTGGAAAGATATTGCCTACTCGAGCGTATGCAAACAAAACCCAAACCTAGTCTTGGGAAAGACCTGGGAGCAAAACTTTGAAAGAAGACATCCAGAAGTTAAATCCCAGTTTAGTTCCCAGCTAGACTTGTATGCAATACTCAGGGAAATAATCTTGAGTTAATGACAAAGTTCTTTGATGAGGTTAGTAAAGTTATCCTATATAATATATACTTGTTTAGTTAGTAGATAATAACTCTATATTTATTAGTATGTATTAATTGTGCAAGAGTTTGAAATAAAAGCACAAAATACATATAATATTGATGAAATAGGTTTTGTATTAGGCATGGGGCAGTCAGAATGAGTGTTGGAAATTGTGAGACATCCTTGAGAGAGGGAAGCCCTCAAGTTCTGTGCTTAGACTAAGTATAACTTTATACTCTTTCAATAATTACTTGTAAAAAAATAATTATTATATTATTTATTATAATAGAGATAGCTGATAGGAAAGTACTTGAACTTGCAGATGGAAGTTGTGAATTTGTTACAGTAATTGTGAGTGTTTGTTGAGATGGGACTACACTTGATCTGACAATTATTCTTAAAGCAGAAGAGTTCATCGCTGTATGGCTTTACAAGCTGCCTTAGGTTCTAGAGCATATGTTATTTGGCAAATTTCATAATGGGTGGACAGACAAGAATATGACTATGAGATTCTTGGAGAGAAAGTTTAGGACTGGGAGTATTATAAAGCAGAAGGCAAAAGAAACCAATAACTACCGACTATTACTCTTTGATAGTCACAGCAGGCATGCTAATATGACATTCCTTGAATTCTGCATTGAACACAAAATTATTCCATTCTGCTTACCGCCCTATACCACATATCGCCTATAGCCATTAGATGTTGCTATCTTTAGCCCATACAAGCACATTTATCAGTAAGAGTTAACTAAAAGTTTTGAGAATCATGACAATGAAATTGGAAAAGACAACTTCTATGAGGTGCTTATGGCTGCTAGACGACAAGTCTTTACTCTAAAGAATATTGCAAGCAGGTTTTGGAATATCAGACTGATTCCAGCAGATGGAAGTATTGTTCTTAGTAAGCTTTTGTCAATATCTTCACACAACCCACCCTGTCTTAGCCCAGATTTATATTTTCCACAAAGAGAAATACAACAAGTGACAAGTTAACCTGAAACCCTTGAATATACAAATTTCATTGATTATTCTGGTACCCCAAACTCTCAATCCAAATCCAACAATTGCCAACTGATAAAACTTCTCAGAACCTTAAGTGCTCAAGAGATCAACTAGTTAACTATACTAGTAATGCCAGACGAGGTTGAAATACAAGAGTTAATTGTATATTTGGCACACTCGACTAATGATCCAACGGCTTGAGAAATTAAAGAGGTTATCAGCAATGTAGCTATTACAGCTCAGCATGCATTGACAGAACTGGAAGTTAAAAATCAATAGATCATGAACCTAGAAAGACAGTTTGAAATCACCAAAGAGTGTAGGGTTTGAAATAGGACTAGAATACCAACTTATGGTTGAACTTCAAGTTAGGTTGATTGATCTAATATCCAGAACTGCTTTGCCAAGCAGGTCTAAAGCCAACAGAGAACAATAGGGCAAAGATACCAGAATTTCATAAACTTGAACCTTATTGTGGAGTGGAAGGAACGACAAAAAGAATCTCAGCAGAAAAGAAAAGATGCAGAAGCTTTAGAGAGGGAAAAATGCTTATCAAAATGCTGGAAAAAAGGATCCTAATTGAAGGAAGAGGAATCTTATCTGTATCAACAAAGCATTGAGGCTGAGAGAAGATTGAGAAGCCTTGAGCTCTATTATGGTGATCTGAAAAGCGAGAATGTTAAGAGGGCAGCAAACTGAAATACTTTGGACTTTGAGGGTAGTACTTCTCCTATGGGTGGTATACATGAACAAAATCATGTAATGTTGTAGGACAACTAAGACTGAGACAGGAATGAAGTAAATACTATTCCAACTTCTGCTCCGTATGATGTCTTGATGTAGGTTGTCATTTTTCTTTTTATTAAAATTAAATTGTAGAAGTTGAAGTTGTTGAGTGGAGTTGTTTTGTAAAAAGTAGACCAATCTTAAGACCCTACTATATTTGTAGGGTGACTGGTTGTCCAGCCACACCATACCACACCTTTGAGTACTGCCCTTCGCTAAGGCCACCATCTTGCTGAGGGCGAGGGAGTCTATACAAGTCCCTGGCATGAACTGAGTGAACATCAGGGGGTCCCGGGTCTACCAAAGCCCTTTGCTGAGGACACCTAATCACACCTGTAAATAGCAAAAGTAGTTAGTATCAAAATAATCAAAAAGGCGGAGATTTAATGAAAAAGAGATATTCTTTGTATCACTGGAGTAAATAAGTTTAAAATAGATAATAAATATTAAAAATTATTAAAAATAATGATAAATATAAAATATTAAAAATTAAAAGTTATTTGAAGTTCACCAGCGAGTATGACCTCTAGAGGCAGTAATAATAGCCTATATTCTTTGTGGAATTGAATTAACAAAGGTTAAAAGATACTCCTCTGAAATTCTATCCCATGTTTGCTATATTGCCTTTCCTATTTCCTCCAACCTGTTTGGCTTAGAATACCACTTCTTGAGTTTATCCTTAAGGATAAACTAAATATTCTCAATTGGGTTGAGATCTAGAGAAGCAGGATGCCAGTTGAGCTTCAGGATGCTATATTGCTCTCTGATCCGCCAAGTAAAATATACTTAGTGAGCAGAACCTCTATCCTCCATGAGCCAGAAAGGATGAGCAGCCTGCTCACTCTCTCACTTCTAAAAAGGCTAGAGCACTGGGACTAGGAAGTTATCTACATAACATCTTGATGTTATAGTACCTATCACAAACGGTGACTAGCAAGATAGGTTTTCACATGACTCATATTTGTGAGTCATAGGGTTTAGTATTTTACATGACTACGTGATAGCGTGTTATTTCTTTCTTATGATTGGTTTATTGTTTTGACATGACTCATGATTGTGGTCATACGATTATGACTTTCGCACATGACTCATAGTTATGAGTCATGAGTTTTACGCATATGACGCAAGTTGCGCACATGATATGTTTATTGTGTTTTGATTGGTTAGTTGTTTTTGCACAGTGACTCATAGGAGTCAGCTGATGGATTTCATACTATGACTCACTATGAGTCATAGGAGCGCGTGATGCGAAGGATGAGTCATGGGTTGCGGAAGAACGGGTATAAAAAGAGGGCCCTTATGGCCTCTTGGTTGAGACCTTTGGGGTCATGAAGGCTAAGGCCATGGCTGTCAGGGTCGGTTTTTCTATTCCCAAGACGGAGCTCATCCACTGGCGCACCCCGAAGCAAAGGGATCAGCCGGACGAGCCCTCCCCCTCCCCGATTGCCCTAGACGGTCAAGTTTTCTTTCCTGCGAGCCAACTCCGCTGGCTGGGGTACTGGTTCCTCCCAAATATTTCTTCCACGGCTCATTTCTCCAGACGGCTTGCCCTCTCTCAGGCCGCCTTCGCGGCGGTCAGGAGGCTTTCGGGGTTTGGGGCCGGGGTTTCTCCTCATCTTTGCCACAAGCTGGCCTACTCACTCATCTTCCCCATCCTTTCGTATGGGGCCGATCTCTTTACCCCCACTAAGGGACTGCTTCACATGATGGACGTCCATTGGCACCACGTGCAACGCTGGGTCACGAACTGCTTCAGGTCTACCCCAATCCCCATTCTGGCGGCTGAGGCCGCCCTCCCCCCCTTATCTGTGCTTCTCGCTCACAAACGCCGGATGGCGGCCCTGCGAGTCTGTTGCTCCCCACCCACCATCAATCCTGCTGCTGCTCGCCTCCCTCCCTCCTTTCCCTCCGCCCTCCCGTACCGGGAGAAGGAGGACTTTCGCTCACTCTGTGTTGGCCTGGACCCTAACGTCAGGCCTCTCCTTTGGTCCACTCCAGAGCCGAAGCCCCCCGTAAGGACTCACCTACCGGTTGACGCCCTCGCTCATCTTGTCCTCCCCGTTCTTGGCGACACCCATACGTTACCTCTCCTGGGATCCTCTCTCTTACCAGACCTCCCGGACCTCCCCTCAGACGCCCTTATGAGGGCCTCCTACCGCACCCTCCAACGGAAAGCACGGACCTTGATGCTTGACTCGTGGAGGCTCCACGCCCCCCCGCCAGACTATTACACCTACCCCCTCACTACGACACCGCATCCTTTCATGGGCCTTGGTAAATTTATGGCCGGCCGAATCCATCAAATGAGGGCCCAGAAGAGCTACCTGGCCGCCCATCCCTCCTGGTCCCAACCTGAGCTCTCGCCCCTCTGCCCCGTGTGTGGAGAGGAGGACGAGACCTTCAGCCATGCCATCATCCGCTGCGAGGTCAAAGCAGTACCCAGGGCCCTCCACCTCCAAGGTGTGCTCTCCGTTGGGGAAGACTCCCCACTTTGGCACTCTGCCCAACTCCTCCTCGGTTTCGCCCGGTTCATTAACGAAACGTGCACCAACTTTCCTCCTTCCATGGCTTTATACCGCGCCCTGCCCTTAGGGTCGGGGTCCGCTTCCCCCTGTTCCTCCACATAAGGTGGGAGTTGTTTATTTCGTTTGGTTTGATATGTTTTTGTTTTCCAACCGTGGGGTTGGTATTTTTACTTTAAGTTTTTTATGTGATTGATTTTTCGGGTTAGCTTTTGATTAAAGTGTTGAGTTTTCGCGCTGGAAATTTCCGTTTGTTGGTTATGTGTCGAGTACTTGACACGATTTGGGGAAGATGGTTTGAGTTTTTACTTTGTTGTTTGTTTTGGGATTAAGGTTTTCTTTACGCCATAGCTAGCGCTGCATGCGAGTTCTTGTACCTTAACTAAGAATACATGAGATAAAAAAAAAAAAAAAAGAAAAAGGCCTCTTGGTTGAGTCGTCCACGTCCACGCGGAACTTGCGTGGCGTATGACCGACCCCCCCCGCATCCTTCTCTTTGGCGACAATCGTGAAGTCAAGAGGGCCTACTCAACCAACGCCCAAAGCCAGTGCTACAATTGCTGGAAGTTTGGCCACTTGAAACCCCTCTGTAAAGAGTCCACTGTTTGTCAGCTTTGCGGTGGTCCCCATTCAAAGGCGGACCATCGCTGCTCCAACCCCACTTGCCCTAAGGAAGGGAACTTCCGGCCGGTTCTGGGATGCTGCATTGCATCCCCCGCCAGATGCCCCAACTGCCACGGCCCTCACTCAGCCAGGGACAGAGACTGCCCCGAACGCCCCCCGCCAGCCCCTCCTCGATGCCGCCCCCTGTTGACTCCGACGCTATGGATACGTCAGGATCTTCGAACCCCCCCAGCTCCAGCCCCAAGCACCCCTGAGCCCCGCCCCGGGATGCCTGGCGCGGACCCCCTAGTAACCCCGAGGCCGTTCCCCTCCGTACCGCCCCTCCGATCCTCCTCCAGGACTGGACGCCCACTCCCCGATGTGGTCCCCAGCCCCTCCCCCGCCCCTAGAGACACTTCGGCCTCGCGCCGGTAAATGTCTCACAACTCTGATGACCACCTGAGGGGGCAGGCCCCCCTCCGTTCCCTTCATCTCGTTCAACACAACTGCTTAGGGAGCTGGAATGTGTTTCTTTCCTTGTTTAATTCGTTTGATAAAATTTCTAACTATCCATCTGTGGTGGCCCTTCAAGACCCTCCTTTTTGGAGGGGTCGTCTTCCTAGCTTTCAAGGTTTTGAGAGTTTTTTTCCTGCGTTTTCCTCCCCCAAACCCAAGGTTGCGTTTTATGTTTCATTGGATTTTCAAAAAGAGGTCTCTGTTCTTCCCGTTTCCATGGGTAGATCGGATTTGTTTTCACTTGATGTGTTTACCAAAGATCTGTTTGGTGCGGGGTTTCCTTCGTTTCGTATTTTGAATTTGTATAATCCTCCGGCCAAGAATCGGGGTACGGTTTCCATCCCCCTCATTTGGCTTTTCCTATTCTTTCGACTCCCATCCTAGTGGTTGGGGACTTTAACTTACATCATCCTCTTGCTGATCCCTCCCGGCGCCACTCCTCTGAGGAGCTGGCTCTATCTTTTCCTTTTTTTCAGAGGGCGTCTGAACTGGGGTTTTCCCTGTTAAACACCCCTGGTGTTTTTACAAGGTTTCCCTTTGGTGGCACCTCCAGAGCTTCTGTTATTGATTTTGCTTTTGCTTCTCCTTTACTTCGTTCGTTTGTTCAAGGCTGGGATGTTTCCCTGCCGTCTACTGGCTCAGATCATGTTCCTATCTCCATTCTTCTGCAACACCCGAAATTGCATCCTCCCACTCCGGCTCCCAACTGGGCTTTAACAGACTGGGGCGCCCTTTCCCCCTTTTTAGCTGACCTTGCAATCCCCCCGCCTGTTAGTAACCCCCTCGGGTCGCCCTCGAGGCCTGGTTTGACTCATCTCTTCGCTCGGTAACTTCCCTATTAGTCAGTCACACTCCACTCTCTCGCCCCTCAACCAGGTCCAAACCCTGGTGGTCCCCCCTTCTTTCTCTGCTGAGGAAGGAACATCATTCAGCATCTCGCAAGGCGAGGGCGTCTCTCTCCCCGCAGGACAGACTGGCGGCTAGGCTCTCGAGAAACGGGTATTTTAAGGCCATCAAAAGTGCCAAAAACTCCCACTGGAGGCGTCTCCTGGCAGATGCAACCCCGCGCTCCATCTGGACGGTCAAAAAGTTTTCCTTGGGCCGGCCGGTCTCTCGCTTCCCTTCCTTCCCGGATGCCACCACCCCGATGGACATCAACTCTTCCCTCCTAAACCACTTCTTCCCGGAGAAACCAACTCCCTCTCTGCCCGCTAGGCTGTTCGAGTTCGGTGACGCCCCTCCCCTGACTCCTGAGGAAGTCTCCTCGGCTCTCTCAAAGTGCTCTCCGTCATCCGCCCCTGGCCCTGACAGTATCCCCTACGCCGTATGGAAGGCTCTACATAGGGCCCACCCCACATCCTCACCTCCCTCCTGTCTCCGCTTCTAGTGTACGGTCATCATCCTTCCTCCCTCAAGCGGGCCCATGGTGTCGTCTTGGACAAACCTGGAAAGCCCTCCTACGACTCCCCGACTTCCTTTCGCATTATTGTGTTACTGGAAACCGTTTCCAAAATCCTTGAGAGAATTGTCGCCTCTTGTCTCTCCGCGGTGGCCCGGTTCCAAGGCCTCTTGTCCCCAACCAGTGTGGCTCCCTCCCTACCCTCTCCTCCTTCGATGCCTGCGCGGCTATGGTCCACTCCGTCCGCACCCTTCAGAGGTCTCGCAGAAAGGTTTCTTCCCTCTTCCTGGACATCAAAGGCGGTTTTGACAACGTTGATGCTTCCATCCTCTGTTCCCTCCTCCGAAGGAAAGGAGTTAATTGTTATTTAATTTCTTGGGTTTTTTCCTTTCTAACTGACAGAAGGTGCTGTTTGTTGTTTCAAGGGTCTCCCAAGGTTTTTTCCCCTGTTACTGTTGGAACCCCGTAAGGGTCTCCTATTTCTCCTTTGTTATTTGTAATTTATGTTTCCTGTTTACATGTTGGGATTCCGAAGGGAATTATTCTGTCTTACGTAGATGATTTTTCGATTACTGTGGCTTCTCCTTCATACCGCACTAACGTTAGGCTGCTTCAAAGGACCTTTGGGGTCATGAAGGCGAAGGCCATGGCTGTCAGGGTCGGTTTTTCTATCCCCAAGACGGAGCTCATCCACTGGCGCACCCCGAAGCAAAGGGATCAGCCGGACGAGCCCTCCCCCCCCCGATTGCCCTAGACGGTCAAGTTTTCTTTCCTGCGAGCCAACTCCGCTGGCTGGGGTACTGGTTCCTCCCAAATATTTCTTCCACGGCTCATTTCTCCAGACGGCTTGCCCTCTCTCAGGCCGCCTTCGCGGCGGTCAGGAGGCTTTCGGGGTTTGGGGCCGGGGTTTCTCCTCATCTTTGCCACAAGCTGGCCTACTCACTCATCTTCCCCATCCTTTCGTACGGGGCCGATCTCTTTACCCCCACTAAGGGACTGCTTCACATGATGGACGTCCATTGGCACCACGTGCAACGCTGGGTCACGAACTGTTTCAGGTCTACCCCAATCCCCATTCTGGCGGCCGAGGCCGCCCTCCCCGCTTATCTGTGCTTCTCGCTCACAAACGCCGAATGGCGGCCCTGCGACTCTGTTGCTCCCCACCCACCATCAATCCTGCTGCTGCTCGCCTCCCTCCCTCCTTTCCCTCCGCCCTCCCGAACCGGGAGAAGGAGGACTTTCGCTCACTCTGTGTTGGCCTGGACCCTAACGTCAGGCCTCTCCTCTGGTCCACTCCGGAGCCGAAGCCCCCTGTAAGGACTCACCTACCGGTTGACGCCCTCGCTCATCTTGTCCTCCCCCTTCTTGGCGACACCCCTACGTTACCTCTCCTGGGATCCTCTCTCTTACCAGACCTTCCGGACCTCCCCTCAGACGCCCTTATGAGGGCCTCCTACCGCACCCTCCAACGAAAAGCTCGGACCTTGATGCTTGACTCGTGGAGGCTCCACGCCCCCCCGCCAGACTACTACACCTACCCCCTCACTACGACACCGCATCCTTTCATGGGCCTTGGCAAATTTATGGCCGGCCGAATCCATCAAATGAGGGCCCAGAAGAGCTACCTGGCCGCCCATCCCTCCTGGTCCCAACCTGAGCTCTCGCCCCTCTGCCCCGTGTGCGGAGAGGAGGAAGAGACCTTCAGCCATGCCATCATCCGCTGCGAGGTCAAAGCAGTACCCAGGGCCCTCCACCTCCAAGGTGTGCTCTCGGTTGGGGAAGACTCCCCACTTTGGCACTCTGCCCAACTCCTCCTCGGTTTCGCCGGTTCATTAACGAAACGTGCACCAACTTCCTCCTTCCATGGCTTTATACCGCGCCCTGCCCTTAGGTTCGGGGTCCGCTTCCCCCTGTTCTTCCACATAAGGTGGGAGTTGTTTATTTCGTTTGGTTTTTTGGCTTAATATGTTTTTGTTTTGTCCAACCGTAGGGTTGGTATTTTTACTTTAAGTTTTTATGTGATTGATTTTTCGGGTTAGCTTTTGTTAAAGTGTTGAGTTTTCGCGCTGGAAATTTCCGTTTGTTGGTTATGTGTCGAGTACTTGACACGATTTGGGGAAGTTTGTTTGAGTTTTTACTTTGTTGTTTGTTTTGGGATTAAGGTTTTCTTTACGCCATAGCTAGCGCTGCATGCGAGTTCTTGTACCTTAACAATGAATACATGAGATAAAAAAAAGAAAAAAAAAAAAAAGTGGCCTCTTGGTTGACACGAACCATCTCCTCTACACCTCCGGCGATTGAAATCTCAACACCATGAGAAATCATCGTCACTTTTCTTCTTCCGCACTCTTAGTGAGCTGCACCCCCCCCCTATAATAGACTCGGACTTGGGCGCCCGTTTCTTAGGTCCTGTCCCATCCTCCTCTTCGCTCTTGTTTTGCGCTTTCGCTTAACATTTGCACGGTCGGCAACACCCTCGCGTCCATGTTACAGACGGCTGGGATCACGGTTCGCAGTAAGAGAAAACTTTTCACCAGGCTACGGTCGATTTCTCTGCTCTCTTCGTTTACGTTTCGTTCGAGGCTGCCTTGTCAGACACGCACACGTTTCCGATAGTTCCTACGATGCTTGGGTCTACCCCTCTTTCCTCCTCTCTGGTTTCGTCCCGTTGCTCGGTTACAGCTACGAGTTCGCTCGCTAAGGTTGGCTTCCTCTCAGCCCGGTCGCTCCGCTCGCTCCCGCGTCCTTCCGCCACGGTCGCATGCCTCGGTTACGCTCTGTCATGGTATCGCACTGCCTCCTTGGCCGATGTTAACGCCTTGGTCGATTATAATTGTCCGGTCCCTGCTATGTTGGCAGTATTTCGGTCGGCCCCACTTTTGGTATATGTTCCTTACCGGTTGTGGTTTTTCTATAGTGGTATACTCTCTTTTGCCCATTAGGGGTTTTTCATTCTGTCGCTGGTGTCTACGGAGAAGGTTTTCCTGTTGCTTCCTGCTTTCATGTTCGGGGGGTCCTGTTTGTCTGCGGGGTTGCTGAGTTTGCTTCGGCTGTTTGGTTTCTTTCTGTTGGCGGGCGGGGTGCTCTTCCTATGTGCGAGATGTGCGGTTGGTTCCATACCAGAGGGGCTTGGGGTGATGGTTTTTTCCTTGGTCCGGGGGGAATTGTTCTTGGATTAAGGTTTTCTTTACGCCATAGCTAGCGCTGCATGCGAGTTCTTGTACCTTAACAATGAATACATGAGATAAAAAAAAAAAAAAAAAAAATGGCCTCTTGGTTGACACGCTCCGCGCCCTCTATTTTCCTGTCAAAAAGTTTTTCAACACCAGAGTTTCTAGTGCACGATCCCCACTCACACCTTTTTCTCCTGCATCAACCGGGCTCACAGCCCCCCCCCCCACCATGGATCCCCTCGGTCCCCCTATCTCACTCTTTCAGCCCCAGTCTGGGCCCTCATCCGCTACCCCCTCTACCGCAGAGATTTCCCCCGAGGCTCGATTCTTGACCTCACTTTTCTCTCGTACCCGCTCCCTTATTAGCTTTACTCCTGAACAGCTCCCCTCACTCTCTCCCCAAGAATGCGATAACCTTTCCATCGCTGAAAGCTCTCTCATTCCGCTGGTGTGTGCCTCCCTCCACGCGGTTAATTCACTCGGCTCCCAGCTGGAGGAGCTCCGCTCCACAGTCCATGACCTGTAGTCTCAGGTCACTAACTCCTCCCCCAATGAGCAACTCCGGGAAATCCGGAACGCCATACGTGACCTGTTACATAGGATGGCCGCCCCCCTACCGCAGGTGTGCCCCAGAAGTGTAGTCGCTCCCCCCCACCCCCCTCTTCCTCTCGCCCCGGCCCCTCGGGCCCGTCCCTCTCGGCCCGTTCCTCCAACGCTGCCCCCCCCCCCCATGCCCTCCCACAGGCAAAGTCATACGCCCAGGTTATCCACGGTGGTACCTCCGAGTTCGATGCTGCAGTCAAAGCCAACAAGGCCAAGACCAAAGCCAAAGGCAAAAACTCTCCCGCTGGCACCACTGCGAACAAAGTCGCGGCCGTCGCGCAAGATGCCTCCCAGAAGGGTCCTGCCCCCCTCCCTAGCGCTGCCAGAAGGTTCTTTGCCCCCCGTTCGACTCACTGCCCCCACTCTCAGGAATCCTCCATTCGTGTTCGTTTCCCAGACATTGCCGCCTCCGTCCTTTGCGAGGCCGGCTCTGAACTCCCCAAATCGTTCAGAGTTTTGGTCAGCCCGAAGGGTGCCGTCTCCCTCACCGTAGCTGACCCTCTAGTTCCGGCCTCCTGCTATGCCCCTTTTTTCGACACCTTTGCTGCTAGGCTCAACCAGTCATTTCCCGTCAATGACAACCCGTGGGAACACTTCCGATACGCTCCCACTGACATCCAGTTCGCTATCCACGGCTTGCCCATGGACGCGCATCCTGACACGGATGAGGAGCTCCACCCTCTCCTTCTTGCCGGCGTTGACAACGCCAAGAACCTTATTCTCACCCACTCCCGCTTTCTTAATGCTGACCGTGTTTCTAGAACTGATGGGAAAAAAGCCATTTCTGTTGTCGTTCACATCCCTGCTAGCTACTGTCCTGAACGCCCCTCCTCCAACCCCGCTCCGATGCCTCCACTAGTCGACTCCGATGCCATGGATACGTCTGGATCTTCTTTTCCCCCCCCGGCTTCCCTTCTGAGCACCCCCGAGCCACGCCCTACCCCGGCCGGAACCGACCCTCTGGTCACCCCGAGACCCATCCCGTTTGTTATTCCCCACCGTTCTTCCTCAAGGTCAGGTCGTCCGCTTTCCGATGCGGAACCTAGCCCCTCCCCCGCCCCCCGAGACACTTCGGCTTCGCGCCGGTGAATATCTTACAACCCCGACGACTACTTGAGGGGGCCGGCCCCCCTCCGCTCACTTCATCTTGTTCAACACAACTGCCTAGGGAGCTGGAATGTGTTTCTTTCCTTGATTAATTCCTTTAAGAATATTTCTGATTATCCATCTGTCGTGGCCCTTCAAGACCCTCCTTTTTGGAAAGGTCGGCTCCCCAGCTTTCAAGGTTTTGAGAGTTTTTTTCCCGCTTCTTCCTCCCCCAAACCCAAGGTTGCTTTTTACGTTTCGTTGGCTTTTCAACAAGAGGTTTCTGTTCTCCCCGTTTCCGCGGGAAGACCTGATGTATTTTCACTTGATGTGTTTGCTAAAGACCTGTTTGGCGTGGGGTTTCCTTCGTTTCGTATTTTAAATTTGTACAATTCTTCGGCCAAGAACCGGGGGGCGGTTGCTATCCCGTCTCTTTTGGCTTTTCCTACTCATTCAACTCCCCTCCTAGTAGTTGGGGATTTTAACTTGCACCATCCCCTTGCGGACCCCTCCCGTCGCCACTCCTCTGAGGACTTGGCCCTGTCGTTTCCTTATTTTCAGAGAGCTTCCGAACTGGGGTTCTCCCTTTTAAACACCCCGGGTGTTTTTACAAGGTTTCCCTTCGGAGGTACCTCCAGAGCCTCGGTTCTTGATTTTGCGTTTGCTTCCCCTTTACTACGCTCCTTTGTTCAGGGCTGGGATACTTCCTTGCCTTCTACGGGCTCAGATCACGTTCCTATTTCCGTTCTCTTGCAGCACCCGAAGCTGCACCCTCCCACCCCAGCTCTCAATTGGGCCCTGACTGACTGGGACACCCTTTCCCCATCCCTGACTGACCTTACAATCCCCCTGCTTGCTGTTAATCCCCCTCGTGCCCCTCTTGAAACCTGGTTTGACTCATCACTTCGCGCGGTGACTTCCTTGTTAATTAGCCACACTCCTCTCTCTCGTCCCTCATGCAGGTCCAAGCCCTGGTGGTCTCCCCTCTTATCCCTCCTTCGGAGGGAGTATCATTCTGCGTCTCGCAAGGCGAGGGCTTCACTCTCCCCCCAGGAGAGGCTTGCTGCCATGCCCTCAAAGAACGGATACTTCAAGGCTATCAAAAGTGCGAAGAACTCCCATTGGAGAACCCTCCTGGCGACTGCCACTCCCCGCTCCATCTGGACGGTCAAGAAGTTTTCCTTGGGCCGGTCGGTCTCTCGCTTTCCTTCCTTCCCGGACGCCGTTACTCCGATGGATATTAACTCCTCCCTCCTGACCCATTTTTTTCCTGAAAAGCCTGCCCCGTCGCTGCCCGCTAGGCTTCGTGCCTTCGACGACGCCCTCCCCCTAGTCTCGGAGGAGGTCTCCTCTGCCCTCGCTAAATGCCCTCCTTCCTCCACCCCTGGCCCTGACACGATCCCCTATGCTGTGTGGAAGGCCCTTCACAAAGAACACCCCCACATCGTCACCTCCCTTCTGGCCCCGCTCTTGGCATATGGCCACCATCCTGCTTCCCTCAAGCGTGCCCACGGAGTTGTTCTGGACAAGCCCGGCAAGGCCTCCTATGACTCCCCAGCTTCCTTTCGCATTATTGTTCTCCTAGAAACCGTGTCCAAAATCCTCGAGAGGATTATTGCCTCTCGCCTCTCCACCGTAGCCCGCATTCAGGGCCTCTTGTCCCTCAACCAGTGCGGGTCTCTCCCTACCCTTTCCTCCTTCGACGCCTGCGCTGCGATGGTTTATTCTGTCCGCACTCTTCAAAGGTCCCGCAGGAAAGTTTCTTCCCTCTTCCTGGACATCAAAGGCTGTTTTGACAACGTTGATGCCTCCATCCTCTGCTCCCTCCTTCGGAGAAAGGGGGTCAATTGTTATTTAATTTCTTGGGTTTTTTCCTTTTTAACTGACAGAAGGTGTTGTTTGTTGTTTCAAGGATCTCCCAAGGTTTTTGCTTCCGTTACTGTTGGAACCCCGCAAGGGTCTCCTATTTCCCCTTTATTGTTTGTAATTTATGTTTCTTGTTTACATGTTTTGGTTCCAAAGGGAATTGTTTTGTCGTATGTTGATGATTTTTCTATAACTGTTGCTTCCCCTTCTTACCGCACCAACGTCAGGCTACTTCAAAGGACCTTTGGGGTCATGAAGGCCAAAGCCATGGCGGTTAAGGTTGGTTTTTCTATTCCCAAGACGGAGCTCATCCACTGGCGCACCCCCAAGCAAAGGGACCCGCCGGACGAACCCTCTCCTCCCCCAATCGCCCTGGACGGCCAAGTTTTCTTCCCCGCAGGACAGCTCCGATGGTTGGGTTACTGGTTCCTCCCAAACATATCCTCTACCGCTCACTTCTCCAGACGGCTTGCCCTCTCCCAGTCCGCCTTCGCGGCGGTGAGGAGGCTTTCGGGATTCGGTGCCGGAGTCTCACCCCACCTTTGCCATAAACTGGCGTACTCACTCATCTTCCCCATTCTCTCGTATGGGGCCGACCTCTTTGTCCCTACTAAGGGGCTGCTACACATGATGAATGTTCATTGGCATCACGTCCAGAGATGGGTCACGAACTGCTTTAGGTCCACTCCAATCTCCGTACTAGCGGCCGAAGCCGCCCTCCCTCCCTTGGCTGTCTTGTTTGCTCACAAACGCCGTATGGCAGCTCTACGTCTCTGCTGCTCCCCCACCACCATCAACCCGGCTGCGGCACGCCTCCCCCCCTACTTCCCCTCCGCCCTCCCAGATCAGGAGAGGGAGGACTTAAGATCACTCTGTGTTAGCCTTGACCCCAACGTGAGGCCCCTCCTCTGGTCCACCCCAGAGCCGAAACCCCCCGTTAGGACTCACCTGCCGGTCGATGCCCTCGCACACCTCGTTCTCCCCCTCCTAGGAGATTCCCCTACGCTCCTCCTCTTGGGGGCCTCTCTTCTGCCGGACCTGCCGGACCTCCCCTCCGACGCCCTTATGAGGGCCTCCTACCGCGCCCTACAGCGGAAGGCTCGGGCCATGATGCTTGATTCATGGAGACTCCTTGCACCTCTGCCGGAATACTACACTTTTCCCCTCAGTACGAAACCACACCCGTTCATGGGTCTCGGCAAGTTTATGGCAGGCCGCATTCATCAGATGAGGGCCCAGAAAAGCTACCTGGCTGCCTAGCCCTCCTGGTCCCAACCTGATCTCGTACCCCTCTGCCCCTTGTGCGGCGAGGAAGACGAGACCTTGAGTCACGCCATCCTTCGGTGCGAAGTCAAAGCAGTGCCCAGGGCCCTCCACCTCCAAGGAGTGCTCTCGGTCGGGGAAGACTTCCCGCTTTGGTCCTCCGCCCAGCTCCTACTCGGGCTCGCCTCATACATCAATGAGACCTGCACCAACTTTCCTCCCTCTATGGCCTGCTACGGCGCCGTGTCTTCTCGATCTGCAACTGCTCGTTCTCCCTCGGTAGAAGAGGACCTTACCTAGCTGTTTATAATGATTTTTCCCTTGTTCCGGCCGATGGGTTGGTAGTTTTTTCGTGTTAGCTGTAGTTAGGTGATGATTTTTCCTGTTTGAAAATTTCCGTATGTTGGTTATGTGTCGAGTACTTGACACGATTTGGGGCAGATAGTTTGAGTTTTTACTTTGTTATTTGTTTTGGGATTAAGGTTTTCTTTACACTATAGCTAGCGCTGCATGCGAGTTCTTGTACCTTAACAATGAATACATGAAATAAAAAAATAAAAAAAAAAAAGAAAAAGAAAAAAAGGCCTCTTGGTTGACACGAACCATCTCCTCTACACCTCCGGCGATTGAAATCTCAACACCATGAGAAATCATCGTCACTTTTCATCTCCCGCACTCTGAGTGAGCTGCACCCCTCCTATGATAGATTCAGACTTGGGCGCCCGTCTCTTAGGTCCTGGCCCATTCTTCCCTTCGCTCTTGTTTCGCGTTCTCGCTTAACATTTGCACAGTCGGCAACAACCTCGCGTCCCTGTTACAGACGGCTGGGATCACGGTTCGCAGTAAGAGAAAACTTTTCACCAGGCTACGGTCAATTTCTCTACTCTCTTTCGATTACGTTTCGCTTGAGGCTGCCTAGTCAGACACGCACACGTTTCCGATAGTTCCTACGATTCTTGGGTCTATTCTTTCTCCTCTCCTCTTGGTTTCGTCCCGTTGCTCGGTTACAGCTATACTTCCCCTCTTTTCGGCTGGTACCCTACTACCGCTCGGCTTTGTTCTCCCCGCAGCTGTCCACGGTCGCATCCTTGGTTACGCTCTGTCGTGGTATTGCACCGCCTTCTCGATCGATGTCAATGCCTTGGGCCCGGAGTAATGTCGGCCGCCGACTTTACATTTAGTTATCTAGGCTGCCCCTACCGAGATGTTGTTCTATTTTTTTGTAGGTTTCTGAGTAGTGGAGTTTCCCTCATTTCTCGCTTGTGCGGGCTTTCTTTTGTAAACCTTTCGTATGTTTGGGGAGCTTCTGAAGGGTTTTCTGCGTCTTCCTGCTTGCTCGCTGAGAGTATTTTACTTTACTTTTTTGAGGGCGAGATGTGCGGTTGGTCCCATACCACAGGGTCTTGGGGGCGTGGCTTTGATCCCATGAGGGAGAGACGCGTAGGTTTTTCTTGGTCATACCTAGCGCTGCATGTCTGGTTTTTCCTGGTAGTTGTACGAATAAAATGCAAAACTGAGATAAAAAAAAGAAAAAAAAAAAAAGAAGAAAGGCCTCTTGGTTGACACAAACCATCTTCTCTACACCTCCGGCGATTGAAATCTCAACACCATGAGAAATCATCGTCGGCTGGTCCCCCCCTCTCCCCTCTTCTGATGGCCTCCCTGCCTAGGAGGGTGATGCTCCCGTCCCCTCGCCTTTCCCTCTGATTCCCTTCTGATCGCTTAGGTGTCTGGGTGCCTTCGTCTAGGGGTTTCATGCTCTCCCTTTTCTTTCTCCGCACTTGCTTCGTTGCCCTCGCTTAGCACTTGCATGGTCGGCAACCCCTTTGCCTCGTCTTAGTCAAAGCGCAGCTTCGGGTTATCGGTGAAGTAGTGGCCCCGGTGGCTCTGCTCTCTGGTATTGCACTATCTCCTAAGTGCTACGGTCGGTACAGTCGCATTGTCGAAAAATTGTGATCCCTTGGTGGTCCTTTGCCTCATACTTCTCGGTGTTGGGTCTACCCCTCCTTCCTCGCCGCCCGGTCTCGTCCCATTGCTTGGTTACAGCTGCACCACGTTCTTTGGCTGGCACCCTACTGCTCTCCTCTCCTGGCTCTGTGCCCTTATGATGGTCTTGACTCTGTCCTGTTCCTAGGGGATTTCAGCCTTCCGCCTCTGGCTCTGCCCCCTAAGGGGAGGGGTCATGCATTCCTTCTGGTCCGGGTTCCGGTGGCCACTGGGTCTAGCTCCTTGCGGCACACGTCTCCGCCGCGCCGGCTCGGTTAAGATGGATCTCCCTCTGGTCCTCGCCTCAACTCTTGGCTTCTGGGCTATATGCCCCGGCCACTACGGCCCTCGTGTTATGATCGTTTTGGGTTGGTTCATCCGCCCTTTTGTCTTTGGGGTTGGGATTTCGGGGGGTGTGAAGTTTTCTTTGTTTGGTTCATGGGTTTCTCACTGTCACTCTGGGGCTTCTCTTTGGGGTTGACATCTGCGGAGGTTATTGGTTCGATGTTTTCAGGCTTTTGTTTTTCTCGTAGTTTTTACCAGTAGTACCGGGCTTTCGCTTTCTACCTCTATTCAAAGTAGTTTAAGTTAGTTGGGCAGGGTCAGATGGTTTTACCGAGGGGGATGGAGGATGGACTGTTGTTGGAGGTTTTTTGTCTACATAGTGATGAGCTGAAGTGACTTTGTACCTAGATAGCTGCCGGCTTAGCAAACAAATATAAACGGGAGATAAAAAAAAAAGAAAAAAAAAGAAAAATGGCCTCTTAGTTGACACATGAACCAACTCCTTTACACCTCCGGCGATTGAAATCTCAACACCACGAGAAACCATCGTCAACATCCTTTCTCCATCGTACTCTTAGTGAGCTGCACCCTCCCCCTATGCTTGATTCAGACTTGGGCACCCGTTTCGTAGGGCCCGTTCCATCCTCCTTGTAGTATTTGTTTCGCGTGCTCGCTTGGTTTCCTCACGGTTGTCTTGAGTTCTTGCTTAGCATCTACACAGTCGGCAACCCCTTTTCATACCAGTGTGTCGTCGTCAGCTTCGGGCGATCTGTGAAGTAGTGGCACTGGTGGCCTTGCTTTCTGGTATTGCACTCCCTCCTGAACGCTTCGGTCGGTACGGTCGCATCGTGAAAAATCGTGACCCCTTGATGGTCTTCGGCACCCGCGTCACCGTCCTGGGTCTACCCCTCCTCTCCTCCGCTCGGTTTCGTCCCGTGGCTCGGTTACAGCCAAACATCCTCTCATTAGCTGGCACCCTTACTGCCTCTTCCCCCGGGTCTTCCCCTTCCCCGTGGCTCGGCTTGGCCACAGCCCTCAGTTACGCTCGGTCATGGTATTGCACTGCCTCCTTGGACGATGTCAACACCTTGAGTTACGGAGTAATGTGATGGGTTTGCTTGGTTTTAGCGTTTACTGTCTCCCTGTTCTGTGTTCTGTAGTTTAGGCTAAAATTTCACGGTCGGGTTTTTGTCAGAGTACTCTGGGATATTAATGTGGTTTCTTTGGTTTTTTTGTCAAGGGGGAGTTTTCGGGTCCAGTTTTCCTGTCGTTTCCTGCTTGTCATGTTGGTGATTTATTTGTGTTGTCTACTTAGCCGATAGGGGTTTTTTGTCTTCGCGGCGGGATCATGCAGATGGTTCCACACTAGAGGGACTTGGGATGATGGCTTTTTCCGGTGGTCTGAGGAGGGTTTCTTTTCACAGAGGGTTTTTCTTTACCATAGCTTACCGCTGCATGTAGTCTTCGTACCCTAGATAGTTGAAATCGAAGCACATGATACAAAAACAAAAAACAAAGGCCTCTTGGTTGACATGAACCATCTCCTCTACACCTCCGGCGATTGAAATCTCAACACCAAGAGAAATCATCATCACTTTTCACTACCCACACTCTGAGTGAGCTGCATCCCCCCCCTATAATAGATTCGGACTTGGGCACCCGTTTCTTAAGTCCCGTCCCATTCTCCCTTCTGCTTTTGTTTTGCGTTCTCGCTTAACATTCGCACGGTCGGCAACACCCTCGCGTCCATGTTACAGATGGCTGGGATCACGGTTCGCAGTAAGAGAACACTTTTCACCAGGCTACGGTCTATTTCTCTGCTCTCTTCGATTACGTTTCGCTCGAGGCTGCCTAGTCAGACACGCACACGTTTCCGATAGTTCCTATGATACTTGGGTCTACCCCTCCTCCTCTCCTCCTGGTCTCGTCCCGTTGCTTGGTTACAGCTACACTTCCCCTCTTTGGCTGGTACCCTACTACCACTTGGCCTTGTGCCCCCCGCGGCGTTCCACGGTCGCATCCTCGGTTACGCTCTGTCGTGGTATTGCACCGCCTCCTCGATCGATGTCAATGCCTTGGGCTCAGAGTAATGTCAGTCACCGTCCTTTATCTAAGGTCACTTTAGGCTGCCCCTACAGAGATGGTGTTTTATTCTTTGTTAGGTTTCTACTTAGTGGAGTTTCTGTCTTTCCTGAAGAGTTTGGGTTTTCTTTTGTAAAACTTTCGTTTGTTCAGGGGAGCTTTCCGAAGGGTTTTCTGCGTCTTCCTGCTTGCTCGCTAGGAGTATTTTGCTACTTGTTTGTGAGTGAGTTGTGTGGTTGGGCCCGTGCTATAGGGTATTGGGGGTGTGGCTTTGATCCTATGAGGGGAGAGATGTGAGGTTTTTCTTGGCCATAGCTAGAGCTGCATGTCTGGTTTTTCCTGGTAGATGTAACGAATAAAATGCAAAACTGATATAAAAAAAAAAAAGAGAAAAAAAAAAAGAAAAATGGCCTCTTGGTTGACACGAACCATCTCCTCTACACCTCCGACAATTGAAATCTCAACACCATGAGAATTCATCGTGGGCTGGTCCCCCCCTCTCCCCTCTTCTGATGGCCTTGCTGCCTAGGAGGGTGATGCTCCCGTCCCCTCGCTTCTCCCTCTGATTCCCTTCTAATGGCTTAGGTATTTGGGTGCCTTCATCTAGGGGTTTCATGCTCTCCCCCCTCTTTCTCCGCACTTGCTTCGTTGCCCTCGCTTAGCACTTGCACGGTCGGTAACCCCTTCGCCTCGTCTTAGGCATAGCGCAGCCTCGGGTTATCAGTGAAGTAGTGGCCCCGGTGGCTCTATTCTCTGGTATTGCACTATCTCCTGAGCGCTACAGTCGGTACGGTCGCATTGTCGAACAACTGTGATCCCTTGGTGGTCCTTTGTCTCATACTTCTTGGTGTTGGGTCTACCCCTTCTTTCTCGCCGCGCGGTCTCGTTCCGTTGCTCGGTTACAGCTACATTGCACTCTTTGGCTGGCACCCTACTGCTCTCCTCTCCTGGCTCTGTGCCCTTATGATGGTCTTGACTTTGTCTTGTTCCTAGGGGATTTCAGCCTTCCGCATCTGCCTCCGCCCCGTAAGGGGAGGGGTCATGCATCCCTTCTGGTCTGGGTTCTGGTGGCCACTGGGTCTCGCTCCTTACCCCACACGTCTCTGCTCCGCCGGCTCAGTCATATGGATCTCCCTCTGGTCCTCGTCTCGACTCTTCGCTGCTGGGCTATATGCCCCGGTCACTACTAGCCCTCGTGTATGCTCGTTTTGGGTTGGTTCATCCGCCCTTTTGTCAATGGGGTTGGGATTTCTAGACGGGCTTGAAGTTTTCTTTGTTTGGTTTATAGGTTTCTCACGGTCGCTTTGGGGCTTTTCTTTGGGGTTGACGTCTGTGGAGATTTTTGGTTCGATGCTTTCAGGCCTTTGTTTCTCTCATAGTTTTTACAGGTAGTGCCGGGCTTTCGCTTTCTACCTCTATTCAAAGTAGCTTAGGTTAGTCGGGCAGGGTCAGATGGTTTTAGCGAGAGGGATGGGGGATGGACTGTAGTTGGAGGATTTTTGTCTACATCGACGATGAGCTGGAAGCGACTTTGTACCTAGATAGCTGCCGGCTTAGTAAACAAATATAAACTGGAGATAAAAAAAGAAAAAAAAAAAGGAAAGAGAAAAAATAGCCTCTTGGTTGAGGGCACCGACCCCCTTCCCCTCCCCTCTTCTCAGGAAGCCTCCATCGCTGACCCCTACTTTGACAGAGCCGATGATCTCGGCTTTGCCTGCATCAACACACCCGAGGAGTACACCCGCTACCCCCTCTCTGGCCCCCACAGGCCTAGCATCAGCGACCTGGCCTTCACCAACCCCGTCATGACCCCCTTCGCACATGATTGGAACACCTCCTCCCTCCCCTCTACTGGCTCGGACCATGTCCCTATCTCTATCTCCCTCTTGTCCCCCCTCCGGCAAATCCCACCCTCCCAAGCCAAATGGGACCACTTGGATTGGACGGCCCTGGAAGAACACCTCAAAGCATTCTGTATCCCTCCACCCCCCCCCCACCCTTCCCCCCAGCAATTTGATTCCTGGTTTTCAGCATCCCTCTGCTGCCTAACCTCCGCCCTCAGAATGACGGCCCCCACATCACGCCCCTCCGCCAAGTCTAAGCCATAGTAGACCCCCCTCCTTACTACTCTCTGAAAGGAGTACAACAAAGCTACGAGAAAGGCTAAAAGCCTCCGAACAGCACAATCAAGGGAAACCGCCAGGCTCTCCAGAAATAGGTACTTTAAAGCCAGAAAACGTGCCAAGTCATCATATTGGGCCGACTTTCTCGCCAAACCCACCCCCGACAACATCTGGACAGCCAAGAAGCTAGTAACCCCAAGACAGGCAACCCACTTCCCCTCTCTTCCAAACCCAAATGACCCTACCTCCATCAACAATGCCCTCCTTGCCCACTTTTTTCCTCCAAAAGCAGAGCCCCTACCCAGGGGAAGGCTCTCCCCCATACTCGACGCTCCCCCTCTCACCTGGGAAGAAATCTCCCTGGCCCTTGCCAAATCCTCACCCTCCTCAGCCCCCAGCCCAGATGAAATCCCCTATTCTGTCTGCAAGAACATCCACAAGCGCTGCCCCGACATCCTCCTATACCTCCTAAACCCCCTGCTGACGTATGGATACCAACCCCCCTCGCTAAAAATAGCCAACGGTTTCGTTCTGGATAACCCTGGAAAGGCCTCCTACGACTTCCCGGCATCGTTTCGCATCATAGTACTGCTAAAAACCGTCTCCAAGATCCTGGAAAGAATCATGGCGGCCCGCCTTTTTTCCCTGGCCAGATTATCTGGCCTGCTTCACCCCAACCAATGTGGATCAGTCCCAGGCCTAGGCACTTTCGACGCCTGCGTCACCCTAGTCCACGAAGTCAAGACACTCTAACGCACCCACCGCATGGTGTCCTCCCTCTTCCTCGACATCAAAGCCAGCTTTGACAACGTCGACGCACTCACTTTCCACAAACGCCTCTTAGACAAGAACACCCCCAGATACATGGTCGACTGGGTCTCCTCCTTCCTCACGGAACGGAAGTGCATACTAATATACCAAGGCTCCCCCAAGACCCCCTCCCCCGTCACAGTCGGGACCCTACAAGGGTCCCCCATCTCCCTCCTGCTCTTCCTTATATACGTGGCACCCCTCCACGCCGACATAAAAGAGGGCCTCATGCTCTCCTAGGTTGATGATTTCGCCCTCACAGTCTCTTCCCACTCCTACCGGTCCAATGTGCGCTGCCTACAAACCTTGTTTACATTCCTCTCCCAACGCACCGCGGCTTTGGGTGTCTCCTTCTCTATCCCAAAAATGAAACTCATCCACTGGCGTACTCTGAGCCAAAGGGTCACCACTAGATCCAACCACCCTGTCACCCTTAACCACCAGATCTTCTGCCCCTCCGAAGTGGTGAGGTGGCTCGGCTACTGGTTTTCCCCTCCCCTAAACTCCATTCACCACTTTGAGAGATGCCTGGCCCTGGCCAATGCTGCCTTCACCTTCCTGAGAAGAGTCGCCTCGCCCAGGGCGGGAGTCCGCCCGTTTCTCACCCACCGCCTCGCAATGGGGCTCATCCTCCCAATCCTCATCTATGGGGCAGACCTCTTAGTCCCAAACACCCGGTCAACCAGCCGCATGAACTCCTTTTGGTACAGAGTCCAGAGATGGACCACCAACTGCTTCGTCGCCACCCCCATTCCTATACTGTCTAAGGAGGCATGCCTCCCCCCTCTCGGCCGTTACTGCAGGCATAAGAGACGCACCGCGGCTCTCAGGCTCTGCTGTTCACCCCCCTCCCTCAACCCCGCAGCAGCCCGCCTCCCCTCCACGTTCCCCTCTCTTTCTAGCTTCATGGCCCCCGACTCTTGCCGATCGCTAATGGCCAGCGTGGCTCCAATGTACCGCCCCCTCAACTGGAAGATCCCGGTGCCCTTCCTGGCCACAAGGAGACACCTCCCAATCGATGACCTCGCCCATATAGCCTTCCCCCTCACATACAGTTTTTCACGGTTCTCCCAGATTGGACAAACCACCCTCCCCGCAAGAGAGGACATCCCACCCCCGACTCTCATGGCTCGAACCTACGCCACCCTTAAGGAAAGGTCCCGAGCACTACTCTTGCAAGACTGGGAAGATTCCCTCCCAGCACCACCCTACTACACGTATCCCACCTCCGCGACCCCCCACCCGTTCACGGGGCTCGACAAGTTCGCCGCCAGTCGCATACATCAAATACGCTCTGGCAAGAGCTCCCTTCAGGCCCACCCTACCTGGCGCGACGACCCAGACCGCCCGTCCACCTGCCCCCGGTGTCAAGAAGCCCCAGTGACCTTCGAACACGCCGTCCTACGCTGCCCAGCCAGGGCTGAAGCCAGACACTGCCATCTAAGTGCGGTCGAAAGCCTCTCGCCCGAGAGCCCAATTTGGAACCATCTGTTATGGGGTAACTAACTCAAAGGAATAGAGAAAGCTAGGCCGGATCGTATTCGAGATAACGGAGGGAAGTCAGGAAGGCTCAGGAGTTGATGGTTTGATAAAGGTAAAGTAATAAAATAGAAGTTCTCGAATCTTTAAACTTGATAACTTGTTATATTGTTAAGGTCTCTTCTCCGTTGCTTGATTTTCTCAAACTCTCAGGAATAGCCCTTACTACTTATACTAAATTCTCGCTACTTTCTGTATCCTAACAATCATGTATCTTTCTGAGATTTCAGCTTCGTCAAAGGAAGTGCGAACACTCTTTGACCCTGAATAATTGCCCCACTCAAACTCAGAGAACTCTCGACATCTATTTCATCTGAGGGTGTCCCCACTCCACCAGTAGATAGTCTTCGATCTCTTTGTCCTAATAGACTAAGATCATATATGTAGTCGCAATGCCAACATACCAATAATCTTTATCGTGAACTATCGAGTGATCAGTTCGAATAGCCAGATAATAACACATAATGCAGAATATGCATATGTACCGGATAAGGAATAAAGTACTCTTGCTTTTCCAATCAGTAATCATACGCATAGAACGTGATTTCTTCCGGTATCCCCAGTAGTCAACACAGATGCCTCCAGTTGCTCCTACCACGGTGAGTTGAGGTTGGATATACGCTCCTCTATTATGGTGGCGCAGCCTCTACTAATAATACTGGCGAGCTATTCTCATGTGCATAACACCATCCGCCCTCCCTCTCAGCCCTTCGGCGCTTCATCCTAGACACTCAAACTAGGTACCCGCCCAGTGACGCCCCCCCCCCTTAAACCACTCTACCCTCCGTCCCCCGCCCCACATATACACCCCCCCGCCCCCTCACCCTACGACCTATATGTTGCCAGTTGTAATTTTCTTTTGTGAAATTTAAGGCTTGCAAAGTATGTTGGATTTTCCCTATATTTTTATGTTTTTAACAGATGAGGCCGACGGTTTATTGGCTTCCTTACTTAGTCCTAGCAGAGCGTGGGAAATGGTTTCTTTTGTTATTTGTTGTTTTGCTCTATAGATTTTGTTTTTTCCATAGCCACCGCTATATGAAGCTTTTTGTACCTTAAAACAATGAACGCATAATATAAAAAAAAGAAAAAAAAGGCCTCTTGGTTGAGGCCTTGACCCTAAAGTCAGGCCCCTTCTCTGGTCCACCCCCGAGCCGAAACCCCCTGTCAGGACACACCTGCCGGTTGACGCTCTCGCCCATCTCGTGCTTCCCCTCATAGGAGATTCCTCTACTATGCCGCTCCTGGGGGCCTCCCTTCTTCCAGATCTCCCAGACCTCCCCTCAGAGGCCCTCATGAGGGCCTCTTACCGCGTCCTCCAGTGGAAGGCTCGAACCATGATACTCGACTCGTGGAAACTCGATGTCCCACCGCCAGAATATTACTCTTACCCCCTCGGCACAACGCCGCAACCTTTCATGCGCTTGGGCAAGTTTACGGCCGGCCGAATCTACCAAATGCGTACCCAGAAGAGCTACCTGGCCGCCCACCCCTCCTGGTCCCAACCTGACCTCTCCCCTGTCTGTGCCCTGTGCGGTGCAGAGGACGAGACATTCAGTCATGCCATCCTTCATTGCGCAGCCAAAGCCATACCCAGGGCCTACCACCTCCAAGGTGTGAACTCCGTCAGGGCCGATTCCCCGCTTTGGTCCTCCGCTGAATCCCTTCTGGGTCTCACCTCCTACATTAACGAGACGTGCACCAATTTCCCCCCCACCATGGCCTCTTGGGAGGCCTCGTCTATTGCGTCGCTAACCTCTTCTCCGTCCCCGGTCGACAGGGGGTCTTTCGTGATGTCGCCCGCTCGCTCTGTTGGTGGTTAACCAATGGTTTGGCCTCTGTAGTTTTTCTCTTATTGATTAAGATTTTTCATTTTAAGATTATGTTGGGTGTTTATTTTTCCTTTGCAAAGTCCGTATGTTGGTATCGTGTCGAGTACTTGATCCAGTTTGGAGAAGATAGTTTGAGGTTTTTCCTTTGTTATTTTGCGTTGGGATTAAGGTTTTCTTTACGCCATAGCTAGCGCTGCATGTGAGTTCTTGTACCTTAACAATGAATACATGAGATAAAAAAAAAAAAAAAGGCCTCTTGGTTGAGACACGAACCATCTCCTCTACACACCCGGCGATTGAAATCTCAACACCATAAGAAATCATAGTCGGATCCATCCTTTCTCCAACGCACTCTCAGTGAGATGCACCCTCCCCCTATGATGGACTCGGACTTGGACACCCGTTTTCTAGGCCCTGTCCCATCCTCCTCTTTACTTTTGTTTTGCTTTTTCGCTTAACATTCGCACAGTCTGCAATACCCTCGCGTCCATGTTACCGACGGCTGGGATCACGGTTTGCAGTAAGAGAAAACTTTTCATCAGGCCACACTTGATTTCTCAACTCTCTTCGATTACGTTTCGCTCGAGGCTGCCTAGTCAGACACGCACACATTTCCGATAGTTCCTACGATACTTGGGTCTACCCCTCCTCTCCACTGCTCGGTTCCGTCCCGTGGCTCGGTTACAGCCAAACATCCTCTCCTTAGCTGGCATTCTTACTGCCAAACGGTACCACCCATCCCTGGCGGCGGGCTCGGTCGCACCCCTCGGTTACGCTCAGTCATGGTATTGCACTCCCTCCTTAGACGATGTCAACGCCTTGGGTTACGGAGTAATGTGATGGATTTGCTTGGCTTTAGCGTTTACTGTCCCCCCATACTGTGTTCTGTGGTTTTTGGCTGAATTTTCACGGTCGGTTTTCTGTTAGAGCACTCGGGATATGAATAGAGTTTCCTTTATTACTTTGTTTGAAAGGGGAGGAGTTTTCGGGTCCGGTTTTCCTGTTGTCTCCTGCCTGTCGTGTCGGTGATTTTCTTCTCTTCTCTACTTAGCTGATAGGGGTTTTTTGTCTTCGCGGCGGGATCGTATGGTTGGTTCCATACCAGAGGGACTTGGGATGATGGGTTTTTCCGGTGGTCCGAGGAGGATTTCTTTGGGGTTTTTTCCTTACCATAGCTCACCGCTCCACGTAGCCTTTTGTACCCTGTAGTTGATAATCAAAAGCCCATGATATAAAAAAAAAAAAAAAAAAAAAAGGCCTCTTGGTTGAGAGTTCTTCACGCAACCATTCAAGCTACTTTCCTACAATATACTTTATCTTTACTACACTACCGGGCCGAGGACATAGTGTCTCTCACGAGCTTAGCGATATATTGTACGAGACAGGAGTCTGTATACTGAGCTGTCGTTACTCGTACGAACTTAAGATAGTGCGATCACTATCCAGAAGAGGGTTACCTGCTGCAAGTCTCGCCTAAGAGGAAGAGGATTGTAACAGTACCCCAGTCCTTATCCCAAAGTATGAGATCACATTTCCTGACCCCCAAGATCTCTCCCTATATCATGATTATAACTGGGATAGGTTACTGGTTAGTTTTGAGTATTGTTTGATACTCTATATATTTTATGTTTGGTTTTGAGTATCGCTTGATACTCTATATATTTTATATTTAGTTTTGAGTATCGTTTGATAATCTATATATTTTATATTTAATTTCGAGTATCATTTGATACTCTATATATTTTATATTTGGTTTTGAGTATCGTTTGATACTACTCTATATATTTTATGTTTAGTTTTGAGTATCGTTTGATACTCTATATATTTTATGTATTGTATCAGGATATCGGATTGATATGTGATTAGTTATGTAATATTTCAAGGTTACCACTTCGGAGCCTTATTGTTATTTGATTGCAAGACTCAGATTGCCTGACAAGAGTATTTAAGACCTGCTACTCTCCAGACTTAGAAAGGGTAGACTTCAACAAAGAGAGTTTTCAATATACTTGGTTGAACAGTTACTTCTTTAGTTTGCTTCAAGAATCTTTAGTATTTCGAGTCAGTTTACCAAACGCCTACTATTAGGAACTACTTAATAGTTGTGATATAGTAAGAAGTTTGTTACAACAACATAGTCTAAGCCTCTGGTACTTAGCCTGGCTATATAGAGCACTCTGCTATAGAGCTAGTATCATTATTCTCTCAGTATACGGTACCATATTGTGGGACTGTTACATTTTTTTAAGTTTGACAAGTTATCAAGATTGAAGAAAACCAGGAATATTTATGCACATAATATCAGACCTATTCACTGACTATATTAGACAATTCGTATAGGTTTATATTGGCGGTATTCTCACATTCTCTGATATAGAGTATGTCCATCTGAAAGACATTCCAATAGTATGTAATAAGCTCAAGGAAGCTCAGTTTTACGCTAGGAGAAAGAAATCTGAATTCGTTGCTACTAGTATGGATGTGCTGGGTCACATAATACACGAAGAAGGATAAAAACCAGCTCCTAAGAAAATAGCAAAAATCGAGGAATGGACTATACCTGAAACCAAGAGACAGCTTCAGGAGTTCCTTGGAACGGTTAACTACATCAGCCAATTTATCCTGCATATCGCAACTGTTTATCAGCAAAAATATACCATGCGTTAGGCCCAATAGTATTGCACCCTGACGCAAGAGAGCTCACTATTACGCCCTCAGCGCCTGGTGCGTCCTGATTGGAGTTGCAACGCTCAGTCTCTCCTGAGGTTCATTGCTACACTAAAATACCCCTCAAACTTCTGGACTTACCTCACAACATCATCCCACATCTGGATAGACCACTTAACCACTTTCCTTCCTGAGAACCCCCTATTCAATACCCGCCTTCTGACTGGTATTCCAGCCTTCTTTCATTCAAAGATAGGGGTTACTCTTCGCAAAGACAGATAGGTTGGTGTGGGCGCTAAGTGAGAAAGCCACCATACTCTTAATCTTAATTTTTCGCTAAAGACACACTAGGACAAGCAGTGTATTCTATTTTCAGAATCTCATCTTTCAGAGAGTGAAAATGCCAGTTCACTCCAGTGTGAAAGTGAGTGATAGCTAGGATACTCTCTAGTATTGTGGTTTCTTGGTACTTAGCCTTTGATGCTATGTGACTCTGATTTTCATCACCGCACTTTCATCACCGCACTTTCATCACCATACTTTCATCACTCCCTCACTAATCTCAATCCCAGCCTACTCTAAAGTCTTCATCAAATGACCATTTTCCATAGCCCTACTGAGTCCTCTAAAGGGGGGTCCTTATGCTGGGTTTTTTTAGTCCAGGGTATTTGGAAAGCGCTGACTTTCAACCGAGATTCCAGTGGTATTAGATATGAGATCTCAAAGCCCTTTTACGATGCTGTTCTATGGCATTCTATTTGTCCATGGCCAAAAGGGGGCCTCCATCTGACTATTTCCTATGGTGCTACAGAGTCTTCTGAAGGGGGGTCCTTCTGCTGAGCTTTTTTACCCCTAGGTGTTTAGAGAGTGCTGATTTTAAAGCCAGATTCCAGGGGTGTTAGATATGTGATCACAAAGCCCTTTTATGACATCATTTTACGGCATCCCATCTGTCCACAGCCAAAAGGACGTCTCCATACAAGTATTTTCCATGGCACTACAGAGTCTTCTGAAGTGGGATCCTTATGCTGGGCATTTTTAGGTGTCTGAAATGTACTGACTTTGAAGCCAGATTCCTAGAGCATTAGATATTCGATTACTGAGCCCTTTTACGACGTCATTCAACACCATCCCTTCTGGCCACCACCAAAAGGACATTCTCATACACCTATTATCCATGGCACTACAGAGACCTCTGAAGGGGGGGTCATTATACTGAGCTTTTTTAGGTGTTTGGAAAGCGCAGAGTTTAAAGCCAGATTCCTGGACCATTATGCATGTGATCATAGAGCCCTATTATGATGTTATTCTATGCCATTCCCTCAGTCTATAGCCAAAATGGTGTTACCATACGAGCATTTTCTATAGCGCTACAGTGCTGAGTTTGAGGCCAGATTCCCAGAGCATTAGATATACAATCACAGAGCTCTTTTACACGGTCGTTCTACGCCATTCTATCCGTCCATGGCTAAAAGCATGTCTCTATACGAGCATTTTCCATGGCACTACAGAGTCTTCTGAAGGGAGATCCTTATGCCGGGTTTTTTTAGTCCAGGGTGTTTGGAAAGTGCTGACTTTAAAGTCAGATTCCTGGGGCGTTAGACCTACGATTGTGGTGCCCTTTTACGACGTTGTTCTACAGCATCCCATCTGTTCACAGCCAAAAGCGCATCTCCATACATGTATTTTCCATTGCGCTACTGAGTATTCTGAAGCAGGGTCCTTATACTGGGTTATCAAGTTTCCACAGGTGGCAATAGAGCAGTTCTTATATGAATAACTAGTAGTAGAATTAGAGTTAAAATAGAATATTTGAAGAGCCTGAGACTTTATGGACATGATATATGCTGTGACCTAGATCAGGAGTGGATAAGGGGGTACTCTTAGTTCTTTCCTGAAGATGTGGTATTGCACCAGGTGTGTTCAGGAAGATATAGTGTTATACCAGGCTATCAGCAAAAAACAAATCTGTCTTTTGTGCTCCACAGTAAGCCATGTTGTTGAGTTTTATGTTTTGGCTAATCGCGAGTGACCCCGGTTAATCATGATGCTTCCGATTATGTCCCCTAATAATCAGATACAAATCTTAATTTTAGCAAAATATGAGCTATTTTTCTCAATATCTCATAGACATTTTACATTACAAAGTTGTATGTTATGAACTAAAATTTCTCAACTTCGGTATGTAAAAGGTCCGTGAGTTCTTAATAAAAATTGCTTATATTTTGCAGAAAACAGAATTAATATTATCTTCTTTAGTCAAACTAACGGGATTTTTAATATCGCGATCATAGGACTGACAATGTGCCAAAACGTAAAACTCAACGACATGAGGCACAGGGGGCAGGCTGTTTTTTTGCTGATGAGGAGTACCGGGTGTAATCAGGAAAATGTAGTATTCTGCCAGGTGTATTGAGAAAGATATGGTGCTACGCCAAGTGCGTCTTGACTTAAGTGAGTACAAGGTTGCATCCTGATTTGCGGTTGACATTATGTGCGCCAGGTGTGCCAGATGCATATAGCATACAGGGGGCAGAGTATTATTTTTGCTGATAAAACGGCACTATTAACTGTGCTTACTGGTACCGAAGAATTTGTGTAGACACCAACCCATGACCAAGCTATGGATAATGTTAAGCGAGCTGTTTCACAATACAAGGTTAAGAAACTACTTAATTATAAGTCAACTACACTAATATAGTTGATCACAGATACATCCGATAGTGGTGTGGGGACTTGGGTATGACAAGGAGAATCAGCTGATACTGCAAGACCGGTAGCACTACGCAGCAGAAAGTTCTCTAATGCTCAAATAAACTACGGCAGTACAGACAAGGAAGCTCTAGCAATTGTGGAAGCCCTGGCGGCTTTCCACTACCTTCTTGTAGGAAGCAAGTTTACGATTGTCACAGATCATCAACTCTTAATCTATCTCAAGATGACCAAGCTACCTACTAAGCAGCAACTTAGGTGGAGGGGATTTATTGGACAGTTTGATGCCAACATAGTGTACAGGTCAGGATAATAGAACTATTTAGCTGACGCATTATTCCGCCTTTATGTTGACGACAAGAACTATCCTCACACTGTTAAAGACCCTACGCAAGATTATCCTGACAACAATGGAATTCCTCTTTCTGATAATATACCTATTACCTTGTATAGCGAATACCTGACAGTGAACATGTCTCAATTCTAGAATCTACCAGTTTCCTATATCCATGACCACACAGAGTGTAGTAGCGAGTATGAATTTATGGACTACAAAGAGAACAATCCAATTAATGGCTGGGGAGATTACCGAAGTATCGCTAGTGGAAGGAGCGATGAGGAACTACAACACTCTACCCTATATTAGAGTTTATGTGAAATTGATAAGTGTCCAGATCATGAAGATATGAAACCACCTATGAAGACTTATAGCAGTTCACTCAAGAGCAGTCCCCCGGCTATGCCACCTCACACTTCGGATGAAGAAAGTAGAATGGATACAGAACCTGATCAAGACAATATGCAACATCCTAGGCCAAGCCTAGACCTCTCTGAAATCAAGAGACGACTATATGAAGTCCTCGGTTGTGAAACTAGAGGCATTCCCTGTAAAAGCCCTGATTGCCCAGTACATCTGGCCAGAAGATTTTCCTCAAACAGACCCCTCTATGGAGGAACACTCTTCCATTTAAACCTAGAACCTGTTATTGAACCGCTGTGATCCACCTATCATAATCGCTACCTCAACAATGTATATTAGTAAGAGGAGAAAGATAATGATAAACTAACAAGACTACAAAGGGTCATAGATGAGAGAGATATCACTCATATGGTAAATGATATAGAGTTAATATGGCGAGAACAGATGATAAAAGGCTATAGGAACGATCTGATTTGGAAGTCAGCCCAGGACTCCAGCCTCACCTATAAAGGTGAAAAGATGGAACACTACGACATCTCTAATGGCCTACTCCATACTACTACTCTGGGAGGAGAGCAGTGCCTCTCCATACCTAGAGGTTATAGGGTAAATAGAGAAACCTTAAGGGAACTAATAATGGGAGAAATCTACAACAAAGGACACCATAGCACGGATCGAAACCTCTGGCATGCTACTGAGCATGTCGACTAGCCAGAGATGAGAAAAGACTCTAGAAACTATGTCAGGGAGTGCGAGTTGTGCCAGGCCAACAAGGAACACAATGCGTTACCTACTGATGATACACAATCTCTCCCTTTCCCTTCTGAGATATTTTCGAGTTATTCTATTGACTTTATAGGACAATTCACTATCCTGAAAAAGTACAATACAGTCCTGGCAGTTGTAGATAGAGCTGTAGGATTCTGCTGGCAGATCCCAACTTTAACTAGTACTACTGCAGCACAAATGATGGAGCATCATATATTTAGGCTGAATAGAGTATCCATCTCGATAGTCAGCGATGGTGACCCCTGATTCACCTCGAGGTTTTGGAAACAATACCTTAAGACTATGGGAATCGAACAAATTATGGCTGCATCAGGCCACCACCAAACGAATGGGCAAGCTCAGCGAAAGATTAGGAACCTCAAGACGGCCTTGAGAAATATCACCAAAGCTCGCCAAATGAATTGGCTAACTGCTCTCCTTGAGTTGACAGCATATGCTAATGCTGGTCACTCTGATACACTCAACATGTCACCATACAAAGCGGTGTATGGATGAGACTATCCTCTCTTGGACAACAACCAAACCTACACCTCGGCCGCCCCTACCTCTGATGATTATTACACCAGATATCAGGAAGTTAGGAATGCAGCATACCAAGCACTAGAGCTGGTAAGGGTTAGGAGTACTAAGACTGCGAGTAAGAGAACGAATCCTGAGAAATCAATTGAGGTAGGAGGTATGGTTATGGCATTTCGTGATTGGTTTGCGACGAATTCGGGCAGGTTCAGAAAGCTACAACTATGATGGTGAGGATCTTTCACTGTGCTGGAATATGATAAGCATACACAGAACTATACTGTCAGTATGGACTCTAGAATGTATCGCTGGCAGAGGGGAGTATTTCACTGTTTAGTATCACCATAATGACAACGAACGATTTCCAGGCAGAGCCCATGTGAAACCAGTACCTATTCTCATCAATAAGGAATAGGAGTAGGAAGTCAAATCGATCCTTGATTATAGGGAACAACATGACAGGGCACGATTCTTGATTAAGTGGAAAGGATACCCAGCGAGCGAGAATAGTTGGGAGCAAATAGAGGGACTTGAGAACTCAGAAGAGATGGTGCAGGTATGGTAGACGGATAACATGACAAGGGAGAAATTTTCTATTGTTTTTTCTAGGTATATTACGGTTTATTTTTCTCCTATTTGGGATAGTCAGGAAAGGTATTCGAGTGAACCCCCACATCAGCAAAAAAAAAAGTCTGTCTTTTGTGCTCCAAGGTGAGCCATGTCGTTGAGTTTTACGTTTTGGCTAATCGCGAGTGACCCCAGTTAATCATGATGCTTCCGATTGTGTCCCCTAATGATCAGATACAAATCTTAATTTTAGCAAAATATGAGCTATTTTTATCAATATCTCATAGACATTTTACATTACAAAGTTCTATGTTATGAACTCAAATTTCTCAACTTCTGTATGTAAAAAGTCTGTGAGTTCTTAATAAAAATTGCTTATATTTTGCAGAAAACAGAATTAATATTATCTTCTTTAGTTAAACTAACGGGATTTTTAATATCACGATCATAGGACTCACGATATGCTAAAACGTAAAACTCAACGACATGAGGCACAGGGGGCAGGCTGTTTTTTTGCTGATGCAGTTGACAAAGGGTTCTGGGAACCCTATATGGATTCTGATTATGATAGCCAGGAATAATGTCTTGCTTTGTTATATTTGGAAATAAGGGTTTTATTTTGTTTTCAGGCTGTAACTGGTACAGGTTACTGGTTGGTTTTGAGTATTGATTGATATTCTATATGTTTTATGTTTGGTTTTGAGTATCATTTGATACTCTATATATTTTATATTTGGTTTTGAGTATTGTTTAATACTTTATATATTTTATGTTTGGTTTTGTGTATCATTTAATACTCTATATATTTTATATTTAGTTTTGAGTATCATTTAATACTCTATATGTTTTAGATTTGGTTTTGAGTATCCATCAGCAAAAAAACAGCCTGCCCCCTGTGCCTCATGTCGTTGAGTTTTACGTTTTGGTACATCGTGAGTTCTATAATCATGATATCAAAAATCCCGTTAGTTTGACTAAAGAAGATGATATTAATTCTGTTTTCTGCAAAATATGAGCAATTTTTATTAAGAACTCACAGACCTTTTACATACCGAAGTTGAGAAATTTGAGTTTATAACATACAACTTTGTAATGTAAAATGTCTATAAGATATTGATAAAAATAGCTCATATTTTGCTAAAAGTAAGATTTGTATCTGATCATTAGGGGACACAATCGGAAGCATAATGATTAACTGGGGTCACTCGCGATTAGACAAAATGTAAAACTCAACGACATGGCTCACCGTGGAGCATAAAAGACAAATTTTTTTTTTGCTGATGCAGTCGTTTGATACTCTATATATTTTATGTGTTGTATCAGGATATCGGGTTGATATCTGATTGGTTATGTAACATTTCAAGAATACCACTTTGGAGTCTTATTGTTATTTGATTACAAGGCTCAGGTAGTCTGACAAGTATATTTAAGACCTGCTACTCTCCGGACTTAGAAAGGGCAGACTTCAATAGGCTGAGTTTTTAATATATATGGTTGAACAGTTACTTCTTCAGTTCGCTTCAAGAATCTTTAGTATTTCAAGTTGGTTTACCAAACACCTACTATTAGGAACTACTTAATAGTTGCGATATAGTAAGAAGTTTGTTACAACAACCTAGTCTAAGCCTCCGGTACTTAGCCTCGCTATATAGGGCACTCTGCTATAGAGCTAGTATCATTATCCTCTTAGAATATGACACCACCCTGTGAAACTATTACAATAATGATATTAGATTTGGAGAACTTTGAGAGTAGCCCATCATCGTGATACTCCTTCCTCAGATACCTGGTGACCTAAATCCGACTTGTGTGGCCTGATAGCCATATATAATACTCGTTAGTGCAAATCACCTGGTGCCAATCCTCCTCAATCTAATCTCGTTAGGCAGTTCCAAAGGCTAAGTATATTCATTTTTTCTGCTTGTCGAGGAACAGCTTTTTTCAAGTAACTCTCCAGGAATATCTCTCCCTCCGGAAGGCTTTCCGGAGGGTTCTTCTAGAGGCTTAAATACTACAAGTCCTAGTGACCTCAATAAGTTGCATTTAATAATAGGCGGTCCTCATGGTAGCTGTAGCTACTAGTCGACAACGTGTAGGAGTGTTGAGCGAAACTTCCTTCCCTTGGAATATTTTTGGAATGGCAGGTGACTGATATATATTATAGACTTGTAACAGATTTACTCCTGTTTCAATGAATCAATAGAGAGTGCCAGTAGGCCTACTAGTACTGGCTCTAAGGAAGACTTCAAGGAATGTGAGGATATAGAAGTAAAGGTTAAGAGCTAAAGGGAACTGATGATCGCTATTCAACCAAGTATATTCTTAAACTAAGCGTCTGTCGAAGTCAGCCATTTTCCTACTAGCCAGAAGAGGGATTCAAATACAAATTCCTATAGTGATAGCTTCCTGCAATTATAATCAATGCTAGGTGAGTACACCTTCACTGGAATCCTGTAATTCTGCCGGAAACCTAAGACTCATAACACAGTCTCAGTGCCAATGCAATACATGACCATATTCCTGCATCTCGTATTCCAAATATAAAGTAAAGTAAATTAAAACTAAACATAGTATAGCGGACCTGTCATAGGGCAGTGCCGGGGCTGTAACCAAAGTAATCAAATCAAATACTTATCAAGTGGAAAACTAATAAAAGAAATCCAAGCACTACGCTCCTGTATACCATTCTGGAATATGTATATATGTTGCATTCCCTCATTCTGTAATTTCACAATCTGTCCCAACTGTTCTCATCATTCTCGTTATCGTATCTTTGCCAAAGTAGGGCATTGTTATTATAGATAGGGGAGTAATCTACTTCAGAGCTGCACTAGTCATATTCCTCATCGTTATAGGGTTCCCAGAAATTGTTATAGGCTACACTAGCTTCACAGAGTATTGTAGATACCTCCATAGGTTTCCAGGCTGCTCTGACATAGTAGGAGATAATCTTTGAGACGAGATCATTTTGGTGATTTGTGTTCCAATATTCCCGGATAAGCTCAAGAAAGTGTTTGAGATTTTCAATAGGCTCCTAGAAGTTATCTGCTTGCTTATATCCTTTCTAATGGACAAGGAATACATGGCAGTTGTTCTGGAGGTGGTAATCTAGTATGTCCTCCACTTCCCATTCTTTTGCATCATTGATGAGTATCGGTATTGACTTGTCTATCCTTCTAGAGGCAAAGCTATCAGGGCTATTTTCGTGGTATTCTTTGACGGAGGAAATATGAAAGTAAGCTTTCTGTCTATCCATGCACCGAGGTAGTGTTAGCTTGTAGTTATTAGTATCAGGATCATAGTCTGACACAGTATTACAATCCTCTTCCCTTCGGGCGATACTTGCAGCAGGTAACCCCTATTCTCGATAGCGATCACACTTTCCTGAGTTCGTACGAATAACAATAGCTGAGTATACAGACTCCTGTCTCGTACGATATATCGCTAAGCTCGTGAGAGAAAATATGTCCTCAGCCCAGTAATGTAAAGCGTAAAGATAAAAGTATATTTGTAGGAATATAACTTAGATGATTGCGTGAAGAACTCTCAACCAAGAGGCCTTTTGTTTCTTTTTTTTTTTATATCATGCGCTTTTGATTATCAACTACGGGGTACAAAAGGCTACGTGGAGCAGTAAGCTATGGTAAGGAAAAAACCCCAAAGAAATCCTCCTCGAACCACCAGAAAAAACCATCATCCCAAGTCCCTCTGGTATGGAACCAACCGCACGATCCCGCCGCGAAGACAAAAAACCCCTATCGGCTAAGTAGACAACAGAAATAAATTACCAACACAACAGGCAGGAGAAAACAGGAAAACCGGACCCGAAAACTCCTCCCCTTTAAAACAAAGTAACAAAGGAAACTCCGTTCATATCCCGAGTGCTCTAACAGAAACCTGACCATGAAAATTCAGCCTAACACTACAGAACACAGAACGGGGGGACAGTAGACCCTAAAACCAAGCAAATCCATCACATTACTCCGTAACCCAAGGCATTGACATCGTCCACGGAGGCAGTGCAATACCATGACCAAGCGTAACCGAGGGCTGCGGCTGAGCCCGCCGCCGGAGATGGGTGGTACTGTTGGCATTAAGCATGCCAGCTGTGAAAGGTGCCTCGGCAAAAGAGTAAGCCGTTAGCGAGTGGAGGATGTTGGCTGTAACCGAGCCACGGGACAAAACCGAGCGGAGGAGAGGAGGGGTAGACCCAAGCATCGTAGAAACTTTCGGAAACGTGTGCGTGTCTGACTAGGCAGCCTCGAGCGAAACGTAATTGAAGAGAGTAGAGAAATCGACCATATCCTTGTGAAAAGTTTTCTCTTACTGCGAACTATGATCTCAGCTGTCTGTAACATGGACGCGAGGGTGTTGCCGACCGTGCAAATGTTAAGGGAAACCACAAAACCAAAGCTAAGAGGAGGATGGGACAGGCCCTAGGAAACGGGTGCCCAAGTCCGAGTCCATCATAGGGAGTTGCAGCTCACTGAGAGTGTGGGAGGTGGATGTTGATGATGATTTCTTGTGGTGTTGAGATTTCAATCGCCGGGTGTGTAGAGGAGAAGGTTCCTGTCTCAACCAAGGGCCCTTTTTCTTTTTTTTTCTTTTTCTTTTTTTTGTTTTTTTTTTTATATATCATGCATTCATTGTTTTAAGGTACAAAAAGCTTCATGTAGCAGTGGCTATGGAAAAAACAAAACCTATAAAGCAAAATAACAAACAACAAAAGAAACCATTTCCCACGCTCTGATAGTACTAAGTAAAAGAAGCCAAAAACCTCTGGCCTCGTCTGTCAAAAACATACTTAATATAGGGAAATTCCATAATGCTTCGCAAGCTGTAAACTTTACAAAGGAAACCAACAACTGGCAAACTGCAGGTCGTAGGGTGGGGGGGCGGGGAGGGGTGTATATGTGGGACGGTGCTTGGGGGGTAGGATGGGCTTAAGTGGGGGGGGGGGCGTCACTGGGTGGAAACCCCGTTTGAGTGTCTAGGATGAAGAGCCGGAGGGCTGAGAGGGAGGGCGGATGGTTCCAGATTGGGCTCTCGGGCAAGAGGATGTCGACCGCACTTAGATAGCAGTGTCTGGCTTTAGCCCTGGCTGGGTAGTGTAGGACAGGCTGTTCGAAGGTTTTTCGGGCTTCTTGACACCGAGGGCAAGTGGTTGGTCGGGCAGGGTCGTCGCACCCATCAGCAAAAATTGAATATCCGTCTGATGCGCGGGCGCTGCGTCCTGACGTATCACTCGTCAATTTTTTCGTCCCCTGCGTCCCGTGCGTCCTGACGTGAGTTTTAACGCCCGTTGCGTCTGAAAGCTGGGTTTCACTCCACTGGCGTCCTGGCGCCTCCCCACCGCCCCTGGCCCTAATGTATCGTCAGGACGCCCCTCTTCCTTCCTACCTCTTTCCTAGTCCCGACGCCTCCCCAATACACCCTCTTTCCCTGCCCCTTCTGGGTCTCCTCCCGACGCACTCTCTCACTCATGGAGCGACGTCCAATCTCTTTCGGGGGAGCGACGTACTAGTAGCTCTAGCCCACGATACTAGTAGTACTACTTAAATTTCACCCACGGTCTGACTAGCGTAATTCAAGAAATTTCAATTTCTATGTCTACTAGTATATACTACTCCTGATCTCTTTCGTCTATATACTGATCTCTTTCCAACCTCCTGGCTCCGCCTTTCCCACGCCCTGGCTCCGCCGTTTCCCACCCTGGCTCCGCCGTTTCCCACGCCCTGGCTCCGCCGTTTCCCACGCCTGGCTCCGTCGTTTCCCACCCCTGGCTCCCGACGGAGCCAGGGCGTGGGAGCGACGGAGCCCAACTTTAATAACTTATATACATCCGTGTTAAATCATATAGGACCAGCCCCCTTTTGCGTGGTTCAATAGATCTCGTTAAACGTCCTTAAATCGATCCTGCTGTTGACAAGCCAGCGCCGGTCCGTTTCTGGTATGAGATGTGCTAGGCCTATGATCGTTCCTATATCCACAATTGTCAGTTCCCGGGCGTCATCCCTCAGATGAACCGTCACAAGGCCGTGTACGTCTGACGGGCGCCCTGAGTTAACCACACTCATCAATTGAACGCCTGCAAGGCGGTAGACAGTTTCCTGGTGCGTGTAATCCCTGATTTTGAAAAGAGCTATGAGCTTCGCCGGGACACGCCCCCTAAGCGCACCATACGTCTGCTCGCCACCAGCCTGTATCCAAATAGAATCATTCCTGCTCGCCTGGTTACGGAAGAGTCGAGTACCAGTGCACCGGGCCCGGTGTATGTCGTAAACATCGGTTTCCTGGAACGCAAGCACTGGGATTTCAAGTGTCGTCATTAGTTCAACCGGTAGCGATCGAAGTACCGCCAGATCTTCAGGAAGCCGGCGCCCGAGTGGCAGGTTCAGTCGGCTATATCGTATCAATTCTCGACAAATTGTTTCCAGGGAGATATCGGACACTCTGCTAATATCGACGACGTTGCGTATCTCATCACGACGTCCTTTCAGAATCCTATGATAGGCAGGTGGGACTGACGCGGTTCTCGTTTTCTCTAAATGCTCGACTACCTCCGCTGGTAGATCTGCTCCGGTACGTCGCAGGAATTCTAAGTTCAAAAGTCTCATCCGGATCGCATGCTGCCGGCCGTAGCTGCTTAGTATCTGTCGCGCTGCGTCAATTTTGTTTGAACGTCGATACCCGTCCTTGATCTGCTCCTTGTGCGCGAGCTCTCCAAACTCGGTAGAATACATAGGAATATTGCCAAACTGGTAGATGTGCTCGCGAAAGTGAATTATTAGATGCATCTTAATAAAGTTGAAATGGGATTCGGCGTGGATCAAGTCCATACGTTGGTCGTTTTCTTCTTGGCGGTCTTCCTCGCGTACCCGGGGCCTCTTCGATCTAGCGACTGACTGGTTTACTAGCGTACGCTGGCGGCGTAGCTCCTTGCGCAGCTCATCAGCCTTGGCCTGCGTCTGTTTCGATATCCTAAACTCCAAGAAGATATTTTTCGTCTCGTGAAAACGCTTCGCATAGTTTTCCATATACTGTATGGTCTCGTCTGTATGGCTTCGGTATTGAGCCATCATGCTAAAATCAAGTAGCGACCCGACGCAGATGAGCGCACGTTTGAAAGGTTGTACTTGTGTGCTATCAGGCTGTCTCAATGCCACGGCGAGGACTCCCAACAGACACCGCCCTAGAACCCTCATCTCCTTTCCTTGCCACTGCGTAATCTCACGGTAAGCTTTTTTGGGCGCATAGAATCCCGGGTACGGCGGCAAAGCCTTCCAGGCGTCGTCGAACGCCTGCTGTCGTGAGTGTTTCTTGAGAAATCCCTGTATCCATTCCATCATATGCTTGAATAGTCCTAGATAAATCGTATGTAGCAAATCCGGCATGTGCAGATCAGGCGCCGAAACTCTTTCAAGTCCTTGAAAAATATTTTGCCCCGTCTTTATACCAAGGCGTTCGTAACGTTCGTTTCTTGCGTAATTTCTAGCCCGATGATGATTGGCGCCGGTTCCTAACTCATGAGGAGGGACCTCACATTTAGGACAGGCGTTGGTTTTTATCCCGTGTAGTGCGGCGTTTTCCATATGGTCAGCAATCCACCCAGACAAGATCGGAAGCATCTCCGGATTTTCCCGTCGGCACAGTCTATTGGGACGCCCTCTAGCGTAGTATCTCTCAAGGGTCAAAGATGAGTTCGAATACGCCCTGAAGGGTGTCGGCATTAATCTGTCTCTGGAGTTTGTCTGCTGCAGGGATCTTGGCGAGTTTGGCGGAACGGGCAATAGCGCAAGAAGGAGAACTGCCATTGATCCAGGTCTGTTACGTCTAGTCGACGGAAGATTTCCGATAGTAATGTAGACTGGCCATGCCTTCTTGTCCCCGAGAAATTAGTGAGATGCGTCTGATCAGACATCCAATGATTGGAACCACCGTCGCCCCATCGGGAAGTGTTTCCTACGCACTGTTAACAACCTTAAATGAAGGAGGGCGGAAAACTATACTTGAACGTCCCACCACCAGTCGGCCGTATGCATTTCGGCATATATTCTCTGTCCATTCTGATCGAATTCCCGGCGCGGCGCATATACTAAGTCATCTCGTAGGTTATCTGCCGAAGAAGATATCTCACGCAGTCCAGGATGTTGCGATAGAAGAATGGTAACGTGCTCTTGCCGTCCTCACTGGCAACTTGTCCTTCGAACCATCGTAGATATGGGCCATCCGGATCCAACGATCGAAGAAGTTTCTCCAGCATATACATGGAGCTATAGCCAATTGACGCTGGGTCACCGAGATCATTTGCAAAGTAATCATTGATCTGCGACTTCGAGGATTTACTCTCAATGAACCAAGATGCAAGTTTGAACCCCTTCGCACTGGTGAATGGAGCCCATGGGTCCTCGCACAGTTTGATATGTTCTTGCTCATATCCGTTGACGTCTCCAATTGCTTCTCCGGCGTGTTCATAATGCTTCTGTTCAGCAGCAGACGAAGACGTGTTGTCACTAAGTGCGTCAGTATCGGAGTCGTACGTAAGGTCATTAATTGCGTCGCGTTCATATCCGGCCGGATCACTGGCAGGATCTGATTCGTAGTCTGAATCAGGGCGCTCGCTCGGTTCATTCAAGTTCTGATGAATTATGTCGGTTCGGGGTCGTCAATGCGATTCGGAGGCGGATTTCGTAGGGTAGAAGCAAGTATGATATCGAGATCTGCATGCGCTTTTCAGAGGTGTGCCTCGTATGGGCCTGCACGCATGATCTTCGATGACAAAATGAACATTTGACCGGCATGGTAGATTTCAGCTCTGTTGATTTCAGGAGTCGTGTGTATATTCTGAGAGTCAGCGTAACTTGAAGGTTGTGGCGATCGTGATCTTAACGCGTAAGGGTGAGAAGCTGGGCTTGGCGCCGCGCACGCTTTGAACAATCACAGTGGAATCGGTTTAGCGTTGTTTGTCGCGCCATCACGTGGGTTCAGCTGTTTATCACTTGCGTTCGACTTGAAACAGATAATGACCGAAACACTAATGCGCCTGAACTGTCAATTCTTGATTCATCTTGAAATCAACTCAAACAATTCATGATGGTTTCAACCTCTCTTGAACGTCTGCGTGTTGTATATAGAATGTGGGTTGATCCTGGCGGAAGGGAGTTCATACCAAGAATAATCTCACAACGCCCACAATATCCACCAATATCCACAGCATCCACCATCTTCACAACATAAGACTCGTATCTTTCAGAAGACTATCTATATAGACCAAAATTCAATCGACATGGCGCAAAATATCAACAATGTACAGTACGTCCACATGGCGAATCCGGGAGTGGGCCAGGCACCTCCGCCGGGGCAGACCTATCAACTTCCGCCGAACTCTCTCGCAGGGCAAATTAGTATGAGTCGCTCGAATCCTGACAGTACATCAATTACGGCTCATAAATCGAACATGGGGTTCACTGCTATTCCAAAGGACCCGGTGTATACAGCATGGCGGGACCTTGCGAAAGATCTGATGATAGAAGGAACTATTGCCGGGAGTCAGGGCCAGTATTTATCCTGACGCCGACTTCCAGCCAATCGTCGCAGGTATGAGGAGATTGCGCCCTGCATGTGATGAACTCGCCACAGCATCGGCTGCGAATAATCTGGCTCGTATGCAGGAGATCGATGAGGCAGTCGTTCAACTCTTAAGGACTGTGTGAGGAAGTTGTTTACCACAGTAAAGACTCAGGGAGCTGGTGCCACCCAGGGTCAGCCGGGAGTCCCCTTTGCGCAGGTGATTGTTCCGGCAAATTTACTATCAACAAACGTCCCAGCTCAGTGGGGTCTTGCAACGGCTGTACCGAACGTAGCCCCAGTTCTCCAAAACGCTCCCCCAGGCAACGCTCCTCCTAATCCACCCGGGAACAACCAAGCGCCAGTACCACCCCCCGCACCTCACGTAGCCCTATTTCCCCACTGGCAAAATGCTCCCCCGGCCAACACTCCTCCCGCTCCACCTGCGAACAACCAAGCGCAAGAACCACCCCCCGTACCTCATATAGTCCTATTTCCCCACTGGCAAAACGCTCCCGCAGCCAATGCTCCTCCTGATCTACCCGGGAACAACCAAGCGCCAGGACCACCCCCCGTACCTCCCCGACCGGTTGCTGACCCTGCCCCTCCAGTTGATGACCCTGCTTACCAGTTGAAGACCCTGCGTTACCAGTTGACGACCCTGCTCCAGTTGATGACCCTGCTTACCAGTTGACGACCCTGCGTTACCAGTTGATGACCCTGCGTTACCAGTTGACGACCCTGCGTTACCAGTTGAGACCCTGCGTTACCGTTGACGACCCTGCATCACCAGTTAACGACCCTGCTCGCCACCAATCGCACCGCCCCCCCGGCAAATCGCGCTATGGCCAACATTATGCCAACAGGTTAGTTCTTTTCTAAATTATCTGCGTGTTTCATGCTTTCACTTACTAACGAAGAGAATACAGATTGGAGCGCTCTACTTGGGCGCCCACGTGCCGTGCGTATAGCTTATGTCCTGCCTTCGAGACGTGGCCTGGGGCTGTCAGCGGAACAAAGGGCAAAGGTAAACGTCCCTGCAAACCCACGAGTACTCCATTGGCGTCCCCCCCACATCGCTGGTGTAGAGTTCGCCGAGCTAGATTCCTATGACATCCGTGGACTGTCAGCAATGATTTACAGAACCATAGCTCACCGCCGGATTCGCTACATCGTTGGCGCTACTGGCGAAGGTCGTAGAAGGCTGCGCAGATCTCCCAATCAGCCATTAACCTTCATAGAGTATATCTTTATCGGGCGCGATGAAGACGTACGCACCTGGCTTCTGTCTAATTCAGGTCTCGAAGACCCCCTCGACCTTTTGGTGTATTGCTACCGTGATCGGAATGACGAGAGACCAGACACGGTAGAGCCGAGGAGCCTCCCGTATCTCGATCCACAAGCCGTCCGCCATTGGGCTCGTGACATCCAGGGGGCACGAATAGGCCAGCCGCATTTTCGAGAACTGGAACTAGACGCCGGACATGATGGTGGGCAGGGTGATGAGCCTGAGGAAGAAGAAGCGCCCGGGGATGATACGTCTAATATTTCGTCCTCGGAATCTGCGCATGAATCGGAGGACATCACTGGAATATTGCCATCCCCGTGGGGGAACGCGCTGAATCGCCGGCGATCCGTATCCCGTTTGCCGTCAAATCATCGAGTTTGCTGAATCGACAGCTGCCATTGGACTTGCTTCATCGCCCTGCTCAAGTCGGCAAAGAGCGTAAGCGCGGGGCTCATTTCGATACCGAAAATTGCGACGATGAAACGCCCAAGAGACTACGCTTGAGTTCTATCAATGAGTTTTTGAAAGCCAAGGAGGTACGGAAGCGCGACGCTCAGTTCGATGACGAAACTTCGGAGGAGCCTGAGCGAAAGAGGTTGCGAGAGGATTCCGTCGTGAGGGAAGGTTTGAAGTGCGATGCAAGACTTTCATCCAAGCGTCGATTGTTCGCTCGTTCAAACTAGATGAGCAGTGGGTTAGCGGTTTGTTCTGACATTTCATAGGGATGTTTGTTTCCTTTTCTGTTTCGCGATGAGTTCAGCGATGAGTTCAGCATGTAGATTGTTTACTAGATGCACCTAGGCATGTAATAGTAGTTTAGTTTCATAGTGTTGCCGAAAGGATGTTCACCCTAGATAGCGTATGAGCAGTGCAGATGTGACGTGCCGTGGGGGGGTGTCGACGATGGTGCGCCAAGACTTCGACGTCGGAAGGGTAGCGACCTCACGCATTGTAGTTTCGCGGCTCTTATTGCGGCTTAAACCCCTATTGAACATACAACGCCGATTGACATCTTACCCCGTAGGGCTACCCCCATATCGCACTCGCGATCCCCTTGACGGCCAAATTTCTATTCAACGTACAGTCACGCCGCGCCGCACTTCCTTATGGTTGTCCACTGGCACGAGGAGTATAAGAAGGCCATCCTGCCCCTGGCTCTCCCCACGCTCAGTTCCACACAAACTGATCGTCTCCCCTCGTCAATCCTTCGTTTGACATCCTTTCTTCGAACACCCACGACGCCACACGCCTGAAGAGCCGGAGCTTGAATTTACACAAACCTCCTACTCATCTTGACGAATAGTTCTTACGAATCATTCTTACGCCACGCATCCAATGGCAACGTTGAAACAAACAAACACCGGCGCAAAAGACTAAGTAAGGACTATCTCTACATCAATTCAGGAGCGCATTATCTTAACATCTCCGTCGCTCTCAGACGTCATGCCATCCAAACACCCGCAGACGGCGAAGCCACCAGTGCCAAGCGCAGAAAACCCTACCCGCGAATAGCTGCGACTGCCGGTGAGGCGTCGAGAACGTAAGAAATCTTCCATATTATCAAGACCACCCATTCTGTACCGTCAATCTATCAACTAACAGTTACGTGGACAGTCGTTCATTGATGTTGGACAAAAAGCCTGCATTTGAACCGGCGGTGCAGGATTCAAGGTGGGTGAATGCAGACATCCAGTACTACGCATATACCAGAAAGTTCAGTCCTAACTGTAGGTGGGATCAGGGGGGCGCGCTATGGCGAAATTTCGTACGCCAAAGGCTGGTGTGGGTTCCCCAACCGCGACGGGCGCAAGGGTCCATACACGACGTGGCGCGATCAAATCAAGGCCTACATCACGGCGCTCTCATGGAAACCCGGGTCCCTGACTGACGATCAATTGGACTCAGTCATCATTTTCGCAAGCTCCCTTCCCCCAGTCAAAGTCCAGATTGCACGTATAAAAAACAAGCACCGCCAAGAAGACGTTGCAGAAGTCGAACGCCAATTAAGGCACTTAGTCAGGGACATATGTAGAAAGCTTCAGGTGACGATGGATCGTCTCGAGGCGGAGCACTGAGAAGCTGGATTGGACGCTGACACGGAACATCAGAGTAAGTTCTCATCGCCAGCTACGGTACGTTTCGCTATTCGGCGACTAGTACTAACTATTTTTTCTAGCAGTTCAATGCGATTGGGCTTCTCCATATTGCCCAAGGGCGATAAGGCTCCACATTGTTCGTCGGACGGGCGCTCCTAAAGCTAACCACCCTTTCTTGGACCACCGCTGGTATGCCACCGACCCCGGCGAAGGGATCGCGTGGGGCGTCCTGGCATCACCCAGCATAAAAACCCTACTCCAGGTTCTCAAGTGACAACATGTAGAGGAGGCAATCGGTTATCCTCGATATCTCATCGGGGCGACCGGGCACGGAGCCACCTCATTGCGCCAGCAACCCTCAGATCCTCTCCCTATCTCTGAGCTCATATTTTTATATAGAGATGATGACATCCAGGCATGGCTCCTCGCCAATCCGGGCAAAGATCCTCTGGATCTTTTGGTGCTGGAGTCACGTCAGGATCTGGGCAGGAACCGAGAGGAGACCCCCGCGCCTGCTTCCGGGCGATACCCTTTTTTTAATCGCAAGGTCTGGGATCGCTGGGGGCATATGGATGATAACGTAGAAGAGGAACATCCCAGCGACGACGGCCACAACGACAGCTCCGGCAAAGACGACGAAAGCAATCCCGATGAAAGCTTGGGCGAGGACAGTTACAACGACGAGGAAACGTCGGGAGATACTCGGGCGCCTGCTAGTAATCCCCGCCGTACTAGTAATCGCCGTCGTACTAAAGACATCATTGTTGTTGTAAGTTTTTGTGCCCAATGTGCTTTTGATTCAATATCTTAATACAAACTCTATGGCTAATCAAACACCTAGGACGACGATAAGGATGTTCATGAACTCCCACCGGGGGACTCAGAAAGCGACTCTCCTCCCATTCGTAATGCACCTAGAAGACGTACCCAGCATTCCGAACATAGGGACCCAGACACTGGGCCCTCTAAGCCGTCGGAGCAAGAACAACTCAGATCCATGAGGGACCCCACTCCTATTCATGATCCACCTGGAAGACGTACGCAGGATTTGGAACATAGGGATCCAGGCACCGGGCCCTCTAGGCCGTCAGAGCAAGAACAACTCAGATCAATGAGGGATTTTGTCCAAGCGAATCCCTGGGCGATGCAGCTATTAAGGAATCCCGAGGCTGTGGCGGCTGAGCCTAGAACCGACTGTGGTGTCCGAACCTGGACCAGCGACTCTAGCGCCAAACCAAGAGAGCGTCGTCGTCACGCTCGTGGGCATGATGGCACCATCGATAGCCCTGTTTCCCAACCTGAACAATCTGAGGATCACGATATTCATCGTGGGACGTCCCCTACCCCCACGCCCGAGACCTTTACACTAGCAGCGACTGCCCCGCCTGCTCCTACGACCTCTACTGCTCCTGCCCCTACAAGCGTTCCTCCCGGTATAGCTAGCCCCCCTGCACCCCAGCAAACTACGGCAGCCGGAACTACTAGGGATGCTAGTACCCACCCCAATGCGACACACACCGTCGGAAAAAAAAAAGCCAAAGGCCAAGCTGACACATCTAGTCTTAAACGGCACGACCAGCCTGAACCCCGACCCTATCCCCCGTCGAGGGCCAAGTCGCCGCGGACGTCGCTGAACATAAATATCTTCACGTTTTTTCCACCGCCCAAATTCCCCTTTTTTTTGATACATCTTTTCTAGTCGTCTGGCATTCTTTAGATTTTCGTGGGTTGTTGTCGCTTGTATAATAGTAATAGTAATCAAACCCAGAGGCCCCCTTCAAGTTGCTTTGGCACCTGGTATTCGCTACCTTTCGGAATTTTCTCGTACTAGTAATTGGCGCACATCTCGTTCTAGGATGTTATCCAGGCTAGCGTCCACAAACTACGTGGGTCTATCGCTAGGCTATGATCTTAGTGCTTATTTTTATATTGGGTTCAGCTGCGCTAATTGGATGTCGGGAGATGAAGGTACATACCGCCAAGTCTTTTTACATATTTTTACATGGGTTCAGCTACGCTAATTGGGCGTCGAGAGATGAGAGTACATGCCGCCAAGTCTTTTTAGGCGTGGCGAATGAGATGAGCGATAACTCGGTTTCGACTAATTCTTCTTTCACGACTTTGTGCTGAGCCCTCCGGGAGTTGAGATTGTCTGCGTCGCGAGCGCAAGTTTGACGATCCTCAAAACCCGTTCCCCAGCCAATTCATTCACTCGCATACCGAGTGATAGTCTGTGCACGTCTATATCCGGTATCGCGTGAACAGACCTGACTGCGTCAGCTTATTCGCGAGCCCTTGCATACAGGTTCTAAGGCGCCCAGCGCTCCGATTCGACATCCGGAAATGAGGGTAGATAATCCTAATCTTCTTTCGGCGTAGCGAGTGTCTGCGAGCAACCCCTCGTCGCTAACGACACCCCTTGCAGCTAGATTTCGCCCAGCCAGCATGTTGGCTACTCTTTCATTTCACGTAATTTTTCTGACGCCCGAGTACCAAATTGTCAGTGTCTAGTCCTATAGATCATATGTCTCCTCCAAAGCACAAGAACGATTCTGAAAACGCGTTTCATAGGCGAATTTTTACTCGGATCGCCACTCCTTCACTCCATCTAACTCTCTTCGCGAGAATGTGCTGACTCCAGGACTTGAGATTTCTGGGTCGCCGGCAACAGGATTGAGCCCGTTGCCCGGCCAATTCTTTCAGTTGCATACCGAGTGATAGACTGTGCATGGCTATATCCGGTCTGGGGTGAACTCACAGTGTTTTACTTATTCGCTAGGTGAACTCCTTACATACGGTTTCTAGTGCTTTCAGCGCTGCTGATTTGGTGTTCAGAGATGGGAGTAGATACTCCTAGTGCTCTTTTGGCGTGGCGATATCTCGCGGGCAGCCCACATCGCTAAACGACACCACTTGCAGCTAGATTTTGCCTAGCCCCGACACTAGCGACACCTTCATTTCATCTAATATTTTCCACGACGGACTAGTGAGTCCTATGAGATTCAAGAAACCTAGATCACAACGCAGTATTGAATACTCCCAAACCCCCTTTGGTAGGCGTCGTTTGCTCTTGCATACCGAGTGATAGTTGTGAGGCTACCAACCCCTAAATCTTAGTGTACGGGTATAAGACCTAATGCGTCCTATTCAACACAACAATCTACATAGACTCCTAGCCTTCACAACACGGGACATATATTTCAATTATCATACGTCCTGATTCCTATCTTACCCAATGCTCGCTAACGGTCCAGTATCCCACTATGCATTTGAATTCACGGAGTCAGCCAACTGCCCGAGTGGGCAATCTGAACGGGCGTAGGCGCGAAGTTGTACCCGACACCATGGGATCCAGTCAGCCAACTGCCCGAGTAGGCAATCTGAACGGACGTAGGCGCGAACTTGTACCCGACAGCATAGGATCCAGTCAGCCAACTCCCCGAGTGGGCAATCTGAGCAGACGTCGGCGCGGCGCCGTACCCACACCATGGTATCCAGTCAGCCAACTACCCGAGCAGGCAATCAGAACAGACGTGGACGTGACGTCGTACTAGAGGAGTCTGGATCGGGAACAAAGCAGAATGAACCAGGCAGCTTCCATAGTACGCCACCGAACTACCAGTTATCAAGTCGGAATTCTTCCCCACCCCCAATTGCCGGACGTCTTGAAGGAAGACCGCCAAAGCGCCCACGCAGGAGCACAATTCAGACCACCGCGTATACCGAACCTGAGATGGAGCCTGATGGACAAGGACATCTGGAACCTGTTCGATCTTAGCGACGATAGTGGCCATGAGCAGTACCATGATTCAGACGACGGGGAAGAAACGGAACAAGACACCGAACCTGATGTAGAAGTCCTCGATGGCGTAGATGGCACTCTATCCGGATGACTTCTGGGGTCTCAAACGGCTGAGAGACAGGGAAACAATAACCTAAGGACCGTGCGACTTTCGACCACCTCCGGATCGCAGGACGCAACTCTTGTCCGGCGGACCCCCCGGCTCGTGTAAGGATAATTCCCGGCAGGGCCTACACCCCACCAGCGTTCCCGTCATCAAGTACAGCACGGTATTCGTCTCCACTTGGAATCCCTAGTACTACTACATCTGGTATTAGAAGCTCGAGCCCACCAACAAGCGAACTAACCACACCACAGCCTGGACGCATCAGGGGCGTAACCAACCCACGGCGAAACACGGTGACCGGGGTAGAAGAAGAAATAGTAGTCGTGGCAAAATATCTGATGCTTCAGTACACCCTCTTTGTTGATCCACTCCCGGACCCGGTTACTTTGACGTCAGTGGTGCACGGTGTTTGGAGTCGCGCACAGGATGAGATTGTGGACGCCGGGAATATTGAAGCATCTGAGAAAAGTCTTGACCTTGTAAGTGCATTCGGAAGTGATAAGATACAGGGTGTTTTACTAACTATCAAAGATACGGCAAAAACACTCGGCTGTGCGGGGGCAATTCATATATTATATAAAAAATAACATAAAGAAATTATACGAATTGGGAGGTGACCCGACAGCTATCGCACGTAGGGTCGAATACCTCCTCGCAGAGGACAGGTTCATCTGTCCCTCAGATGGATATGAGGTTGGTATCACGGATTGAGAAACCCAGATCTTGGATCACTACTGACTATGAACTGGGCATAGGAAATAACCTTCCGGTTCCTTACGCCCCAGATTGCCGACGCAATATATGGTAAGTATTTCGAGGGCAAGAGAACGGTCGGGATCTTAAACCCAGGGTTTTTAGAGTGTATCAATGAGACGATCGTCTGCCTCACATGTGCAATACTCTGCCATACCCTGCGGGTGTGGCGAACTGGAACCCTCCTTGACCCTCCGGAGTTCAAGTCTGAGGCCGTCAGAGGTACGAGTTTCCTGATCTCTGGGCCTTTCGTTCCGTTCGTTTAAGATGTAGATTGCTCACAAATTCGCAAGATCCTTTCTTACGGCAGAGGAAGACATGGCGGGGGTTCCAAAGGGTGACGCAAGAGCTGATGCTCCGGAATCTGCGTGAAACGATCATGGATAAGGTTAACCAAGAAAATCGAGTTCTGAAGGAGAGGTGCGAAGGCTTTGCCGACAATCATGAGGCAGTTCACGTGGAACTGGAGAGTCAGCTATCCAGCCGGAAACTGAGACGACCCACTGCGCGAGAACCGACACCAATCAACACTGGCGGGAGGGGCCTAGTAGGACGCCTGGAGAGTCAACTGGAGCGTGAGCTATCCAACCAGGAGCCCAGACGAGCAGCTCCACGAGAACCGACCCCAATCAACACTGACGGCATGGTCCTAGAAGGACACCAGGAGAGTCAGGATGTGTCGCAGGAGAGTGCCAAGTCATTCGACTTTAGCCAGTCGGCCTTTGCTCGGGCGCTTCGAGGCCTGGATGCTGATTCGGTGACTTTTGATGACTCACTAGACTGAACACTGGAGCAGGAGCAGGAGAGCGCTGTCAACCCAGTTCTAGCCAGTCGCCTTTCCCTGAACCTGGATGACTTTCAGGAAGATCAGGCAGCTGCGGGGGAGAATGTTCACCAAAACGGCGACGAGGTCATATAGAATAAATAGATTTACTAGGCCGAGCGGTGTGAGCAGGATGTAGTGATGGGCACGATCGCTACAGGACGTTGAGGCGATCACAATGTAATAGTAGTAGATAAAATAAAATATGGGAACAAAGCTTAATAGAGTACCAGGCGTGGAGTACTAGTACTAGTGACGAAGTCGTGAACTGGCGTGTAAGATGTTGAGCAATCTCGAAGGTGTCTGGAAGATGGACGTATGGATTCTCGAGGGCGTCAGAAGACTTTGGCCTAGCCTCAGATGGTATCCTGCAGGCATCCAAAGAGCACCGAGCAGCATCGGGAGGTGATAGCAAAAGTAAGATGCATCATGATATGATTGGTCGAGAAGGTGATTGTCAGGAGGTGAGAGGCGAGGAACAGTGGCCGTCAGGATGTGAGAGGCTAGAATCTGAGGCCGTCAGGAAGGGAGAGGGGAAAATCAGAAGGCGTCGGGACGCAGGGGCAGAGCATTGGACGTCTTCAGGAAGGAGAGCACGCAGAGATTGACGTCGGGATGGCGTCAGGATGCGGTGTGATGGGGATGGCGACATCCGGACGGAACGTCATACAGACTTTGCGTCTAGAATCGCGGTTGACATTTTGAGCGTCCTGAGCGTCAGAAGCACAGGACGCTCAGGACGCATAATAGAATTTTTGCTTATACCAGGTAGGGTAGGCCAGGAGGTAGCTCTTACCAGAGCGCATTTGATGTATGCGACCAGCCGTGAACTTGTCGAGTCCTATGAACGGGTGGAGGGTCGCGGAGGCGGGTTACGTGTAATAGGGTGGGGCTAGGAGGGCATCTTCCCAGTCTTGCAGGAGTAGTACCTGAGACCTTTCCTTGAGGGTGGCGTAGGTTCGGGCCATGAGAGGTGGGGGCGGGATGTTCTCTGTTGCGGGGAGTGGGGTTTTGGCAATCTGGGGGAACTGCGGGAAACCGTGCATGAGGGGGAAGGCTATGTGAACGAGGTCGTCGATTGGGAGATGTCTCCTTGTGGGCGGGGAGGGCACCGGGGTTTTCCAGTTGAGGGCGCGGTACATCGGAGCCACGCCGGCCGTTAGCGATCGGCAGGAGTCTGGGGCTCTGAAATTAGACAGGGAGGGGAATGTGGGAGGGAGGCGAGCTGGGGCGGGGTTCAAGGAGGGGGGCAAACAGCAGAGCCTGAGAGCCACTGTGCATCTCTTATGCCTCTAGTACAGGCCGAGAGGGGGGAGGCAGGCTTCCCTGGTTAGTATGGGGATGGGCCCGGGGGTGGCGAAGAAGCAGTTGGTGGTCCATCTCTGGACTCTGTGCCAAAAGGAGTTCATGCGGCTAGAGGAGCGGGTGTTTGGGACGAGGAGGTCCGCCCCGTACATGAGGATTGGGAGGATGAGCCCCGTGGCGAGGTGGTGTATGAGAAATGGACGGACACCCGCCCTGGGCGAGGCAACCCTCTTTAGGAAGGCGAAGGCAGCATTGGCTAGGGCCAGTCGTCTCTCAAAGTGGTGGATGGAATTCAGGGGAGGGGGAAACCAGTAGCCGAGCCACCTCACCACTTCGGAGGGGCGGAAGATCTGGTCGTTGAGGGTGACGGGATGGTTGGATCTGGTGGTGCCCCTTTGGCTCGGGGTGCGCCAATGGATGAATTCCGTTTTTGGGATGGAAAAGGAGACGCCCAAAGCTGCGACGCGTTGGGAGAGGGACGTAAAAAGGCTTTGTAGACGGCGCATGTTTGACCGGTAGGAGGGGGAGAAGACTGTGAGGGCGAAGTCGTCCACGTATGAGAGCATAAGGCCCCCTTCGATGTCAGTATGGAGGGGTGCCACGTATATAAGGAAGAGCAGAAGGAAGATGGGGGACCCTTGCGGGGTCCCAACTGTGATGGGAGCCGGGGTCTTGGGGGAGCCCTAGTAGACTAGAGTGCACTTCCGTTCTGCCAGGCAGGAGGAGACCCAGTCGACCATGTATTTGGGGGTGTTCTTATCTAGGAGGCGTTTGCGAAGGGTGAGCCCGTCGATGTTATCAAAACCGACCTTGATGTCAAGGAAAAGGGAGGACACTATGCGGTGGGTGTGTTGGAGGGTCCTGACTTGGTGAACTAGGGTGGCACAGGCGTCGAAGGCTCCTAGGCCTGGGACCGAACCACATTGGTTGGTGTGGAGCAGGCCAGATGCTTTAGCCAGAGAGAAGAGGCGGGCCGCCATGATTCTCTCCAGGATCTTGGAGACGGTTTTTAGCAATACTATGATGCGAAATGAGGCTGGGGAGTTGTAGGAGGCCTTTCCAGATTTGTCCAAAATGACCCCGTTGGCCACTTTTAGCGGGGGGGCTGGTATCCGTACATTAACAGGGGGTTTAGAAGGTCTAGAAGGATGTTGGGGCATTGCTTGTAGACGTTCTTCCAGACAGAGTAGGGGATTTCATTTGGGCCAGGGGCTGAGGAGGGGATGATCTGGCCAGGGCCAGGGAGATTTCTTCCAGGGTGAGGGAAGGTGCGTCGGGTATGGGAGAGAGTCTTCCCCTGGGCGGGGGTTCCGTTCTCGGAGGGAAGAAGTGGGTGAGGAGGGCATCATTGATGGCGGTAGGGTCGTTTGCGTTTGGGAGGGAGGGGAAGCGGGTTGCCTGCCCTGGGGCCACTAGCTTTTTGGCTGTCCAGATATTGTTGGAGGTGGTTTTGGCGAGAAAGTCAGCCCAGTATGAAGACTTGGCACGTTTAATGGCTTTAAAGTACCCATTTCTGGAGAGCCGGGCTGTGTCTCTTGCCTGCACTGTCCGGAGGCTTTTTGGCCTTTCTCGTGGCTTTGTTGTATTCTTTTCGGAGGGCGGTTAGGAGGGGGGTCCACCATGGCTTTGACCTGGTGGAAGAACGTGATGTGGGGGCCGCCATTCTAAGGGCAGAGGTGAGACAGGAAAGAGATGCTAAGAACCAGGAGTCAAATTGTTGGGGGGAAGGGTGGGGGGAGGTGGAGGGACACGGAAAGCTTTGAGCTGGTCTTCCAGGGCCGTCCAGTCCAAGTCATCCCATTTGGCCTGGGGGGTGGGATTTGACGGATGGGGGCTGAAAGGGAGATGGAGATGGGGACGTGGTCCGAGCCAGTGGAGGGGAGGAGAAGGTATTCCAATCATAGCGAAGGGGGTCTTGAGAGGGTTGGCAAAGGCTAGGTCGATGACACTAGGCCTGTGGGGGCCAGAGAGGGGGTAGAGGGTGTTCCCCGAGTGTGTTGATACAGGCAAAGCCGAGCTCGTCGGCTCTGTCAAAGTATGGGTCCGCAATGGTGGCTTCCTGGGTAGAGGGGAGATGGAGAGGGTCAGTGCGGGGGCTGTGGATATTGAAATCTCCCACCACCAGGTAGGGGACGTCGAGAGGAATAAAGATTTTGTCTGGTCTGACCGTATGAGGTTGTGGGTACCTGGAACGAGAGTAAATGTTCGCCAGGCAAAAGTGGAGATACTTGGTGCTGAAGCAGCCTAGTGGGGTGTGTATATCAATATGCATACAGTCGTTCTGTCCGGCGCGAATCCTGGGAGTATGGTGTAAAATTTTAAAAACTCGATGGAAATATAGCACGCCACCTTGGGGAGGGGCGTGGGGCGGGCGAAGGACTTGTACCCGTTAAAGGAGGGCAAAAAGCCTTTGGAGAATGGGAGGTCTTGTAAAAAAACCAACTGCGGGGGGTGGCTGTTGAAAACGACGAAAATAAGGAGAGGAACACATCCCAGCTTCCCAGGCTGTTGTGTTGAACGAGCGTGATCGTAGGTGGGGGGCCAGCCCCCGGTTCTGTGCAAAGGTTCGGGTGTTAGTCATGGCGGGGACGACCCCGACGGTTAACTGGAGTTACGGGGAGGGCCGCCCTGAATGGGCAGTTAGAGGGCGGGGGGTGGCAGGGTCGAGATTCGAGGCTGGACGGCCTAGGAGTAGTGGGTGCTGGTACGCCATCTTCTTCCACATCCATGGACTCTTGACTGTCCGAGGATGCGGAGGAGCTGACTGACTCTGGAGGGGGCACTGGTCGAGTGGGGGGAAGGACGGGCCTTGCAGTCCTTGTAGAGGCAGTGTGGTCATTTCCACAGTTAGCGCAGTGGGGGGAGAGGTGGGGCAGCAGTTGGCGACGGGTTTGTCATTACCCCCTTTGGGGCAGGTGGTTCTGGCATCTATGGGCAGCTTTGGTTAGTGTAGCGCACACAGGGGGAGGAAGATGTTTCTGTTTCACCGGGCGGGGCGTGGCGAAACGGCAGCAGTTGGTGCATTGGGTGTAGCAATTGGTGGATATCGCTTTCTCCACCTTACGGCGGTTGGAGTAGAGGAAGATGGAAGGGTAAGGGCTGGAACGTCGCTGGGGTCAACGGAGACAACCACCGAAGCGCTTCCTTAGCAGTTCAAGTAGCTCGGTCAGGTTTAAGGTACCTGGCCGACTTGATCTGGATCGCTTTCGCGAAGCCAATAGATTTTTTGAGATTGGGAAAGAGCTGTTCGTCGTCTTCGAGGATCTCATCGGTGGGGATATTGTGTATGACCAGCTGTATGCAGTCGGGGTGAGGCAGAAGAGGAGCCAGGGTTGTCCCCTGTTGGAAGGCTTGGTTGAGGCGTCTGGTGAGCACCTCGAAATAGGGGGCATAGGAGGAAGCGGGTTGTGTGGGTCGGTGAGGTGAGAGAGACTGCGCCACGGTCGTTGACCTTGGCGAAAAACCTTTGTGGAGGAGGCAGTTTGAGTCGGTGAGGGTGCTGGCGACAATGTCGGAAAGAGAGCAGGCGATACGCCTTGAGAGGGCATGGGGGGCAGTGGTAGAGCGTGGTGCGTAGAACCGTCTTGAGGCGAAAGGGAGGGGGGTGGGAGTCCTTAAGAACTTGTCCTCTTTGCTCGCAACCTCTGCTGCTTTCGCTAGTTTGGGTTTTTGCTTTCTGTTCTTACCGCCGAAGCCAGCCGCTTGGGCGTAAGATGGTTGGTTCTTGGGTTTGTAATCCGGGTGGAGGGTGGCATCCATAAAAGCAGACAGGTCGTATTCTCCGGCGCGGAATTGCTCCGCCTCCCAGGAGTGGGGGAAAGCCTTAGCATATTGTTCGGGATTACTGAACATTTTGCCAAGCCGTGTGTCATAATAAGGGCAATGGACCAGGGGGTCTATGGGGGCAGGGTGAAGGGTGGGGGTGAGGGTGTGAGGGCTTTTTGCTGGGGGGTGAGGCCTTGTGGGCCAGAGCAAGTGGTTGGGGGGGGGGGCTGAGTGTTTTAGCCGGGGCAGGGGAGCGGGTGGGAGGGGCAGGAGTGGGGGCCGAGACCCTATGTGACAGGTCACGTAGGGCCGAGTGGATCGGGGCGAGGTCTTCTGGGATGACGGAGGCGTTTGTAATATGGGAGGAAAGGTCATGGACCTGTGTGTGGAGGTCGCTGTTCTCATTCCTGAGATCGTCGACTTGTTTCGTAATGGAATGGAGTTGGGTGGAGATTGCTACGATGCCGGAGACTGTCGAGCAGAGGATGGAGAGGATGGATCCTTCGCCAGGGGTGATGGATTGGAGGCTGGAGTTGGTAAGGTCAGGAACCAAGTTGGGGAGTAGGTAGAGGTCATTTCTCATTTGTCTGAAAATCTCAGCGAGGAAGGCAAGCGGGGAGGAGGGCCTGGGAACAGGCCATGGGGAAGGGGGGATTTGGGTGTGTTGGGGAGTGGAGGCTCGTGAGATGGCGGCGGCCAGCTCTTGGTTGCCCGGGGGGGTGGGGGGTATTTCCGACATGGGACGGAGAGGGGCGGGTGGGTGCTGGCGTGTGTCCCGGAAGCAAAACTGGTTTGTAGAAGAGATTTTAGAAATGTAGAGGGGGGAAAGTAGAGGGCAAGAAGCTTGTCTCAACCAAGAGGCCACTTTTTTTTTTCTTGTTTTTTTTTTTTTTCTTTGTTTTTATATCAGTTTTGCATTTTATTCGTACAACTACCAGGAAAAACCAGACATGCAGCGCTAGCTATGGCCAAGAAAAATATACGCATCTCTCCCCTCATGGGATCAAAGCCACGCCCCCAAGACCCTGTGGTATAGGCCCAACTGCACATCTCGCCCTCAAAAAAGTAACAGTACTCTCTGCGAGCAAGCAGGAAGACGCAGAAAACCCTTTGGAAAGCTCCCCTGAACAAACGAAAGTTTTACAAAAGAAAAACCCAAACACTCGGGAAAGACAGAAGCTCCACTAAGTGAAAACCTAATAAAGAATGGATACATCTAGCTGGGGGCGGCCTCAAGTGACCTTAGAAAAAGATCGGCGACCGACATTACTTCGAGCCCAGAGTGTTGACATCCACCGAAGAGGCAGTGCAATACCACGAGAGAGCGTAACCGAGGATGCGACCGTGGAAAGCCGCGGGGGGCACAAGGCCGAGTGGTAGTAGGGTACCAGCCAAAGAGGGGAAGTGTAGCTGTAACCGAGCAACGGGATGAAACTAGGAGGAGAAGAGGAAGGGTATACACAAGTATCGTAGGAACTATCTGAAACGTGTGCATGTCTGACTAGGCAGCCTCGAGCGAAACGTAATCCAAGAGAGCAGAGAAATCGACCGTAGCCTGGTGAACAGTTTTCTCTTACTGCGAACCGTGATCCCAGCCGTCGTAACATGGCCGTGAGAGTGTTGCCGACCGTGCGAATGTTAAGCGAGAACGTGAAACAAAAGCAGAAAGGAGGATGGGATGGGACCTAAGAAACGGGTGCCAAAGTCCGAATCTATCATAGGGGGGGGTGCAGCTCACTCAGAGTGCGGGTAGTGAAAAGTGAGGATGATTTCTCGTGGTGTTGAGATTTCAATCGGGACAGGTGTAGAGGAGATGGTTCGTGTCAACCAAGAGGCCATTTCTCTTTTTTTTGTTTTCATTTTTTCTTATTTTTTATTTTTATATTTATTTTTTTTTATCTCAGTTTTGCATTTTATTCGTACAACTACCAGGAAAAACCAGACATGCAGCGCTAGCTATGGCCAAGAAAAACCTACGCATCTCTCCCGTCATGGAATCAAAGCCACGCCCCCAAGACCCTGTGGTATTGGCCCAACCTCACATCTCGCCCTCAAAAAAGTAAAGTACTCTCAGCGAGCAAGCAGGAAGACGCAGAAAACCCTTGAGAAAGCTCCCCTGAACAAACAAAAGGATCACAAAGGAAAGCCCTAACACGCGGGAAAGACAGAAACTCCACTAAACAGAAATGTAACAAAGAATAGAACGCCATCTCCATAGGGGCAGCCTAAATGACTTAAACAAGTCGGTGACCGACATTACTCCGGGCCCAAGGCATTGACATCCATCGAGGAGGCGGTGCAATACCACAACAGAGTGTAACCGAGGATGCGACCGTGGACAGCCGCTGGGGGCACAAGGCCGAGTGGTAGTAGGGTACCAGCCCAAAGAGGGGAAGAGTAGCTGTAACCGAGTAACGGGATGAAACCAAGAGGAGAGGAGGAAGGGTAGACCCAAGTATCGTAGGAACTATCGGAAACGTTTGCGTGTCTGACTAGGCAGCCTCGAGCGAAACGTAATCGAAGAGGGTCGAGAAATCGACCATGGCCTGGTGAAAGGTTTTCTCTTACTGCGAATCGTGATCCCAGCCGTGTGTAACATGGAGGCGAGGGTTCAACCAATAGGCCATTTTTGTCTCTTTTTTTTTTCTTTTTTTTTTTTTATCTTCCGTTTATATTTGTTTGCTAAGCCGGCAGCTATCTAGGTACAAAGTCACTTCAGCTTATCGCTATGTAGACAAAAATCCTCCAACAACAGTCCATCCTGCATCCCCCTCGGTAAAACCATCTGACCCTGCCCAACTAACCTAAACTACTTTGAATAGAGGTAGAAAGCGAAAGCCCGGTACTACTGGTAAAAACTACGAGAGAAACAAAAGCCTGAAAACATCGAACCAATAACCTCCGCAGACGTCAACCCCAAAGAGAAGCCCCAAAGCGACAGTGAGAAACCCATGAACTAAACAAAGAAAACTTCACGCCCCCCTGAAATCCCAACCCCAAAGACAAAAGGGCAGATGAACCAACCCACAACGATCATAATATGAGTGCCGTGGTGGCCGGGGCATATAGCCCAGAAGCCAAGAGTTGAGGCGAGGACCAGAGGGAGATCCATCTTAACCGAGCCGGCACGGCGGAGACGTGTGCCGCAAGGAGCTAGACCCGGTGCCCACCGGAACCCGGACCAGAAGGAAAGCATGACCCCTCCCCTTAGGGGGCAGAGCCAGAGGCCGAAGGCTGAAATCCCTTAGGAACACGACAGAGTCAAGACCATCATAAGGGCACAGAGCCAGGAGAGGAGAGCAGTAGGGTGCCAGCCAAAGAACGTGGTGCAGCTGTAACCGAGCAATGGGACGAGACCGGGCGGCGAGGAAGGAGGGGTAGACCCAACATTGAGAAGTACGAGGCAAAGGACCACCAAGGGATCACAATTTTTCGACAATGCGACTGTACCGACGGTAGCGCTCAGGAGATAGTGCAATACCAGAGAACAGAGCCACTAGGGCCACTACTTCACCGATAACCCGAAGCTGCGCTGTGCCTAAGACGAGGCGAAGTGGTTGCCGACCGTGCAAGTGCTAAGCGAGTAGAACGAAGCAAGTGCGAAGAAAGAAAAGGGAGAGCATGCAACCCCTAGACGAAGGCACCCAGACACCTAGGCCATCAGAAGGGAATCAGAGGGAAAGGCGAGGGGACCGGAGTATCACCCTTCTAGGCAGCGAGGCCATCAGAAGAGTAGAGAGGGGGGGACCAGCCGATGATGATTTCTCATGGTGTTGAGATTTCAATTGCCGGAGGTGTAGAGGAGATGGTTCGTGTCAACCAAGAGGCCACTTTTTTTTTCTTCTTTTTTTTTTTTATCTCATGTATTCTTTGTTAAGGTACAAGAACTCGCATGCAGCGCTAGCTATGGCGTAAAGAAAACCTTAATCCCAAAACAAACAACAAAGTAAAAACTTAAACATTCTGCCCCAAATTGTGTCAAGTACTCGACACTTAACCAACATACGGAAAAAATCCAACAAGAAAAATCATCGCCTAACCAGCTAAATCGAAAAATCAAACACGACACTTATCAGGAAAAAACATCAACCGCATGGTCGAACAGTGTAAGAAAAACCAAAATAAACAACTCAAGTAAACCTCCCGCGTATAGGGGAAGAAAGAAAAACCACTGAACTTGACAGGACGGCGCCATAGGAGGCCATCGACGGAGGGAAATTGGTGGCCGTCTCGTTGATGAAAGAGGCAAGCCCGAGCAAGAGTTGGGCGGAGGACCAAAGTGGGGAGTCTTCCCCGACCGAGAGCACACCTTGGAGGTGGAGGGCCCTGGGCACCGCTTTAGCTTCGCAACGAAGGATGGCGTGGCTGAAAGTCTCATTTTCCTCATCGCACAAGGTGCAGAGGGGAGAGAGATCAGGTTGGGACCAGGAGGGGTGGGCGGCCAGGTAGCTCTTCTGGGCGCGCATTTGGTGAATCCGGCCAGCTATAAACTTGCCAAGGCCCATAAACGGATGCGGTTTTGTACTGAGGGAAAAACTGTAGTATTCCGGTGGGGGGGCGTGGAGTTTCCACAACTCGAGCAGCATGGCCCGGACTTTCCGCTGTAGGACCCGATAGGAGGCCTTCATAAGGGCGTCTGAGGGGAGGTCCGGGAGGTCCGGTAGTAACGAGGCCCCCAAGAGAGGCATTGTAGGAGAGTCTCCTAGGAGGGGGAGGACGAGGTGAGCGAGGGCATCGACCGGCAGGTGGGTCCTGACGGGGGGCTTCGGCTTCGGGGTGGACCATAGAAGAGGCCTAACGTTCGGGTCAAGGCCAACACACAGTGATCTTAAGTCCTCCTTCTCCCGAACCGGGAGGGCAGAGCGAAAGGAGGGAGGGAGGCGAGCCGCGGCCGGGTTAATGGTGGGGGGGGAACAGCAAAGACAGAGCGCTGCCATACGGCGTTTGTGAGCAAATAAAACAAATAAAGGGGGGAGGGCGGCTTCGGCCGCCAGTATGGGAATCGGAGTAGACCTGAAGCAATTCGTAACCCATCTTTGGACGTGATGCCAGTGAACGTCCATCATGTGGAGGAGCCCCTTGGTAGGCACAAAAAGATCGGCCCTGTACGAAAGAAAGGGGAAAATAAGTGAGTAAGCCAACCTGTGGCAGAGGTGGGGAGAGATTCCAGTACCATACCCCGAAAGCCTCCTGATCGCCGCAAAAGTGGATTGGGAGAGGGCAAGTCGTCTGGAGAAGTGAGCTGTGGAAGATATATTTGGAAGAAACCAGTAACCCAGCCAGCGAAGCTGACCTGCCGGAAAGAAAACCTGACCATCTAGGGCAATTGGGGGGGGAGAGGGTTCATCAGGTAGGTCCCTTTGCTTGGGGGTGCGCCAGTGGACGAGCTCCATTTTAGGGATGGAAAAACCTACCTTAACCGCCATGGCCTTCGCCTTCATGACCCCGAAGGTCCTCTGAAGTAGCCTGACATTGGTGCGGTATGTGGGAGAAGCAACAGTTATAGAAAAATCATCAACATAAGACAAAATAATTCCCCTTGGAATCTCAACATGTAAACAGGAAACATAAATTACAAACAACAAAGGAGAAATAGGAGACCCTTGCGGGGTTCCAACGGTAACAGAAGAAAAAATCTTAGGAGACCCCTGAAACAACAAGCAACACTTCCTGTCAGTTAAAAAGGAAAAAACCCAAGAAATTAAGTAACAATTTACCCCCTTCCTTCGAAGGAGGAAGCAGAGGATTGAGGCATCAACGTTGTTGAACCCGCCCTTGATGTCCAGGAAGAGGGAAGAAACTTTCCTCCGAGACCTTTGGAGGGTGCGAACAGACTGAACCATTGCGGCGCAGGCGTCGAAGGAGGAGAGGGTGGGGAGCAAGCCACCCTGATTGGGTGACAAGAGACCCTAAAACCGGGCCACAGCGGATAGGCGAGAGGCAACAATTCTCTCGAGGATCTTAGAAACGGTTTCCAGCAGAACAATAATGCGGAAGGAAGCAGGGGAGTCGTAGGAGGCCTTGCCGGCTTATCCAAGACGACACCATGGGCATGTTTGAGGGAGGCAGGATGGTGACCATACGCCACAAGCGGGGAAAGGAGGGCGGTAAGGATGTGAGGGTGGCTTTATAGAGGGCCTTACACACAGCATAAGGGATAGTGTCGGGGCCAGGAGCAGAGGATGGAGAGCACTTCGACAGAGTCGAGGAGACTTCTTCCGAACTCAGGGGAGGGGCGTCGTCGAAGGCGAGAAGTCTAGCAGGCAGCGAAGGAGCTTGTTTCTCAGGAAAGAATGGGCCAGGAGGGAGGAGTTGATGTCCGTCGGGGTGACGGCGTCCGGAAGAAGGGAAACGGAGACGGCCGGCCTAGGGAAAACTTCTTTGACCGTCCAGATGGAGCGGGGGGTGGCGTCAGCCAGGAGGGACCTCTAAATGGAGTTTTTAGCGCCTTTGATAGCCTTAAAGTACCTGTTTTTTGAGAGCCTGGCCGCCAGTCTTCTTGCGGGGAGAGAGAAGTCCTCGCCTTGCGGGATGCAGAGTGATATTCCCGCCGTAGGAGGGACAAAGGGGGACCACCAGGGCTTGGACCTGTTTGAGGGACGAGAGAGTGGAGTGTGGCTGATTAGCAGAGAGGTCACCGAGCGAAGCGATGAATCAAACCAGGACTCGAGAGCAACACGAGGGGGTCAGCAGCGAGCGGGGGAGTTTAAGGTCAGTAGGAGGGGGGAAAGGGCGTCCCAGTCTGTCAAAGCCCAGTTGGGAGCCGGGACGGGGGGGTGCAGCCTCGGATGCTGTAAAAGAATGGAAATAGGAACATGATCTGAGCCTGTAGAAGGCAGGGAAGTGTCCAGCCCTAACAAAGGAGCGAAGTAAAGGAGAGCAAACGCAAAATCAATAACAGAAGCTCTGGAGGAACCTCCAAAGGGAAACCTCGTAAAAACACCCAGGGTGTTTAACAGGGAAAACCCTAACTCGGAAGCTCTCTGAAAAAATGGAAACGATAGGGCCAACTCCGCCGAGGAGTGGCAGCGGAGGGATCTGCGAGGGGATGGTGCAAGTTAAAATCTCCAACCACCAGGAGGGGAGTTGAAAGAACAGGAAAGGCCAAAAGGGGCGGGATGGCAACCGTACCCCGGTTCTTGGACGGAGGGTTATACAAATTCAAAATACGAAACGAAGGAAAACCCACACCAAACAAGTCTTTAGCAACACATCAAGCGAAAATACATCGGACCTACCTGGAAACGGGGAGGACAGAGACTTCTTGCTGAAAAGCCAACGAAACATAAAAAGCAACCTTGGGTTTGGGGGAGGAAGAAGCAGGAAAAAAACTCTCAAAACCTAGAAAGCTAGGAAGACGACCTTTCCAAAAGAAGGGTCTTAAGGGCCACAACGGATGGGTAATTAGAAGTTTCATTAAAAGAATTAAACAAAGAAAGAAACACATTCCAGTTCCCTAAGCAGTTGTGTTGAACAAGATGTAAGGAACGAGGGGGGCCGGCCCCCTCAGGCGGTCACTGGAGCTGTGAGACATTTACCGGCGCGAGGCAGAGGTGTCTCTAGGGGCGGGGGAGGGGCTAGGGACCACATCGGGGAGTGGTCGGCCAGTCCTGGAGGAGGAGCGAAGGACGGCATGAAGGCGAGGGGTCTCGGGGTAACCAAGGGGTCGGCGCCTGACGGAGCAGGGCGTGATTCGGGGGTACTTGGAGCCGGAGCAGGGGGGGGAAAGAAGATCCAGATGTATCCATCGCGTCGGAGTCAACTGGCGGAGGCATCGGGGAGGGGCTGGCGGGGGGGGGCGCTCGGGACAGTCTCTGTTCCTGGCTGAGTGAGGACCATGGCAGTTAGGGCATCTGGCCGGGGAAGCAACACAGCATCCAAGGATGGGCAGGATATTCCCTTACTTGGGACAAGTGGGGTTGGAGCAGCGATGGTCCGCTTTCGAATGGGGACCGCCACACAGCTGACAGACAGTAGACTCCTTGCATAGGGGTTTTAGGTGGCCGAACTTCCAGCAGTTGTAGCACTGGCTTTGGGCGTTGGTAGAGTAGGCTCTCTTGACTTCGCGATTGTCGCCAAAGAGGAGGATGCGGGGAGGGTCAGTCATCCCCCATGCCAGGTCCGCGGGGACGTGGACGACCACAGAGAAGGCCTTCTTCCCATCAGTCCTGGAGGCACTGTCAGCATTCAAAAAGCGGGAGCGGGTTATGACAAGATTTTTGAAGTTGTCAACGCAGACAAGAAGGAGGGGATGGAGTTCTTCATCCATATCGGGATGCGCGTCCATGGGTATACCATGGATGGCAAATTGGACGTCAGTGAGGGCGTAGCGGAAGTGCTCCCATGGATTGTCGTTCACGGGAAAAGATTGATTGAGTCTGGCCGCGAAGGCATCAAAGAAGGGTGTATAGCTCGAGGCGGGAACCAAGGGATCAGCAACAGTGAGAGAGACAGCCCCCTTTGAGCTAACTGAGACCCTGAATGACTTAGGCAGTTCAGAGCCGGCTTCCCGGAGGACAGAGGCAGCGATGTCGGGAAAACGAACACGAATAGAGGATTCCTGGGGGTGGGGGCAGTGAGACGAACGGGGGGCGAAAAACCTTCTAGCAGCACTTGGGAGGGGTGCAGGACCCTTCTGGGAGGCGTCATGCGCAGCAGCCGTGACCTTATTCGCAGAGGTGCTAGAGGGAGAGTTCTTGCCCTTTCCTGTGGCATTGGCCTTGTTAGACCTAACCACGGCGTCGAACTCCGAGGTACCACCATGGATGACCTGAACGTATGATTTTGTCTGTGAAGGGGGCACGAGGAGGGGGGGGGCAGAGCCTGTAGGAGGGGGCACGTAGGAAGGGCCGGCCGGGCCAGAGTGGGAGGAAGGAGGAGGAGGGGGGGGCGGGGGGCGACTCCCTTTCTGGGGTGCTCCTGCAGAGGGGGGGCTGGCCATTCTATGTGACAGGTCACGAATGGCGTTTCGGATTTCCCGGAGTTGCTCGTTCTGGGAGGCGTTGGCGACCTGGGACTGCAGGTCGTGGACTGTGGTGCGGAGCTCCTCCAATTGGGAGTCGAGTGAATTAACTGCGTGGAGGGAGGCACATACCAGGGGGATGAGAGAACTTTCAGCGATAGAAAAATTATCGCACTCCTGGGGGGACAATGAGGGGAGCTGCTCAGGAGTGAAGCTGATTAGGGAACGGGTGCGGGAGAAAAGCGAGCCTAGGAAGTGAGCCTCAGGAGAGATCTCAGTGGTGGAGGGGGTAGCAGACGGGGGCCCAGAGTGGGGCTAAAAGAGCGAGATGGGGGGACCGAGAGGATCCATGGTGACGAAAGGGGCCGAGGGCCCGAATGATATTGGAGAAAGGTGTGGGTGGGGATCGTGCACTAGAAACTGTGGTGTTGTAAAACTTATGGTCAGGAAAATAGTGGGCGCGGAGCGTGCAACCAAGAGGCCATTTTTTTTTCTTCTTTTTTTATATCATCTATTCTTAGTTAAGGTACAAGAACTCGCATGCAGCGCTAGCTATGGCGTAAAGAAAACCTTAATCCCAACGCGGATAACAAAAGAAAATCTCAAACTACCTGCTCCAAGCTGTGTCAAGTACTCGACAGGTAACCAACAAACGGACTTTTCAAAAACAAAAAATAACAACTTTCAAAAGCTAACACGAAAACCTTCAAAGCACTTAGAAGCAAAAACAACAAACTACCTAACGGTACCTGCTAGCAATAAAAGAAAACACAAACAACACAAAGGATAAAGGGCCCTTTTATCCTAAGGGGGCAGGTGACAGAACCACGGACTCAGGGGGCGACACGACATAAGCGGCCATATTGGGAGGAAAGTTGGTACACGTCTCACTAATGTAAGAGGGGAGTCCTAGGAGGGCAGGAGCGGAGGACCAAAGAGGGGCGTCGGCCCCGACTGAGAGCCCACCTTGGAGGTGGAGGGCCCTAGGTACAGCTTTAGCTTCGCAATGAAGGATGGCGTGGCTGAAAGTCTCATCCTTCCCGCGACACAAGGTGCAGAGGGGCGAGAGGTCAGGTTGAGACCAGGAGGGGTGGGCGGCCAGGTAGCTCTTCTGGGTGCATATTTGATGGAGACGGCCGGCCATAAACTTGCCTAGGTCCATGAATGGGTGGGGTGTCGTGCTGAGAGGGAAGGAGTAGTATTCCGGCGGCGGGGCCTCACGCTTCCATGAATCAAGCATCATGGTACAGGCTTTCCATTGGAGGACGTGATAGGAGGCCTTCATGAGGGCTTCTGAGGGGAGGGGGGGGACGTCTGGAAGCAGGGAGGCCCCCAAGAGAGGCAGCGAAGGAGAGTCCCCGATGAGGGGAAGGACAAGGTGGGCGAGGGCGTCGACCGGGAGGTGAGTCCTGACTGGGGGCTTCGGCTCGGGGGTAGACCAGAGGAGAGGCCTGACATTCGGATCAAGACCGACGCAGAGTGATCGTAGGTTTTACTTCTCCCGATCAGGCAGGGCGGAAGGGAAAGTAAGAGGGAGGCGGGCAGCCGCCGGGTTTATGGTGGTGGGGGAGCAGCAAAGGCGAAGAGCCGCCATGCGGCGTTTGTGGGGCAAGAGTACTGAGAGGGGGGGGAGCGCAGCTTCTGCGGCTAGGATGGTAGTAGGAGTGGACGTGAAACAATTGGTGACCCATCTTTGGATGTGGTGCCAGTGGACGGCCATCATCTGGAGAAGCCCCTTAGTGGGGACAAAGAGGTCAGCCCCATATGAAAGTATAGGGAAGATAAGCGAGTAGGCCAGCTTGTGGCAAAGGTGAGGGGAGACGCCAGCTCCGAATCCTGAGAGCCTTTTGATTGTCGCGAAGGCAGCCTGGGAGAGGGCTAGTCGTCTTGAAAAGTGAGCGGTGGAAGAAATGTTCGGAAGAAACCAGTAGCCCAACCAATGGAGCTGTCCGGCGGGGAAGAAAACTTGGTCATCCAGGGCAATCGGGGGGGGGGTGGGTTCACCCGGCAGGTCCCTCTGCTTGGGGGTGCGCCAATGGATAAGTTCTGTCTTGGGAATGTAAAAACCAACTTTCACCGCCATGGCTTTAGCTTTCATAACCCCAAAGGTTCATTGAAGCAGCCTGACATTGGTACAGTAAGAAGACGAAGCCACAGTAATAGAAAAATCATCAACATAAGTTAAAATAATACCCTTCGGGATTTGAACATATAAGCAGGAAACATAAATCACAAACAACAAAGGAGAAATAGGGGATCCTTGTGGGGTCCCGACAGTAACTGATGAAAAAATCTTGGGAGAACCCTGAAACAACAAGCAACATCTTCTGTTAGTCAAAAAGGAAAGCACCCAAGAAATTAAATAACGATTGACCCCCTTCCTGCGAAGGAGGGAATAAAGAATATAAGCATCAACGTTGTCAAAACCGCCTTTGATGTCTAAGAACAGGGAGGAAACTTTCCTGCGGGACCTCTGAAGCGTGCGGACAGAGTGAACCATCGCAGTGCAGGCGTCAAAGGAGGAGAGAGTGGGAAGAGAACTACATTGATTGGGGGAGAGAAGCCCTTGGAAACGGGCCACGGCGGAGAGGCGGGAGGCGACGACCCTTTCGAGGATCTTGGAGACCGTCTCCAGTAGAACGATGATGCGAAAGGAAGCAGACGAGTCGTAGGAGGCCTTGCCGGGCTTGTCCAGGACGACACCATGAGCGCGCTTGAGGGAGGCGGGGTGATGGCCATGCAACCAAGAGGCTCTCTTTTTTTTCTTTTTTTTTTTTTGAATAAGTTTTGCATTTTATTCGTACAACTACCAAGAAAAACCAGACATGCAGCGCTAGCTATGGCCAAGAAAAACCTACGCATCTCTCCCTTCATGGGATCAAAGCCACGCCCCCAAGACCCTATGGTATGGGCCCAACCGCACATCTCGCCCTCAAAAAAGTAAAGTACTCTCAGCGAGCAAGCAGGAAGACGCAGAAAACCCTTCAGAAAGCTCCCCTGAATAAACGAAACGATAACAAAAGAAAGCCACGCACATGTGGGAAATGAGGGAAACTCCACTACACAGAAACCTACAAAAGAATAGAACAACATCTCCGTAGGGGCAGCCTAAGTAACTTAGTGTAAAGTCGGCGGCCGACATTACTCCGGGCCAAGGCATTGACATCGATCGAGGAGGTGGTGCAATACCACGACAGAGCGTAACTGAGGATGCGACCGTGGACAACCGCGGGGGGTGCAAGGCCGAGTGGTAGTAGGGTACCAGCCAAAAGAGGGGAAGTGTAGCTGTAACCGAGCAACGGGACGAAACCAAGAGGAGAGGAGGAAGGGTAGACCCAAGCATCGTAGGAACTATCAGAAACGTCTGCGTATCTGACTAGGCAGCCTCGAGCGAAACGTAATTGAAGAGAGCAGAGAAATTGACCGTGGCCTGGTGAAAAGTTTTCTCTTACTGCGAACCGTGATCCCAGCCGTCTGTAACATGGACACGAGGGTGTTGCCGACCGTGCAAATGTTAAGCGAGAACGCAAAACAAGAGCAAAGAGAAGGATCGGCCAGGACCTAAGAGACGGGTGCCCATGTCCGAATCTATCATAGGATGGTGCAGCTCACTCAGAGTGCGGGAGGTGAAAAGTGACGATGATTTCTCATGGTGTTGAGATTTCAATCGCCGGAGGTGTAGAGGAGATGGTTCGTGGCAACCAAGAGGCCATCTTTTTTTTCTTTTTTTTTTATCTCATGTATTTGTTGTTAAGGTACAAGAACTCGCATGCAGCGCTAGCTATGGCGTAAAGAAAACCTTAATCCCAAAATATACAACAAAGTAAAAACTCAAACAAACTACTCCAAATCGTATCAAATACTCGACACATAACCAACAAACCAAAAATTTCCAACAAGAAAAATCATCACTTAACACAAGCTAAACTGAAAAACCTATCACATAAAAAACAAAACAAAACCCCCAGCCCTATGGCCGAACAAAGTAAGAAAAAACTTAAACCAAGCGAAGTCCCCAACTCACGGGGAAGAACAAGAGGAAGCTGACACCAAGCACGGGGACAGGGCGCGGTAGGAGGCCATGGAAGGAGGGAAGTTGGTGCACGTCTCGTTAATGTAACGGGCGAACCCGAGCAGGAGCTGAGCAGAGGACCAAAGTGGGGAGTCTTCCCCGACCGAGAGCACACCTTGGAGGTGGAGTGCTCTGGGTACCGATTTGACTTCGCACCGAAGGATGGCATGGCTGAAGGTCTCGCTCTCCTCGCCGCATACGGGGCAGAGGGGCGAAAGATCAGGTTGGGACCAGGAGGGGTGGGCGGCCAGGTAGCTCTTCTGGGCCCTCATTTGGTGAATCCGGCCGGCCATAAACTTGCCAAGGCCCATGAAAGGATGCGGTGTCGTGGTGAGGGGGAAAGTGTAGTACTCCGGCCGGGGGGCGTGAAGCTTCCACGAGTCTAGCATCATGGCCCGCGCCTTCCATTGTAGAATGTGATAGGAGGCCCTCATAAGGGTGTCTGAGGGGAGGTCCGGAAGATCTGGCAAGAGAGAGGCACCCAAGAGAGGTAGCGAAGGGGTGTCCCCTAGGAGGGGGAGAACAAGATGAGCAAGGGCGTCGACCGGCAGGTGAGACCTTACGGGGGGTTTCGGCTCCGGAGTGGACCAGAGAAGAGGCCTGATGTTTGGATCCAGGCCAACACAGAGTGATCGAAAGTCCTCCTTCTCCCGGGTCGGAAGGGCGGAGGGAAAGGAGGGAGGGAGGCGGGCAGCAGCCGGGTTGATGGTGGGGGGGGAGCAACAAAGTCTCAGAGCCGCCATACGGCATTTGTAAGCGAGCAACACAGATAGGGGGGGGAGGGCGGCTTCGGCAGCCAAAATGGGGATCGGGGTAGACCTGAACCAGTTCGTGACCCAGCGTTGAACGTGATGCCAGTGGACGTCCATCATATGGAGCAGCCCTTTAGTAGGGACAAAGAGGTCGGCCCCATACGAAAGGATGGGGAAGATGAGCGAGTAGGCCAGCTTGTGGCAGAGATGGGGAGAGACGCCGGCACCAAACCCTGAAAGCCTCCTGACCGCCGCGAAAGCGGATTGTGAGAGGGCAAGCTGTCGAGAGAAATGCGCCGTGGAAGATATGTTTGGTAGGAACCAGTACCCCAACCAACGGAGTTGGCTCGCAGGGAAGAAGACTTGGCCATCTAGGGCAATTGGGGGGGGGAGGGCTCGTCCGGTAAGTCCCTCTGCTTAGGGGTACGCCAGTGGATGAGCTCCATCTTGGGAATGCAGAAGCCGACCTTGACAGCCATGGCCTTAGCTTTCGTGACCCCGAAGGTCCTCTGAAGTAGCCTGACATTGGTACGGTAGGAGGGAGAAGCAACAGTAATAGAAAAATCATCAACATAAGACAGAATAATCCCCTTCGGAACCAAAACATGTAAGCAAGAAACATAAATAACAAACAACAAAGGAGAGATGGGAGACCCTTGCAGGGTTCCAACAGTAACAGAAGAAAAAACCTTAGGAGACCCTTGAAACAACAAACAGCACCTTCTGTCAGTTAGAAAGGAAAAAACCCAAGAAACTAAGTACCGGTTAACCCCCTTCCTGCGAAGGAGGGAGCAGAGGATAGAAGCATCAACGTTGTCGAAACCGCCCTTGATGTCCAGGAAGAGGGAAGAAACCTTTCTGCGGGATCTTTGGAGGGTGCGTACCGAGTGGACCATAGCGGCGCAGGCGTCAAAGGAGGAGAGGGTGGGAGAGAGCCACATTGGTTGGGAGACAAGAGGCCTTGAAACCGGGCCACGGCGGAGAGGCGAGAGGCAACGATCCTCTCGAGGATCTTGGAAACGATTTCCAACAAGACAATGATCCGGAAGGAAGCCGGGGAGTCATAGGAGGGTTTGCCAGGTTTGTCCAGAACGACACCATGGGCACGCTTGAGGGAAGCTGGGTGGTGACCGTACACCAGAAGCGGGGACAGGAGGGAGGTGAGGATGTGGGGGTGGGCTTTGTGGAGAGCCTTCCACACAGCGTAGGGAATCGTGTCGGGCCAGGAGTGGAGGATGGAGGGCATTTCAAGAGGGCCGAGGAGACCTCCTCTGGGGTTAGGGGGGGAGCGTTGTCGAAAACGAGGAGCCCAGCGGGTAGCGAAGGGGTTGGTTTCTCAGGAAAAAATGGGACAGGAGGGAGGAGTTGATGTCCATCGGGGTAACGGCATCCGGGAAGGAAGGAAAGCGGGAGACCGGCCGGCCCAGAGAAAATTTCTTGACAGTCCAGATGGAACGTGGGGTTCATCTGCTAGGAGAGACCTCCAATGGGAGTTCTTGGCACTTTTGATAGCCTTAAAGTACCCATTTCTCGAGAGTCTGGCCACCAGCCTGTCCTGCGGAGAGAGAGACGCCCTCGCCTTGCGAGATGCCGAATGATGTTCCTGCCGCAGCAGAGACAAAAGGGGAGATCACCAGGGCTTGGACCTGCTTGAGGGGCGGGAAAGTGGAGTATGGCTGATTAAAAGAGCGGTCACCAAGCGAAGCGATGAATCGAACCAGGCCTCGAGGGCGGCACGAGAGAGGTTGCTGGTGAGTGAGGGGATTGAAAGGTCAGTCAGAAGGGGGGAGAGGGCATCCCAGTCTGTTAGAGCCCAGTTGGGAGCCGGGGTGGGGGGGTGACGCTTCGGATGCTACAAGAAAATGGAAATAGGAACATGATCTGAGCCATAGAGGGAAGGGAAACATCCCAGCCCTGAACAAAGGAACGAAGTAAAGGAGAAGCAAAAGCAAAGTCAATAACAGAAGCTCTGGAGGTACCTTCGAAGGGAAATCTTGTAAAAATACCAGGGGTGTTTAACAGGGAAAATCCCAGTTCAGAGGCCCTCTGAAAAAAAGGAAAGGATAGAGCCAACTTCTCAGATGAGTGGCGTCGGGAGGGATCAGCAAGGGGATGATGTAGGTTAAAGTCCCCAACCACTAGGATGGGAGTCGAAAGAATAGGAAAAGCCAAAGAAGGGGGGATGGCGACAGTACCCCGGTTCCTGGGCGGAGGATTGTACAAATTCAAAATACGAAACGACGGAAAGCCCACACCAAATAAGTCTTTGGTAAACACATCAAGTGAACATATATCTGATCTACCTGTGGAAACGGGGAGAACAGAGACCTCTTTCTGAAAAGCCAGTGAAACATAAAAAGCAACCTTGGGTTTGGGGGAGGAGGACGCAGGAAAAAAACTCTCGAAACCTTGAAAGCTAGGAAGGCGACCTTTCTAAAAAGGAGGGTCTTGAAGGGCCACCACCGATGGGTAGTTAGAAATTTCATTAAAAGAATTAAACAAGGAAAGAAACAGATTCCAGCTCCCTAGGCAGTTGTGTTGAACGAGATAAAGGGAACGGAGGGGGGCCTTCCCCCTCAGGTGGTCATCGGGGTTGTGAGACATTTACCGGTGCGAGGCCGAAGTGTCTCTAGGGGCGGGGGAGGGGCTGGGGTCCACATCGGGGAGTGGGCGTCCAGTCCGGGAGGAGGATCGGAGGGGCGGCACGGAGGGGAAGGGCCTCGGGGTAACTAGGGGGTCAGCATCGGACAAAGTGGGGCGGGGCTCAGGGGTACTTGGGGCCGGGACTGGGGGGAGGGGGTTAGATGATCCTGACGTGTCCATAGCGTTGGAGTCAATGGGCGGTGGCATCAAGGAGGGGCTGGCGGGGGGGCGCTCGGGACAGTCTCTGTCCCTGGCTGAATGAGGACCATGGCAATTGGGGCATCTGGCGGAGGATGCAATGCAGCATCCCAGAACTGGCCGGATGTTCCCTTCCTTGGGACAAGTGGGGTTGGAGCAGCGGTGGTCCGCCTTCGAATGGGGGCCACCACATAGCTGACAAACAGTGGACTCTTTACAGAGGGGTTTCAAATGGCCGAACTTCCAGCAGTTGTAGCACTGGCTTTGGGCGTTGGTAGAGTAGGCCCTCTTGACTTCGCGATTGTCGCCAAAGAGGAGGATGCGGGGAGGGTCGGTCATATCCCACGCAAGTTCCGTGGGGACGTGGACAACCACAGAGAAGGCTTTTTTTCCGTCGATTCTGGAGGCACGGTCAGCATTCAGAAAATGGGAGCGAGTGATGACCAAATTTTTGGCGTTGTCGACGCCAGCACGTAGGAGGGGATGGAGTTCCTCATCCGTCTCGGGGTGCGCATCCATTGGAATACCATGGATAGCGAACTGAACATCGGTGGGGGCATAGCGGAAGTGTTCCCATGGGTTGTTGTTCACGGGAAAGGACTGATTGAGTCTGGCCGCAAAGGCATCAAAGAAGGGAGCGTAGCAAGAGGCGGGGACCAAGGGGTCGGCGACAGTGAGGGAGACGGCCCCCTTTGGGCTGACCGAGACCCTGAACGACTTGGGCAGTTCAGAGCCGGCTTCCCGGAGGACAGAAGCGGCGATGTTCGGGAAACGAACACGAATAGAGGATTCCTGAGGATGGGGGCAATGGGTCGAACGGAGAGCAAAAAACCTTCTGGCAGCGCTGGGGAGGGGGGCAGGAGCCTTCTGAGAGGCGTCTTGCGCAGCGGCTGCGACCTTGTTCGCAGAGGTGCCAGGGGGAGAGTTTTTGCCCTTACCTTTGGCTTTGGCCTTGTTGGACCTAACCGGAGCGTCGAACTCCGAGGTGCCACCATGAATGACCTGGGCGTATGATTTTGCCTGTGGGGGGCACGGGAAGGGGGGGGGCAGTGCCCGTGGGTGGGGACATGTAGGCCGAGCCAGAGGGACCAGCGTGGGAAGGAGGAGGAGGGGGGGGAGGAGGGGGCCGGGACCCCTTCTGGGGTGCACCTGCGGCAGGGGGGGGGCCATCCTATGAGACAGATCACGTATGGCGTTTCGGATTTCCCGGAGTTGCTCGTTCGGGGAGGAGTTGGCGACCTGGGACTGCAGATCATGGACTGTGGTACGGAGCTCCTCCAGCTGGGAGCCGAGTGAGTTAACCGCGTGGAGGGAGGCACATACCAGGGGGATGAGAGAACTTTCGGTGATCGAGAGATTATCGCATTCCTGGGGGGACAACGAGGGAAGCTGCTCAGGAGTGAAACTGATGAGGGAGCGAGTGCGAGAGAACAGCGAGGCCAGAAAACGGGCTTCCGGGGAGAACTCAGCGATGGAGGGGGTAGCAGACGGGGGCCCGTAGTGGGGCTGGAATAGTGAGATGGGGGGACCGAGAGGATCCATGGTGATGAAGGGGGCCGGGGGCCCGAGTAATGTTTGAAAAGAGGCGTGGGTGGGGATCGTGCACTAGAAACTGTGGTGTTGTAAAACTTATGGTCAGGAAAATAGGGGGCACGGAGCGTGGCAACCAAGAGGCTTCTTTTTTTTTTTTTTATCATAGTTTAAATTTTGTTTAAGGTACAAAAATAACACGAATCCACAAGGGATATGGCCGCAACAAACCTCCACTACAGTCCAGCCCTTCGTCGAGGCGGTGGAAACCGTGGGGCAAAACCCCTGGTCTAAAACCCGCACCAAGCGCCCGGGCGCTGAATACAGCAACAAAAATATAATACATGAAAACCACAAAAGCCAAAACCATCTACCGAAAAACCCAAGAAACAACCCGACAGTGAGCAAAACCAAAAATACCAAAACCGGTAGGAAATCAAACCAAGAGAAAGCCCATCCGTCACAAGAACGTTTGCCGATCCCAAGGAGAAACCCAAAGATCCGTAGCCATAACTCGAGGGTAATAGTACCGGGGCCATGTAGGCCAGGCAGTCGGGGCTAATGGAAAGCGTGTGGCGGGGGGAGCCGAGGGAGTCCACGAGGCTGAGGCGCAAGTGGCGGAATGGTGCCGGTGGCGCAGGCCGCCCAGCGTGAGGGGGGGAGGTGCGCCGGCCTAAAGCTAGGCCGACGGCGTGCGGGGGGGTGTTGGCTGTAACCGAGCCACGGGACGAAACCAAGCGGGGGAGAGGAGGGGTAGACCCAGGACAGTGACGCAGGAGACGAGGACCACCAAGGGGTCACGATTTTTCGCGATGCGACTGTACCGGCCGAGACGTTCAGGAGAGAGTGCAATACCAGAAAGCAAGGCCACCAGTGCCACTACTTCACAGATCGCCCGAAGCTAAACGACGAAACGCAGGTATGACGAGGGGTTGCCGACCGTGTAGATGCTAAGCGAGGACTCGAGACGACTGTAAAGAAGCCAGGAGAATACGCGAAACAAAAACTTGAGAGGATGTAGGGACAGGCCCTAAGAAACGGGTGCCCAAGTCCTAATCTATCATAGGGAGTTGCAGCTCACTGGGAGTGCGGGAGGTGGATGTTGACGATGATTTCTCGTGGTGTTGAGATTTCAATCGCCGGAGGTGTAGAGGAGATGGTTCGTGTGGCAACCAAGAGGCTATTTTTTTCTCTTTCTTTATTTTTTTTTTTTTTTTTTTTTTTTATCTCATGTATTCTTAGTTAAGGTACAAGAACTCGCATGCAGCGCTAGCTATGGCGTAAAGAAAACCTTAATCCCAAAACAAACAACAAAGTAAAAACTCAAACAAACTTCCCCAAATCGTGTCAAGTACTCGACACATAACCAACAAACGGAAATTTCCAGCGCGAAAACTCAACACTTTAACAAAAGCTAACCCGATAAATCAATCACATAAAAACTTAAAATAAAACCACCAACCCTTCGGTTGGACAAAACGAAAACTTCTTAATCCAAAAAACAAACGAAATAAACAACTCCCACCTTATGTGGAAGGACAGGGGGAAGCGGACCCCGAACTCGAGGGCAGGGCGCGGTATACGGCCATGGAAGGAGGGAAGTTGGTGCACGTTTCGGTAATGAACCGGGCGAAACCGAGGAGGAGTTGGGCGGAGTGCCAAAGTGGGGAGTTTTCCCCAACCGAGAGCACACCTTGGAGGTGGAGGGCCCTGGGTACTGCTTTGACCTCGCAGTGGATGATGGCATGGCTGAAGGTCTCGTCCCCCTCTCCGCACACGGGGCAGAGGGGCGAGAGCTCAGGTTGGGACCAGGAGGGATGGGCGGCCAGGTAGCTCTTCTGGGCCCTCATTTGATGGATTCGGCCGGCCATAAATTTGCCAAGGCCCATGAAAGGATGCGGTGTCGTAGTGAGGGGGTAGGTGTAATAATCTGGTGGGGGGGCGTGGAGCCTCCACGAGTCAAGCATTAAAGTCCGCGCCTTCCGCTGGAGGGTGCGGTAGGAGGCCCTCATAAGGGCGTCTGGGGGGAGGTCCGAGAGGTCCGGTAAGAGAGAGGACCCCAGGAGAGGTAACGTGGGGGTGTCACCCAGCAGGGGGAGGACAAGATGAGCGAGGGCGTCAACCGGTAAGTGAGTCCTTACGGGGGGCTTCGGCTCCGGAGTGGACCAGAGGAGAGGCCTGACGTTAGGGTCCAGGCCAACACAGAGTGAGCGAAAGTCCTCCTCCTCCCGGTTTGGGAGGGCGGAGGGAAAGGCGGGAGGGAGGCGAGCAGCAGCAGGATTGATGGTGGGAGGAGAGCAGCAAAGCCGCAGGGCCGCCATTCGGCGTTTGTGAGCGAGAAGCACAGATAAGGGGGGGAGGGCGGCCTCGGCCGCCAGAATGGGGATTGGGGTAGACCTGAAACAGTTCGTGACCCAGCGTTGCACATGGTGCCAATGGACGTCCATCATATGGAGCAGCCCCTTAGTAGGTGTAAAGAGATCGGCCCCGTACGAAAGGATGGGGAAGATGAGTGAGTAGGCCAGCTTGTGGCAAAGATGAGGAGAGACCCCGGCCCCAAACCCCGAAAGCCTCCTGACCGCCGCGAAGGCGGCCTGAGAGAGGGCAAGTCGTCTGGAGAAGTGAGCCATGGAAGAAATATTTGGGAGGAACCAGTACCCCAGCCAGCGGAGTTGGCTCGCAGGAAAGAAAACTTGACCGTCTAGGGCAATTGGGGGGGGGGAGGGCTCGTCCGGCTGGTCCCTTTACTTCGGGGTGCGCCAGTGGATGAGCTCCGTCTTGGGGATGGAAAAACCGACCTTGACAGCCATGGCCTTCGCCTTCATGACCCCAAAGGTCCTCTGAAGCAGCCTGACGTTGGTGCGGTATGAAGGAGAAGCCACAGTAATCGAAAAATCATCAACATAAGACAAAATAATTCCCCTCGGAATCTCAACATGTAAACAGGAAACGTACATTACAAATAACAAAGGAGAAATAGGAGACCCTTGCGGGGTTCCAACAGTAACAGGGGAAAAAACCTTGGGAGACCCTTGAAACAACAAACAGCACCTTCTGTCAGTTAAAAAGGAAAAAACCCAAGAAATTAAATAGCGATTTACTCCTTTCCTTCAGAGGAGAGAACAGAGGGTGGAAGCATCAACGTTGTCAAAACCGCCTTTGATGTCCAGGAAGAGGGAAGGCAACCAAGAGGCTATTTTTTTTTTTTTATCTCATGTATTCATTGTTAAGGTACAAGAACTCGCATGCAGCGCTAGCTATGGCGTAAAGAAAACCTTAATCCCAAGAACAATTCCCCCCCGGACCAAGGAAAAAAAAAACCATCACCCCAAGCCCCTCGCAACCAAGAGGCTTTTTTTTTTTTTTTATATCATGCGCTTTGATTTTTATCAACTACGGGGTACAAAGGCTACGTGCAGCGTTAGCTAAGGTAAGGAAAAACCCCCTGTGCAAAGAAATCCACCTCGGACCACTGGAAAAAACCATCATCCCAAGTCCCTCTGGTATGGAACCAACCGCAGAATCCCGCCGCGAAGACAAAAAACCCCTATCGGCTAAGTAGACAACAGAAATAAATCACCAACACGACAGGCAGGAGACAACAGGAAAACCGGACCCGAAAACTCCTCCCCTTTTAAAACAAAGTACAAAAGAAACTCCGTTTATATCCCGAGTGCTCTCACAGAAACCCGACCGTGAAATTTTAGCCAAAAACTACAGAACACAGGAAGGGGGGACAGTAAAAGCTAAAACCAAGCAAATCCATCGCATTACTCCGTAACCCAAGGCGTTGACATCGTCCAAGGAGGCAGTGCAATACCATGACCGAGCGTAACCGAGGGGTGCGACCGAGCCCGCCGCCGGGGATGGGTGGTGCCCGTTGGCAGTAAGAATGCCAGCTAATGAGAGGATGTTTGGCTGTAACCGAGCCACGGGACGAAACCAAGCGGAGGAGAGGAGGGGTAGACCCAAGTATCGTAGGAACTATCGGAAACGTGTGCGTGTCTGACTAGGCAGCCTCGAGCGAAACGTAATTGAAGAGAGTAGAGAAATCGACCGTAGCCTGATGAAAAGTTTTCTCTTACTGCGAACCATGATCCCAGCCGTCTGTAACATGGACGCGAGGGTGTTGCCGACCGTGCAAATGCTAAGCGAAGACGCAAAACAAAAGCGAAAAGGGTGGATGGGACAGGCCCTAAGAAACGGGTGCCCAAGTCCGAATCTATCATAGGGGGGGGGGTGCAGCTCACTGAGAGTGCGTTTTTGGAGAAGGGATGGATCCGACGATGATTTCTCGTGGTGTTGAGATTTCAATCGCCGGAGGTGTAGAGGAGATGGTTCGTGTCGCAACCAAGAGGCTATTTTCTTTTTTTTTTTTTTTTTTTTTTTCCCGTTTATATTTGTTTGCTAAGCCGGCAGCTATCTAGGTACAAAGTCATCTCAGCTCATCGCTATGTAGACAAAAAACCTCCAACTACAGTCCATCCCCCATCTCCCTCGCTAAAACCATCTGACCCTGCCCGACCAACCTAAACTACTTTGAATAGAGGTAGAAAGCGAAGGCCCGGTACTACTGGTAAAAACTACGAGAGAAACAGAGGCCTGAAAGCATCGAACCAAAAACCTCCACAGACGTCAACCCCAAAGACAAGCCCCAAACGACAGTGAGAAACCTATGAACCAAACAAAGAAAACTTCACGCCCACCGAACTCCCAACCCCATAGACAAAAGGGCGGATGAACCAACCCACAACGATCATAACACGAGGGCCGTAGTGACCGGGGCATATAGCCCAGAAGCGAAGAGTCGAGGCGAGGACAGGAGGGAGATCCATCAAGCTGAGCCTAGCGCGGCGGAGACGTGTGGCGTAGGAGCGAGACCCGGTGGTCACCGGAACCCGGACCAGAAGAGATGCATAACCCCTCCCCCTGAGGGGTGGAGTCAGAGGCGGAAGGCTGAAATCCCCTAGGAACAAGACAAAGTCAAGACCATCATAAGGGCACAGAGCCTGAAGAGGAGAGCAGTAGGGTGCCAGCCAAAGATCGTGGAGTAGCTGTAACCGAGCAACGGGACGAGACCGGGCGGCGAGGAAGGAGGGGTAGACCCAACACCGAGAAGTACGAGGCAAAGGACCACCAAGGGATCACAGTTTTTCGACAATGCGACCGTACCGACCGTAGCGCTCAGGAGATAGTGCAATACTAGAGAGCAGAGCCACCGGGGCCACTACTTCACCGATAACCCGAAGCTGCCCTATGCCTAAGACGAGGCGAAGGGGTTGCCGACCGTGCAAATGCTAAGCGAGGGCAGCGAAGCAAGTGCGGAGAAAGAGGGGGGAGAGCATGAAACCCCTAGACGAAGGCACCCAGATACCTAAGCCATCAGAAGGGAATCAGAGGGAGGAGCGAGGAGACCGGAGCATCACCCTCCTAGGCAGCGAGGCCATCAGAAGAGGGGAGAGGGGGGGGACCAACCGACGATGATTTCCCATGGTGTTGAGATTTCAATCGCCGGAGGTGTAGAGGAGATGGTTCGTGGCAACCAAGAGGCTATTTTTCTTTTTTTTTCTTTTTTTTTTTATCTCAATTTTGCATTTTATTCGTACAACTACCGGGAAAAAACCAGACATGCAGCGCTAGCTATGGCCAAGAAAAACCCACGCGTCTCTCCCTCATGGGATCAAAGCTACGCCCCCAAGACCCTATGGTATGGGCCCAACCGCAGATCTCGCCCTCAAAAAAGTAAAACAAAATACTCTCAGCGAGCAAGCAGGAAGACGCAGAAAACCCTTCAGAAGCTCCCCTGAACATACGAAAGGACTACAAAAGGAAGCCCGCCCACGCGGGAAATAAAGGAAACTCCACTACTCAGAAACCCACAAAAGAATAAAACAACATCTCCGTAGGGGCAGCCTAATAACTAAATATAAAGTCGGCGGCCGACATTACTCCGGGCCAAGGCATTGACATCGATCGAGGAGGCAGTGCAATACCACGACCGAGCGTAACCGAGGATGCGACCGTGGACAGCCGCGGGGGGCGAAAGCCAAGCAGTAGTAGGGTACCAGCCAAAAAGAGGGGAAGTGTAGCTGTAACCGAGCAACGGGACGAGACCGAGAAAAGAAGAGGAAGGGTAGACCCAAGTATCGTAGGAACTATCGGAAACGTGTGCGTGTCTGACTAGGCAGCCTCGAGCGAAACGTAATCGAAAGAGAGTAGAGAAATCGACCGTAGCCTGGTGAAAAGTTTTCTCTTACTGCGAACCGTGATCCCAGCCGTCTGTAACATGGACGCGAGGGTGTTGCCGACCGTGCAAATGTTAAGCGAAGAAGCAAAACAAAAGCGAAAGGAGGAATGGGCCAGGACCTAAGAAACGGGCGCCCAAGTCCGAATCTATCATAGGGGGGGTGCAGCTCACTCAGAGTGCGGGAGGTGGAAAGTGACGATGATTTCCCATGGTGTTGAGATTTCAATCGCCGGAGGTGTAGAGGAGATGGTTCGTGGCAACCAAGAGGCTATTTTTTTTTTTTTTTTTTTTTTTTTTATCTCCCGTTTATATTTGTTTGCTAAGCCGGCAGCTATCTAGGTACAAAGTCGCTCCAGCTCATCGCCGATGTAGACAAAAAACCTCCAACTACAGTCCATCCCCTGCCTCCCTTGCTAAAACCATCTGACCCTGCCCGACTAACCTAAACTACTTTGGATAGAGGTAGAAAGCGAAAGCCCGGTACTACTGGTAAAAACTACAAGAGAAACAAAAGCCTGAAAACATCGAACCAAAAACCTCCACAGACGCCAACCCCAAAGAAAAGCCCCAAAGCGACAGTGAGAAACCTATGAACCAAACAAAGAAAACTTCACGCCCACCGAAATCCCAACCTCATAGACAAAAGGGCGGATGAACCAACCCACAACGATCATAACACGAGGGCCAGTAGTGACCGGGGCATATAGCCCAGAAGCGAAGAGTCGAGGCGAGGACCAGAGGGAGATCCATACAACTGAGCCGGCGCGGCGGAGACGTGTGGCGCCAGGAGCGAAACCCGGTGGTCACCGGAACCCGGACCAGAAAGAATGCATGACCCCCCCCTGAAGGGCGGAGCCAGAGGCGGAAGGCTGAAATCCCCTAGGAAGACAAAGTCAAGACCATCAAAAGGGCACAGAGCCAAGGGAGGAGAGCAGTAGGGTGCCAGCCAAAGATCGTGGTGTAGCTGTAACCGAGCAACGGGACGAGACCGGGCGGCGAAAAAGGAGGGGTAGACCCAACACCGAGAAGTACGAGGCAAAGGACCACCAAGGGATCACAATTTTTCGACAATGCGACCGTACCGACCGTAGCGCTCAGGAGATAGTGCGATACCAGAGAACAGAGCCACCGGGGCCACTACTTCACCGATAACCCGAAGCTGCGCTATGCCTAAGACGAGGCGAAGGGGCAACCAAGAGGCTATAAGGGTCCTCTTTTTATACCTATTCTTCTGTAACCTATGACTCATCCTTCACATCACGCGCTCCTATGACTCACTATGAGTCATAGTGTGAAATCCATCAGCTGACTCCTATGAGTCACTGCGCAATAACTAACCAATCAAAACACGATAAACCTATCATGTGCGCAACTCGCGTCACATGCGTGAAACCTATGACTCATAACTATGAGTCATGTGCGAAAGTCATAATCATATGACCACAATCGTGAGTCATGTCAAAAACAATAAACCAATCATAATAAAGGAATGACACACTATGGTGTAGTCATGTAAAATACTAAACCCTATGACTCATAAATGTGAGTCATGTGAAAACCTAACTTGCTATTCACTGTTTGTGACACAAAGCGACTTACGAAAAAATTAAGTCCGAAACTATATGAGCCTTTTAAAGTACTGGAGATGAAAGGAGAATGAGCATTCAAACTGGAAATCTCTCCATGCTGGAAAGTTCACCCCATATCCTATGTCTCACTACTAGAACCCTACTGAGCATCTGTATGGTAAGGAAGGGAACAACCACCATGTGTACCTGAAGAAATTGAAGGAGGTCTTGAATGGGAAGTGGAAAGAATTAATAAGAGTGAGATTATCAACTATAGGAGAAGAGTTGGAAGATGAAATAGGACATTCAAGGAACTCTGTTATTTCGTGAAATGGAAAGCGTACGCGGAGGATGAAAACACTTAGGAACTTCAGGAAGGGTTGATTAATGTATGAGAAATTGTGGATGATTTTCACAGGCAAAATCTGGAAATGCCCGAACTGGTTGCGGTTGAATGAACAGGAAAGGTTTGCCTCATGTGGACAAGCAAAAGCATGAGCTTTTTTACCCTACTGATTTGAGATCAAAAAGGATGTCACGAAAAGAAAATTTGTATATGTTAAAAAGAATTATTCAAAGATGTTCAGGATGAAACCATAGAGGAGGGAGCTCATGATAGGCATATTGGAGCCCATGTACGAAGATACTGGATTCCAGTGTACAGACCTCCGGAGCGCACAGACCCTCAAAATACACGACTGTATTTTTCTACTGATACTCTTGCGGCCCTTACGTTGGGACACTACGTTGTGTAAGATACTTGTAGCAGTTGCGATAATCCTTAGAATTTCCTCCTAAGGGACCGCTTGCCATAACACCATATACGTCATGACCGTCTGTCCGACCAGATGCTGTTTACAGCATATATAAGAGGATAATCTAGTGAAAATTATGCAAGTCGTTTGGACCAAATCGGTCCATATCGCATAAAGTTATAGGCTCTCAAAGTTAAAAGTATGAGAGAAAAAAGAGAGTAGTCGCACAAGCAAAATCACTCCTATGAGTTAGGAGATCCAGATGCAAATAGTAGAGACCAATGGTCCTATTCAGAACCAGTTAGTAAGGTTGAGACATTGTGCGTTAATAGCCATTGGGACGATTTTAAGCAAAAGTCATACTAAAGCCTGATGCATACGCAGTCTGAAGACTCGTAGTGGTGAATGGCCTGACGACCTTAGGAGTTGGCCACCTCTTACATAGTTTAGTGAAGAATATTATTACGCTAGCTGGTCGGGCTGCGTGTACTCTGCACTCACCTATTACTGATAATACTGACACACCCTCTCGGTAATATGATAGTGTACATCTTCATAATGTAAAGCAAAGGACCAGATAGTTGTCAGGATCAGGAGGTGTTCACACTTTCCTGTTATAGGGAAATTAGTTAGTAGATACTTAGTTAGTATGATTAGCACATGTAGCCCATGAACACTCAAAAGCAGAATATAAATATTGAAGTACCTTCCTGGCTTTACAAAATATCATCAAGCAGCCGGAAAAGAGATCTTATCAATATAAAAAGTTATCATCTTAGAAAATATTATTATTCCCCCACACTTTTTATCAATCAATTATCCTATGAATAATCTTTGGATTATACCCACGAGCCTTCCTAGATAATCTCTGTTTAGAAGACACAGGTCTAGCCTGATAATAAACACAATATTGGCTACTCCTAATACACAGCCCCACCAGCTAGCGTTATAATATTCTTCACAGAACCATGCAAGAAGTGGCTAACTCCTCAGGTTGTCAGGCCATTCAATGCTACCACTTTTCACACCACATATGTATTAGGCTCAGGCTTTGGTATGACTTTTGCTCGTAATCGCCCCAATGGCTATTAATACGCAAGGCCGCTACCTTACTAACTGGTTTCGAGTGGGACTGTTGGTCTCCACTATCTGCATTTGGATCCCCTAACTTATACAAGTGATTTCGCTTGCATGTCCACTCTCTTGTTTCCCTTACACCTTTGACTTTGATAGCCTATAGCTTTATGCGGCGTGGACCGACTTGGTCTGAAAGTCTTGCATAATTTTCGCTAGGTTGTCCTCTCATATATCCTGCAAACAGCATCTGGTTGGACGGAGGGCTATGACATATATGGTGTTATGGTGAGTGGTTCCTTGCAAGGCAATTCTGAGAACTATCGCTACTGCGACAAGTACCTCACACAACCTAGTGTTCCAATGTCAGGGCTGCAGAGGTATGAGTATGAAGTTATGGTCCCGTAGTTTGAGGGTCAGTGTGCTCAGGAGGTCCATGCGCTGGAATCTAGTACTGCATTCATGGGCTTTCAATATATCTAACATCTGGCATACCTGGCACACATAACGTCAACTGTGAATCAGAACGCAAACTTGTACTCACTTCACTTAGGGCGTACCTGACGCAGCATCATATCTTCCTAAACATACCTGGCATAACACTACATTTTCCTTAACATACTAGATGCACCTAGCTCAGCACCGCATCTTCTTAAATGCACCTGGTGCAATACTACATTTTTCTGAATACACCTGACGCAACCCCCAATCTTCATAAATACACCTAGAGCAATACTACATCTTCAGAAAAGAGTCAAGTGTACCCCCTTATCCACTCCTGACCTAGGTCACAGCATATATCAAGTTTATAATGTCCTTTTAAATAGTCTATTCTATCTCTAATCCTACTACTACTTATTTACATAAGAACTACCCCATCACCACCTGGGAAAAAATCCGGCATATGACCCCTCTCCCTTTGGAAGACTCTGTAGCGCAATGGAAAATCATCGTATAGAGACGCCCTTTCTGCAGTGGACAGATAGGATGGCATAGAACGCCGTTGTAAAAGAGCTTCATGATTGCATACCTAACGCCCCAGGAATCTGGCCTCAAAGTCAGCACTTTCCAGATACCTAAAAAAACCTGGCATAATGACCCCACCTTTAGATATCGCTATAGCATAGTGGAAAGGAGGAGTATGAGGACACTCTTTTGGCGGTTGCAAGAGGAGATGGCGTAGAATGACATCATACAAGGGCTGCATGATCACATGCCTAACGCCTCTGGAATCTGGCTTTAAAGTCAGCACTTTCTAGAAATCTAAAAAAATCCAGCATAGGAATCCCCCACTTCAGAGTACTCGGTAGCTCAATGGAAAATTATTGTATAAGGACGTACTTGTTGGCTGCAGATAGCCTGGATATTGTAGAATGTCACTCTAAATAATACCTATGATCGCATACCTAACGCCCCTGGAATCCAGCTTTAAAGTTTATGCTTTCCAGAGACCTAAAAGAATCTGGGATATGAATCCCCCACTTCAGAGTACTCCGTTGCTCCATGGAAAATAGCTGTATAGAGATACCCTTGTGGCCATAGACAGATAAGATGACGTAGAACGATGTCAGAAAAGGGCTTCACGATCGCATTCCTAATGCCCCCAGAATCTGACTTTAAGGTCAGTGCTTTCAAGAGACCTAAAAAAACCCAGCATAAGGACCTCCCTTCAGTGTACTCTGTAGCTCCATGGATAATAGTTGTATGGAGACGCTCTTTTGGCAGTGGACAGATGGGATGTCTTTGGACAATATTGTAAGAGGGCTTCGTGATCGCATGTCTAACGCTCCAAGAATCTGGTCTTAAACTCAGCACTTTCCAAACATCGGGGACTAAAAAAACCCGGCATAAGAACCCCCTTTCAGAGGACTCTTTATGGCCATAAAAAATGAGTGTTTGATGAAGACTTTAGTATAGGCTACTGTCGACTCAGAAACTTATCATCAGCAAAAGTTCACATTTGACCCCCATACCTAATGAGGGATAGGGGGTATGGGGGGCCAAATTATAAAACTCAAGTTGTTGTATCTCTCATCCATGCCCCATAACTCCGGAATAAATCCGGGGTTACGGGGCATTTTTTTTTGAGTCGGTAATTTCGTTGTCATACAACGTTTTCTGAATGCACTTCGTCCTCATTGAGCTATTGCACGGTTCATTCGCGCTTGACTCTTCTACTTTAGTTTATCCTGCATTGCCTCTCGTGCCAGGAATTGTTCCGTTATCGATTTCTGCCCCACGACTCAATCATGCTTCCCGACAGCCCAAACACGCCGTTGTCTGGTCTATTCCAGCTTTGACCTTTCCCCTATAGTTTATCCAGCATTACCTCTCGCACCACGCATTGTTCCCTTGTTGATCCAAACATCCTGTTCTGAATTTCCTATTGACAAACTCTTCGCGACTCCGAACCTCCGCAATGCACCATTGCCCGTAGTTCTTCTATTTTCCTAATTCTCACTTATTTCTCTCCTTCCTCCTTGCCATTACCCCATAACCTAATCCAGCCCCAATAATTTCTCCGTTTATACAATATCTAAGCGGAGGCTATTCGTCACTTTCACGACGAGGACCATCCATTATTTAATGATGCGTGGCCTTGCGCTGGCTTATCCCTTCGCTGTTCTCGCCTTCCTGCCTTCTTCATGGCTTTTTGGGACTTTCCCTTGGCCCCAAGCGACTTTCCCCTGATGTCTTTTTTCACAAACTGGGTTGAAGTCTAACTCTAAGTGGCATATTCAAAATAATAATAATAATAATAATAATAACCTCTTTTATTTATTTATTTTATTTAAATCTACTTTAGTCCCAAATAGGACATTACACGTCCCCATTCAACTCCACTTCGGGAGTCTCAACTGCCTCCCCCGCTTTGGGATCTGAATGATCGTCCTCCACCTCGCTTTCCTCATCGCCTGAAATCTGCAAATCCAAATATCCTGCGGCTTCTCTGTCCTCCAGTGGGGTACGAGACTCCTGATCCGGTATCAATCTGCCCTCCCGCAGCATTTTCTTAATACGTTTTTTTGTATCTTCAACGAGTTTATCTCGCACTTTTGGCGGCAGTCTTTGCCTGGTAGCAGGCTGTCGAAGATAGACATCTAAATTTTGTGGTGAGTACTATAGGCTTTACAACGGCGGATTTGAACCTTTAAACAAGTTAATACTAACTTTGTGCTGTCAGAGCGGAAAAATCTGAAGGTTGAACAAATGATCCGGAACTCTAAGCCTTCAGTGAATGATACAGACATGCCGTGGTAAGGCATATCAGGACTGTAACCTGCTCCTAGGTATCGCGAGATTCCCAGAGGAAGATCCGGTGATACTGAAGGACAGGAGTGGAAGCGTCAAGTGGAATCTCTGTAAGAGATATAAGAAAGATGAGGGACTAATAGAGTGACCGTTCAACTTGTAGAATATTAAAGAAGAGCGTTCCTGTGAGGCTTGAGAGTTCGAATCCTTAGAGGATCTCGAGCTCTTTAAATACAAGTAAAATATAACCAAATATCCTGTCCAAAGAGCAAATATCAAAATGCAAAGCTACATGAGTAGCGAAACTTCTAAGTCCTAAACAAGGTCATAGAAGCGACAGGATATAACTAACATAACAAGTAATAAAATCAAATAAACAAGGGATTGCTACTGATGTACTAATCCAGTAATACATAGTAGGAAAGCATAGGGTATCCTAATTGGGTACAAAATCAAAGGGTGCAAATAAGCGAGTAAAGGAAGGTACTACCCAATAGGAAACTATAACAATAAGGAAGGTACAAGGATGGAATATGCGTTACTAGGGAATCCTAAATAGGCAATATCCAACGTCAGTATAGTGAGTAGCAGAAATACTAGTAGATTCCGTTACATTCCCCCTAACAGAAAAATAAAACAAAAGAAAGGTACATCATTCCGTTAGGCTTCTATCTCAGTTTCTTCAAGGGAGGGGAGAGAGTAACAGGTTTCAGTCTCGGAGTAGTCAGAGTCTTGGATTGGGGCCCAAAATCCGTCAGGGTCAAGCTCTGGTGATAGAGGAAGATATTCAGGTTCCTGGACTGTCCAAGCTGACCAACATTCGTTATGAGTCCAAGGGCGGTGGAAGGGGATGGTTTCGTTATAGGTATCAAACCAGTATATTGTGAGAGTAGTACTGGCTCCTTCAAGGACGTCAAGGGGTTCCCATGTTGCTTCAATATCGTCATAGCCTTTCCTGTGGATTAGGAATTGGCGTTTCTTTCGATAGATTCGATCCTTCATAACCTTTTCAACTTCCCATTCTTGTTGTCCAGATGCATCGATAGTAACTGGTTCCTTAGAGGCGGGGTCTGAGAGGCCTGGGAAGGCTTTAAGGTTTGGCCTGAGGTAGATTCGAAGATGGCTGCGATGAATCCATGGGTAGATTCCTTGCATGATGGGAGGGAGGTTGAGTTTGTAGTTATCATATTTGTCAGGGCCTTCGAGGACTGAGAAAGGTCCAAGCCATGGTCCAACAAGTTTGTGGTTCCGTCCTATCTTGTGTACATAGGGTTCAGATCTGAGGGTGACTTCAGTCTTTCCAGGGGTAATTGGGGGTCCTTCTTTGCGTCTCTTTTGGCTAGTGGTAGTCTGGCGAGCTCTGGCTTTTTGGAGGGCGGTTCTTGCAAGCTGCTGGTTCTTCATAATCTGAGATGCAATATCGTCAGCAGAAGGAATGGCAGTAGGCATGACTTTAATGCTAGGGAGGAGGTTTATGATGCGTCCAAAGGTAATCTCAAAGGGTGAGAGATCAGTGCTGTCACTAGGAGCAGCATTGATGGCGGTTTGGACATGGGGAAGGTGGCGAGTCCATTTGGTGCCTTTAGGGTTAACAAAATTTCGAAGGCATTGTCGGATGGTCCTGATTCTTCGTTCAGTTTGGCCATTTGTCTGGTGATGGTAAGCGGTTGCCATGTTGAGATCAATTTTGATGTTGGCCATAAACTGCATCCAGAAGCGAGAGGTGAACTTGGTGTCTCTATCAGAGATGATAGAGGTAGGGAAACCATGGGTAGAGAAGATTCGTTCAATAAGGAGGTTTGCGGTTTCGACTGCAGTGATGTTTTGGGATACTGGGATGAGGTGGGTAAATCCAGAGAAACGATCCAACACAACTAAGATTAGATCCTTTTTGTTGTCGCTGGGGAAGGGTCCTGCAAAGTCAATTGCAATCGAAGAGAATGGTTCTCTAGGGACAGGGAGAGGGGTGACAACTCCGTCAGGGAGGGTTGTAGGTTGTTTGTTCAACTGGCAAAGGTGGCATTTGCGAATATAGTCTTTGAAATCGCTCCTCATGGTCATCCAGTAGAAGTGTCTGGAGGCGTATTTGAAACATTTCTGGGCTCCCATGTTTGCCATTTGCTCATGGGTGATTCTGATGATTTCACTCCTAATGTTCTGTCCTTCATAAGTGGATTTATAGGGGACATATGGACAGTCTCGACTGTCATCCTCCCCTCTTTTAATAAGAAGCTCATCGTAGAGAATCCAACTTGGATTGTTGGTATTCTTGCTGACAATATTAAAAAGAGGATCGGTAGCGGTAGCCTTTCGAAGGCTGTAATACCACTTGCCTTTAAGGTACTGGGTGAGCTGGAAGGCGCGAACGTCAAGGGCCCTGGATGGTTCATCAGGGAAAGGGTCATTGTAGTCAACAGGGGCGTCAGGAATTGGGAGGTCATCATCCTGTACTGCATGATTCGAGGAGGGTCCATCATGGGTAGCGATTATAGTCTGGTATACTGGATATCCTCTGTCATTCGTGAGAGTGGGAGGGAGAGCCTATTTGTCTTCTGCGCTGCGCTTAGGGTGGTGAGGGGTGATGAAACAGGAGGTAGAGTAGAGGGGGCTAGGAGAAGGTATGTGACGGGGTCCTGAGGGATAGTAGTGGCGATCCTTTCCATCCATGTGTGCTTCGCATTCGTCCTATATACAGGCTGTCCAGTGCATAGATCGATGTCTGGTAGACGTAAGAAATTGTTCCAACCCATCTCTGGGAGGAGTGGAAGTGGAGGGGGGTGGGCTGGCAGAGTATCCTGAACTGACGAGGGCAATTGATTCCAATTTGGTAATGGAGTCATGAATTCTTCCAAAGCAGTTTCTGATAGCGTTGAGGCGTAGAGATCGTTCCATATGGTTCGAAGGGCTGTGAATCCTCTGTGCAAGTCCTGCAAGCTGTGCCTGAGCTGCTTGGATGAGTATCGTGGTTTCGGAGGGGTCATGGGGCTGGCCTTCAGTGCTGGCTTTATTACTTTGCATCACCTCGATTCCTTGTTGCAGGGTAGATTCCATCTGATCCAGTCCTTGTTCAAAAGGACCTGGGTGGTGATCGATTTTTTCTGTCTCTGTCGAGTCTGAGATTGGGCATCTTCAGTGTTCCACATTGAGATGTGTTGAGGTATAGCGAAAGGGTTGAGTGGTGTAGGAGAGATAAAAGATGGTTCGCTCTCAGGATCGAGGGTGTGTGCGAGATTAAGGTAGTGCTTGGTGCTACTGGTCATGGCGGAATAGGCTTCTTTTATAGACTTTTTCTCAGTGGGGTCCACAAGGATCATTTCAGGACTTGCATTGCGCTCCTCATATATCCGGAGAGGGCGTCTGCAAGGACATTGTCTTTTCCTGGTCTGTGGATAATATCGAAGTCATAAGATTGGAGGAACATTCTCCATCTTGTCTGGCGGTAAGGGAGGTTTGCTTGAGCTAGGAAGTATGATAGCGCTTTGTTGTCCGTTACCACAGTGAATCTGGTACCAAAGAGCATGAGGTGGAATGATTGAACAGCATCGACAATTGCAAGGAGTTCTAACTCATGCACAGGATAGTGCAGCTGACTAGTGGCGAATTTTCGACTATGGAATGCTGCAGGGTGTGCCTTTTCGGGAATAGGTCCTTGGCCAATCCATGCACCTGCTCCAACTTTAGACGCATCGGTGAAGAGGTAGATTGGGTGGTGTGACTTATAGTCAATAGGACGGAGGGTGGTGATGTTTTTGACTAAGTATTTAATCTGTTGAAACGCTTCTTCATGCAGGAGTCTCCATTCGAAATCTTTTTTGGCAATTAGATCCAAGAGAGGGGCACTAGCGGTAGCGAGGTGTGGTAGGAATTGAGCATGGTATATAACCACATCAATAAAGGTTTGCAATTCATTTTTTGATTTGGGGGTGTGCCAGTCTTGGATTCCTTGTATTTTTCCAGGATCTGCATGGATTCCTTGATTATCTATAACATGTCCTAATAGGGGTAGTTTATCGGCGAAAAATCTGCACTTGAAGGGGGAAGCTCTGATGGTATGGTCTTGTAGTCTCTTACAAACCTGGCGGATATCACGGATATGAGCTTCAAAAGTGTCTGAGAAAATTGTGATATCATCTAGGTATGCCCAAACTGTTTTTCCAATTAGTCCATCAAGGACATATTCGATAACTCGCATAGCTGTAGACGGTGCATTGCAGTCTCCTTGCAGCATTACTTTGCATGCAAAGGTTCCAAAGGGTATTATGATTGTGTTGAGGGTTTCATCTTTAGGGGCTACTCGAATTTGGAAATACCAGTTGGACAGGTCAATGGTAGATCTGTATTTAGCTCTAGCAACAGTTCTGAGAATCATAGATTGATTTGGAATAGTGCTATCGTTCTTGATAGTGATATCGTTCCTGGGGATCAGGTCTGCTAGGAGTCTGATTTCGCCATTGGGTTTGAGTTTTGGGAACATGTTGACAGGGTTGTTGGCTTTGCATGGGTAGATTATTTTTTATTTTTCCAGTCTTCAATAATTTCCCTGTATGCTGGTAGAATCTTGTCAGTAACAGTGAACATTTTTGGACTAGGTGCCGAAGTGGAATCAATTAGATTGATGTGGTGGTTAATATCTCGAAGGGGTGGTAGTTCAGTGATCTTCTTGGATGGGAACACTTCAGGGATTTCGGAAATGAAGTCAGGGGTATTGGTATTTGCCATAGCAGAGAATCTGGCATTGTTCGCTTTCTTGCAGGTGAGGGTGACTCCTTTGTCCGGGAAGGTGATAATAGCATTTCCGCAATCGATTACTGCATTATGGGCGGTTAGGTATGGCATTCCTAAAAAGATGTTATAGTTGTCTAGAGAGCAGACTAAGGTATCGGTTATGTCGCCCTTTTCGTCCTCTACTTAGATCAAGGGTTGGGCCTTGTAATTGATAGTTGAGCGAGATCCTTTAACCGCCATTTTCAAACTGATAGGGGTATCGAGGTCTTTGGTAGGGATTTGGAAGGTGGAGACGAATTTTTCAGAGATTAGGTTATCTCCCATGGTTCCTATATCGAATAAGGCATTCGCTTTGTGGCCATTGACTGTAATGTAGGCTTCAAGGGCTCTGTTGGCGGTTCCAGATGGGCCTACATAGTTAAAAGTATTTGTGACTATAAGGGTGTCCTGTTCTTCCTCTTGAGTGTGGTAGGACCGGCGGGGTTTTCCTCTCTCTGTTCCTCCTCTTCTTCCATTTCCTCTCTGGTTATATCCTCGATTGTTGTGCTGATTTCCTTTCTTCTCATAGCAATCGTTTGAGTAGTGTCCTAGTTTTCCGCAATAGTAGCATCGGTCTTCTCGCCTTCTTCTATCCTTTTCCTGAGGGGATAGCTTGGTGTACTGGGAGGTGTTATTTGAGAAGCGTTGGGGAGGTTCTTGGGTGTTGTTTCTGGGTTCTTTAGACTTGGGTTGGGAGACTGCATTGGATATAGCGTTGGTGTGTTGATTTCTGTTACCATAGAGTCCTGTAGAGTGAGCGATAGAGTCTCTTTTCTCAGCGATTTCAACTAGCTGGTCGAAAGAGGTATCTGAGGTGATATGGGGTTTGACATCTCGCTTGAGTTTGATGTCCATGGCGTCTAGGAGTCTTTGTTTTGCTGAGTAGTCTGAAATCATTCCTGGAGGTAGGCTGTCTCTGAGGGTTTCAAGGGAGATGACTGTATCCGTTATCTCCGCTGTCTTTCCATTAGTAGTTTGCTTGACTGCAAGCCATTGTTCATAGATTGTATCAGTGGATGTAGAAAGTAGAAAGTATCCTTCAAATTTCCTCTTAAGTCCTTCCGCAGTTTTCGTTCCTTGGCTGTTGTCATACTGGGTGAATTTCTCGAGAGCCTTATCTCTGCAGTAGGCTCCATAGTACTGCAAGGCTTCAGGGTCTGTGTCTTGGATTCCATTGCTGGATATGTAGCGGCGGACTGTATTGAACCATGAATTAATTCTCAATGGGTCTCAGTCTTTTCCTTCTCCTGTATAGAAGAATGGTGCTGGCCATTTGGGGCGGCTACTGCCTTCTGGTTGGAGAGACATAGCGGCGGGTCTGGGGCTTGGTGGTAGTGAAGGACTTGGGGGTGGAGGCGGCTCTTGGTCAGGACTTGATGGTCTTGTAGATGGCTGGCTAGGTGGCGCTTGTCTTGCTGGGTCAGGATCTTGGTCTGGGTCAGGCTTGGGTGTTCCTTCCTGATGTAGTTGTTCTTGGTCAGGGGTTTCGTCAGGTTCCTGGTCCTTTTGGCCTTCTTGGTTTTCACTGTCTTCTGGGTTGTGTTCTGGGGCGTCGTCTTTGCTGCTTGATTCTCCTTCTGACGATTCTTGGTCTTGACTTTGGGGCAGGTCTGGTTCTGGCGCAGGTGGTAGAGCTGTTTTGTTTGCTGGAGTGGCAGGCTTTGGCTTAGCTGAGTATCCTGATGGCCCTGCAGGAGCTTTGGTGAAGCGTCCATTGGGGTCTCTTGGAAGCGAAATGGTTGCTATCTGGGGTGAGCAGTTCTCGCCAGGAGTCTGCTCTAGGCCTTTCAAGGGACAAGGAGGTGTACCGGTACTGCAAGGTTAAGGGATGCGAAGGGTGATCAGTCCTATGCCGAGATCAAAGGGTCTACTTAAGTCTAGGTCGAAAAATGTTACCTACTCCTAGGTATCGCGAGATTCCCAGAGGGAGATCCGGCGATACAGAAGGACAGGAGTGGAAGCGTCAAGTGGAATCTGTGTAAGAGATATAAGAAAGATAAGGGACTAATAGAGTGACAGTTCAACTTGTAGTATATTAAAGAAGAGCGTTCCTGTGAGGCTTGAGAGTTCGAATCCTTAGAGGATCTCGAGCTCTTTAAATACAAGTAAAATATAACCAAATATCCTGTCCAAAGAGCAAATATCAAAATGCAAAGCTACATGAGTAGCGAAACTTCTAAGTCCTAAACAAGGTCATAGAAGCGACAGGATATAACTAACATAACAAGTAATAAAATCAAATAAACAAGGGATTGCTACTGATGTACTAATCCAGTAATACATAGTAGGAAAGCATAGGGTATCCTAATTGGGTACAAAATCAAGGGGTGCAAATAAGCGAGTAAAGGAAGGTACTACCCAATAGGAAACTATAACAATAAGGAAGGTACAAGGATGGAATATGCGTTACTAGGGAATCCTAAATAGGCAATATCGAAAATCAGTATAGTAAGTAGCAGAGATACTAGTAGATTCCGTTACAATGACGTCATAAGTACGATTAAGAAATGATTTATCGGTCCTCCGTCGCATTCTCGAACCCCGGTACCACTTATGAAACAAGAGTTTTGCTATCTCTGGCGCAGAAAAGGGCCAACCTCAGTCCTGTCTGGGTAAGCCTTATCTCATCTCACCGTGGATGATCTGAGTTTACTTACTTGTTGTTTGCTTGGGTGGCATGTTAACCAATCATTTTCGAGCAAATAGGCAACTCTCGGCTTTATTTCGGCCGGTGGTTTTTGCGAGAAGTCATACAGGTCCTCAATCATGTTCTTGCTCTCTGAAACTAGATGTGACCTGGCGCTAGACTGCCTCGATTTCAACTAAATGTATCTAATTAGCCGTGATCAGTTGTCACAAACGGTGACGAGTGAAGAAATTGGTTTCACACTATTCACGGTTATGAATAGTAGGTTTGTGTTTCCTCTCACATGACTCGCACTTGCGAGCCATAGTTATTATTGTTATATGTTTATGTTATGCGCGTGACCACACTTGGTGGTCACTTGATATGTATTTTGCACATGACTCATAGTTATGAGTCATGAGTCTCGCGCATGTGACCCCTTTGGGCACATGACTAGTTAGGAGCGCGATGATTGGTTTCATGTATTGCGCAGTTGACTCATAGAAGTCAGCTGATGGATTTCACACTATGACTCGCTTAGAGTCATAGGGGCGTGTGACTTAGAGGTATGAGTCACCAGGGTTAGGTATGTGAGGAGGCGCCGATATAAAAGGCGAGGCTTGGGACCTGTAGTTAGCTCCTCACGCAGTCATCTAAGTACTTTCCTATCTACTATCTTGAATGATACTTCTTTATACCCCTTCTTCATAAATCAACTTAGTAAGAGAACAGCGTTGTATCATGTTGGCAACGTAGGAACGGCCTAAGAGTGTTCTCCTCTACTATAAGGATTGATCGTCACCTATTGTATCACATCTCTCAAACATGGAAAGTTACATTTGACTGCGTCTTCCTTTTCAATACCTGACGATCACCAAAGGGACATGGACAGGGAATACCCTCAGGACTACAAACCCTTTCAAGGGGAGTACCTGAGTGGGGGAGAGGACCCTACGGCGTGGGTCCTAGGAAAAGAGCCCTGCATGGGGGGGCTATGAAGAAACTGGAATCCGGACGAACAACACGATCGGACACCAAAGGACAAGGACTGGAACCCTTTACTGGGACATCGAGTCAAAAACACAACAGGATAGATCTGGCGAATTATCTACCAAGGATATACAAAGACGAACGACAAAAACAGCCAGACAAGAAGACAGAAACCGACCCCAAAATCGGAAAAAAAAATTTTCTAATATTCTACACCCTATGGGGGGAAGAGGGGGGCTCGGAGGGTCGCTCTGTGGGACCAGAGCTGGGGAGAAATGAGCTAGTAAGGGGGTCAGGAGAGCCTGAGGGAAGAAGGCACACCCCTTACAAGGTTCAAGGAGAACGATATCGACAAGCGAACGAGAGAGAAGCGAAGACGAAGGAAGTACGAATGAACCTATCAATAGCAAGGTTCAATGAGAACGATATCGACAAGCGAACGAGAGAGAAGCAAAGACGAAGGAAGTACGAATGAACCTATCAACAACAAGGTTCAAGGAGAACGATATCGACAAGCGAACGAGAGAGAAGCGAAGACGAAGGAAGTACGAATGAACCTATCAATAGCAAGGTTCAATGAGAACGATACCGACAAGCGAACGAGAGAGAAGCAAAGACGAAGGAAGTACGAATGAACCTATGAACAACAAGGTTCAAGGAGAACGATATCGACAAGCGAACGAGAGAGAAGCGAAGACGAAGGAAGTACGAATGAACCTATCAATAGCAAGGTTCAATGAGAACGATACCGACAAGCGAACGAGAGAGAAGCGAAGACGAAGGAAGTACGAATGAACCTATCAATAGCAAGGTTCAATGAGAACGATATCGACAAGCGAACGAGAGAGAAGCGAAGACGAAGGAAGTACGAATGAACCTATCAACAGCAAGGTTCAATGAGAATGATATCGACAAGCGAACGAGAGAGAAGCAAAGACGAATGAAGTACGAATGAACCTACCAACAGCAAGGTTCAACGAAAACGATATCGACAAGCGAATGAGAATGAAGCGAAGACGAACAAAGAACGATTTTACTCCTAGAGATCTATTTCCAAGTTAAAACGGAAAGATCTCACCCCTACTTGAGAAGTTAAAATTCAGGAAAATTTTTTTTTCTGAAATGATAGCCTTGTGGGACCAAGGCTAGGGGGAGGGGAGCGAAAACAATACTCGCCTCGGAGGGGCGGAAGAAATGAGCTACTGAAATACTCACCTCGGAGGGGGGGAAGAAATGAGCTACTGAAATACTCACCTCGGAGGGGGGGAAGAAATGAGCTACTGAAATACTCACCTCGGAGGGGGGAAGAAATGAGCTACTGAAATACTCGCCTCGGAGGGGGGGAAGAAATGAGCTACTTGTCTCGCAACAAAGGAAGCAACTGTAAAAGTACAGTTAGCTACATACAAGACGGAAAGGAACCACACACGATTGACTCGAATCAAACGATGGAAGTACCTATGAACCTCAGAAGTCATAGGGAAGTCGGTCACCTACCACGAAACAACAACAAGAAACCTATCTGCACAGGATAGCGGATGAACGACGGCCATGAACGATAGGAGTCAAGAGTACTCAGCTATCGAAACAACAACAAGAAACCTCTCTGCACAGGATAGCGGATGAACGACGGCCATGAACGATAGGAGTCAAGAGTACTCAGCTATCGAAACAACAATAAGAAACCTCTCTGCACAGGATAGCGGATGAACGATAAGAGTCAAGAGTACTCAGATATCGAAACAACAAACAAGAAAAGAAGAGGAAGGAAGAAAAGAAGCAACACGCCGTGGGAACACCCCACTGGATGGAAGTACCTATTGGACATTAGTAGCCATAGGGAATGCTGTCTCTGATCAACCGACCAAGGAGAAACCAAAGGGTTTATCTGCGATGGAAAGCGGATGCACGAAATGATCAGAAGACAACAAGCGACCGAAGGATTACGACACGGGATGCATGATAAGCATTAACCGATGCACGAAATGATCAGAAGACAACAAGCGACCGAAGGATTACGACACGGGATGCATGATAAGCATTAACTGATGCACGAAATGATCAGAAGGCAACAAGCGACCGAAGGATTACGACACGGGATGCATGATAAGCATTAACCGATGCACGAAATGATCAGAAGACAACAAGTGACCGAAAGATTACGACATGGAATGCATGATAAGCATTAGCCGATGCAAGAAAAGGATCAGAAGACAACAAGCGACCGAAAGATTACGACATGGAATGCATGATAAGCATTATCCGATGCAAGGAAAGGTCAGAAGACAAGAAATAACCAAACAATTACAACACGAGAGGCAGGAAAAGAAACAGCCTATGCAACCGAAGAATCATACGACAAGAAACGAATGAGAAAATCACACCACTCGACAAGAAAAGAGAAAACATACAATATACACAGGACGAGAAGAAAATGATTACAAGGAAGAAGAAAATAGCGGGAGGCCGAAATCGCATAAGAGGCAGCCAGTCGGCACGACAGAGGAAGAGAACCAGCAAGCTTCGACACACTGAACAGACTACCTTCTACCCTCATCGACAAAGCCTTTTATCTTTTTCCAAAACCTACCACTACCTACTACCACCACACGAACAAACATGAAGTACCCTACACAACAAAACGGAGAGGCAAGTAATGCCACCAGGAAGACCGAGACACCGCATGCCGCCATGAGTTGGACGGCCTGCTTCGATGACGGGTGCCTAGTGCACCTAAGCGACAAACAGGGGGCATACTTTCCCCAGCAAACGACCCAAAGACAGCCCCAGCGCAAGGGCAAGAAAGTGCGCTGGGGCCAGCCAGCAGAAGAACCTAAAGCCCACCACGAGGTGGGGCAGTTCGTGGTTGAACTGCAAGAAGAGATGGTGAGGATGGCTGAAGAGATGAGCCGCCTCAAGGAGGAGAATCGAGCGATGAAAAGGAGGGTAATCATCGCAGAGGAAAATGCCCGCCGGGCATCGATCAGCGACCGACGCCGCGCATACGAGAAGCTCGAGCTTCAGACTCGAGTACGACGAGCGGCAGAAGAAGTGGCCAAGTTGGCCAGAGCAATCGAGGAGGATAAGGAGTTTGCCGATTTCATCGGCATTACAGTCGAGGGAAAAGAGTGGGAAGCAGAGAAGAATACCAACGGAGATGAGGCTACGAAGCCTGAGGAAGTGGTCGCCTCATGGGATTGAGGCCAAGGGAGTTAAGAGAAGGAAGGTTTTAGGATCGTGGGACCGATCCTAGTGGGGGAGGGAGCTAATGTCACAAACGGTGACGAGTGAAGGAATTGGTTTCACACTATTCACGGTTATGAATAGTAGGTTTGTGTTTCCTCTCACATGACTCGCACTTGCGAGCCATAGTTATTATTGTTATATGTTTATGTTATGCGCGTGACCACACTTGGTGGTCACTTGATATGTATTTTGCACATGACTCATAGTTATGAGTCATGAGTCTCGCGCATGTGACCCCTTTGGGCACATGACTAGTTAGGAGCGCGATGATTGGTTTCATGTATTGCGCAGTTGACTCATAGAAGTCAGCTGATGGATTTCACACTATGACTCGCTTAGAGTCATAGGGGCGTGTGACTTAGAGGTATGAGTCACCAGGGTTAGGTATGTGAGGAGGCGCCGATATAAAAGGCGAGGCTTGGGACCTGTAGTTAGCTCCTCACGCAGTCATCTAAGTACTTTCCTATCTACTATCTTGAATGATACTTCTTTATACCCCTTCTTCATAAATCAACTTAGTAAGAGTACAGCGTTGTATCATGTTGGCAACGTAGGAACGGCCTAAGAGTGTTCTCCTCTACTATAAGGATTGATCGTCACCTATTGTATCACATCTCTCAAACATGGAAAGTTACATCAGTCCCCAATAGGACGTTCTTCGTCAATTAAAGGACTTACAAAAGTCATTGCCCGCCTTTCCATTACCCTATTTCCCCAACCTAACTTTCTAGCTACCTTTACCCAATAACCTTCCAGAAGGGTATCGTTTTCGGCAGGCTTTACACAGGGATTAACAAACCACGTATGATACCGGACAATATTTGCAGCATTCTCAAAGATGATCCTCGCCTCACCCTGCAATGTATTGCTTTTTGCCAATAGTGTGATAGGGGTCCCTATATTAGACACTGGAAAGTCTGGATCAGCTATACTACGTCGTGAATGGGATGGCATAATTTCTTCCTCTTCAGGCATATCAGGAATATAGGGTGAGAATTGTGATAAATCGTCTCTGAGATGGCCGGAATGTAATTGTGCTGCCTGCTCTTGTGATGCAAGCCCCTGCAAAGGGCCATTTAGAACCCCCTGCGAAGGGCCATTTAGAACCCCAGGTGAAGGGCCGTTTAGAACCGGCGTTGGGGTATTCTCCGTACTCTTTGTTATAGGCATGTCAATTGAAAAAATTATTAGATTTACTTACATATCTTAACCGGCTCCTGACTCTCCGTGGAACTGGCTGTGGGAGTGGTTCAGTAGGACGTCGTTTGTCCGATCGGCGACGTCTAGGAGGAATGTCATCATCGTCAACATCTGTAGGTTGCTCTTCCTCAAAATGAACTCGTCGTTGTGTTTCTGGTGCTGGCGTGGAAATATCCGCGAAGGCTACTGGAGGTCTCGACAATGATGCCTGGGCTCGGGGGGCTAGCATCAGCAAAAGTTCACATTTGACCCCCATACCTCATGAGGGATAGGGGGTATGGGGGGCCAAATTATAAAACTCAAGTTGTTGTATCTCTCGTCCATGCCCCATAACTCCAGAATAAATCCGGGGTTACGGGGCATTTTTTTTTGCGTCGGTAATTTCGTTGACATGCAACGTTTTCTGGACGCACTTCGTCCTCTTTGAGCCGTTGCACGGTTCATTCGCGCTTGACTCTTCTACCTTAGTTTATCCGGCATTACCTCTCGCGCCAGGAATTGTTCCGTTATGGATTTCTGCCCCACGACTCAATCATGCTTCCCGACAGCCCAAACACGCCGTTGTCTGGTCCATTCCAGCTTTGACCTTTCCCCTATAGTTTATCCAGCATTACCTCTCGCACCACGCATTGTTCCCTTGTTGATCCAAACATCCTGTTCTGAATTTCCTATTGACAAACTCTTCGCGACTCCGAACCTCCGCAATGCACCGTTCCCCGTAGTTCTTCTGCTTTCCAAATTCTCGCTTATTTCTCCCCTTCCTCCTTGCCATTGCCCCATGACCTAATCCAGCCCCAATAATTTCTCCGTGTATACAATATCTAAGCGGACGCTATTCGTCGCTTTCGCAACGAGAACCGTCCATTATTTAATGATGCGTAGCCTTGCCCTGGCTTAATCCTTCACTGTTCTCGCCTTCCTGCCTTCTTCATGGCTTCTTGGGACTTTCCCTCGGCCCCAAGCGACTTTCCCCTGATGTCTTTTTTCACAAACTGGGTTGAAGTCTAACTCTAAGTGGCATATTCAAAATAATAATAATAATAATAATAATAACCTCTTTTATTTGTTTATTTTATTTAAATCTACATTAGTCCCTAATAGGACGTTACTCGTCCCCATTCAACTCCTCTTCGGGAGCCTCAACTGCCTCCCCCGCTTCGGGATCTGAATGATCGTCCTCCACCTCGCTTTCCTCATCGCCTGAAATCTGCAAATCCAAATATCCTGCGGCTTCTCTGTCCTCCAGTGGGGCACGAGACTCCTGATCCGGTATCAATCCGCCCTCCCGCAGCATTTTCTTAATACTTTTTTTGTATCTTCAACGAGTTTATCTCGCACTCCTGGTGGCAGTCTTGGCCAGGTAGCACGCTGTCGAAGATAGACATCTAAATTTTCTAGTGAGTACGATAGGCTTTACAACGGCGGATTTGAACCTTTAAACGAGTCAATACTAACTTTGTGCTGTCAGAGCGGAAAAATCTGGAGGTTGACCAAATGATCCGGAACTCCAAGCCTTCAGAGAATGATACAGACATGCCGTGGTAAGGCATATCAGGACGTCGTTAGTACGATTAAGAAATGATTTATCGGTCCTCCCTCGCATTCTCGAACCCCGGTACCACTTATGAAACAAGAGTTTTGCTATCTCTGGCGCAGAAAAGCGCCAACCACAGTCCTGTCAGGGTAAGCCTGATCTCGTCTCACCGTGGACGATCTGAGTTTACTTACTTGTTGTTTACTTGGGTGGCATGTAAACCGATCATTTTCGAGCAAATAGGGAACTCGCGCCTTTATTTCGGCCGGTGGTTTTTGCGAGAAGTCATACAGGTCCTCAATCATGTTCTTGCTCTCTGAAACTAGATGTGACCTGGCGCTAGACTGCCTAGATTTCAACTAAATGTATCTAATTAGCCGTGATCAGTCTCCAATAGGACGTTCTTCGTCAATTATAGGACTTAGAAAAGTCATTGCCCGCCTTTCCATTACCCTATTTCCCCAACCTAACTTTCTAGCTGCCTTTACCCAATAACCTTCCAGAAGCGTATCGTTTTCGGCAGGCTTTACAAAGGGATTAACAAACCACGTATGATACCGGACCATATTTGCAGCGTTCTCAAAGATTATCCTCGCCTCACCCTGCAATGTATTGCTTTTTGCCGATAGTGTGATAGGGGTCCCGATATTAGACTCTGGAAAGTCTGGATCAGCTATACACGTCGTGAATGGGACGGCATAATTTCTTCCTCTTCAGGCATATCAGGAATATAGGGTGAGAATTGTGATAATCGTCTCTGAGATGGCCGGAATGTAATTGTGCTGCCTGCTCTTGTGATGCAAGCCCCTGCGAAGGGCCATTTAGAACCCCCTGTGAAGGGCCATTTAGAACCGGCGTTGGGGTATCCTCCGTACTCTTTCTTATAAGCATGTCAATTGAAAAAATTATCAGATTTACTTACATATCTTAACCGGCTCCTGACTCTCCGTGGAAGTGGCTGCGGGAGTGTTTCAGTAGGACGTCGTTCGTCCCATCGGCGACGTCTAGGAGGAATGTCATCATCATCGTCAACATCTGTAGGTTGCTCTTCCTCAAAATGAACTCGTCGTTGTGTTTCCGGTGCTGGCGTTGAAATATCCGCAAGGCTACGGAGGTCTCGACGATGATGCCTGGGCTCGGGGGCTAGTCCTACTACTCTGGTCAGGAATGGGATATTTAAGTCTTGGGAGAGCTCACATTGGCCTCCAGAAGGTGTGACTGACCTCTACTCGTATTTCCATTCATGATTGCGCGTTTATATGAAAGAACTAGAGGAGAAAAAGGAATTAGATGTAGAGATAAAAGCTCCGACAGGAATCGAACTCACGGCGTCGTATTGGGACGAACAGCGTCGTATTGCGGACGAGCAAGCTTTATGTTATTGTTACTACACGGACTCCTAGCTATGACCCAAGGTCCGTGAGAATCATTGGCATGGGCTCGGACTATCCTACAGCCATTTGGCCTCGGAATGTCTCAAAGGCTACGTGCACGGATGGCTCTGAGCCGAATAGAGACTGTCTATTCGGGATTGCCGGGACAGGCTTTCATATGCGGGGCTAGGATGAACATATCTTATCATTTCAAAAGATTGAATTATACATACTAGGATAGGATAAAGGATAAAAGGGACGTTTGGCGTCCAGAAAAGCTTTCTATTGCACTCAACTAATTCTAAAAATAAAAAGACTGCTAAAAACAATAAAATCTAAGACTACCGGGTAAAATATAGGAAAGCCGGATGACAGCGCAAGCAGGATTAAGACAACGATTAATAGATAGAAGCAAAGCAGAAGCAAAGAAGCAAAGCCCGTAAAACCAAAGAACAATTACCCAAAGGCTCAAAGAAGACGCAGCCCGGCACAAACGAGTCCCAGAAAACCAACAAATGGATAGAAACAAGAGCAAAACAAAGTAAGAAAAACCCGTGAAACCAAAGAGAGCCCACCCGAAAGACCCAAGAAGACACTACCCGGCACAAACAAGCCCCAACCCCCCCCGGCGCCGAACCCATGGATAGAAATGAAAGCAAAACCTAAGAAAGCCAGTGAAACAAAAGAAAAAACCACCCAAAAGCCTAAAGAAGACGCTGCCCGGCGCAAACAAACCCTAGGCATTGCCCCCATTGCCCCCATTGCCCCCATCACCCCCACCCCATCGCCCCCATTACCCCCACCGTTATCATCAGCGCCTTCCTCAATAGCGTCATGTACTGACACCTCACACCCGGGAGGTGGGATCCCCGGGGGAAGAGCCACCATTGGGACATCTTGTCCTGCATATCGGCTCATATACGCCGGCCCCTGTCTCACTCGAGCGCGCGAAATCAGTTCCCAGGAGTGGGTCTGGAACCTAACAACCCTACGATCATTGCTCAGAATTCTCCTCTGCCAGCCGTTGTGGGACCTAGGAAAGGCCCTTCTACGCCTTGCATGGCGCTCCACATCGTCCTCCTCATCAGAGTCAGATTCTGGCTCAGTGTAGAACTCGGCGACGTCGAATTGGCCGGGGAAGAGATAGTTCCGGCTGTGCCCAACAAGAGGTGTATTGGACGAACAGGGTCCCCACCATCAGGAGGGGCAACAGCTGCTCGGTGGAGGAAGCAGGCGACAGTAAGGGTGGAGCACTGGGAAAGACGAAGCCAGGCATTGACCTGATCGTCGTCGATCAACTCGATCTGGTCGGCGCCATCGGGAGTGACATTCAGGCCTTAAATGTCGCGGAGAATTCCAATGAACTGCCAGGGATGCTCGCCGTCCTCTACGTACAGACAGGCAGCTTCGCCGAGCTCCTGTAAAGTGTAGTGCCTGAGAACCGCCAGCCAACTCTTGTTTGGCATAGCGTTATTACCACGGCTTATCCATGGGAGCTGGCGAGCCTGCCCAGGCTCGCCAGCTGTGGTCGAAATGAATATTAATCGTACTGGTTTCTCCTCGTGAACGGTCGGTTGGGGATGAGCAACGGCCCTTTCGTCTCTCGATCCGGATCCAGATGCACCGCCAGCGCCCCCATCTCCCCCCTCTTCCTCCGCATCGGAATTAAGTCTGGCATTCCTACGAGACTCAGTTGCCTTCTTCAGGACGTCCATGATGAGAGCATCCAGAGCAACGTGGAAGGCCCGATGTTGGCCGTTCCGGGAGGAGTTGAATTTGGCTCGGAAGCCTCAGAGGGCAATGTGTGCGACGGTCTCCGTCCTAACTTCGTTCCACAAAGTGTCACCGGCCTGCGTGCGAGACGTGATATTCCTCTCGTTGCACTTCTGGAGAATGTATGTGCGAACGGCGCGGTATCTCCTCCCTTCCACGGTTCGTCCCTCACCAGTGAGGTTGAGCTCGGTCCGGAAGATGGCAGTGGTGACACGACCACGACCACGAATCGGAGGCATGCTATTAACCAATTAGATTCTCTGTAAAAAAGACTAAAGGGGACGCACAGAAGACTAACCTGAATTCGGCGAGGATGTTCTTGGCGTGCAGAAGAAGACGGGAAATCCCAAAGAAATCTAGCAATAGCGATCAGTAATCATTCCATCTTGGGAAAGGTACAAATGAGACAAACAGAAGACTAACTATAGGGGGGATAGCAAGCGAAAACGGGGAGCCGCTAGTGTATCTAGAGAATAGTGGTCAGCTATTGTTTCACATTAAGGCTTTAGAAGAGCTCGTACGAGCCGTGCACAAGTTCATTCAAGAACTTACGCAGCGCTTCATCGTGCCCCAGAAGGAAGTGAGAAAGACCAGGCCTCGGGTTTGTAACTCTAGGAGGCCGAGGAAGGAAGAAAAGGGACGAATTGTGGCACAAACTTACTTTTAGGAGGTAGAAGCAATCTGTCACAAACGGTGACTAGCAAGAGAGGTTTTCACATGACTCATACTTATGAGTCATAGGTTTAGGTATTTTCACATGACTACGCAATAGCGTGTCATTCCTTTGCTATGATTGGTTTATTGTTTTGACATGACTCACGATTGTGGTCATATGATTATGACTTTCGCACATGACTTGTAATTACGAGTCATGGGTTTTACGCATGTGACGCAAGTCGCGCACATGATAGGTTTATTGTGTTTTGATTTGTTAGTTGTTAGTGCGCAGTGACTCGTATGAGTCAGCTGATGGATTTCACACTATGACTCACTTATGAGTCATAGGGGCATGTGATGCGAAGGATGAGTCATGAGTTGCGGGAAGAACGGTTATAAAAGAGAGCCCTTACGGCCTCTTAGTTTAGAGTTCTTCACGCAATCATCTAAGTTATTTCCTTACAATATACACTACCTTATCTTTATACTTTATCGGGACGGAGACATAGTGTCTCTCACGAGCTTAGCGATATATTGTACGAGACAGGAGTCTGTATACTCAGCTGTCGTTGTTCGTACGAATCTAAGATAGTACAATTACTATCGAGAGAGAGGTTAGCTGCTGCAAGTATAGCCCGAACGGAAGAGGATTGTAACACAATCGAAAAGCTTCGCTTCAATTAAGAGTAAGTTACCGGTATTCTATGGATATCAATCAGTATAGCCTACGAAAGGCCTGAGAACGGCTCATTTCGGACGTTAGGAACTGCGGACGAGACTTACCGGTATAGTTGGTGTGAAATGTGAGTGAGACTGTATGATCGCGGAATACAGTTCTCGTTTATATATAACGTATCGTTGTGAAGGGAAAAGTTGCTTTTGGAGGACTAAAAAGGACGATGAGAACCTGTAGATTGATTAGAAGGTAATGAAGGAGTGGAGAAGGAAAATCGCGGGGTAGCGAGGGGTTTATATAGGAAAGAGCGTACTATTCAAGCTGTTTGTCGTAGTATCAAGAGTTCTAACAACTCAGACCAGTTTGAAAGAGACTGTTAAACGTCTCAACTTGAACGTAGAACGTCCTTCTGTGCCTGTACAAAAAAGTACAGATGTACAGTTGCCGTGAGGCAAACATGTAACAAGGTAAGCTTGTACACTTGAAAAGGTGGGTTGAACAAACATGAACAAGCTTTTCAAGAGTGCTTTAAGGTACAACGATGTAATAGGCAGGCTTGTGACTACCCCTGCTTTCTTGGTGTGGGTTCGCATAAGGAATATTAGGGTATGGTAGATGAGCACTTGACATTAGGTTTGGCCCTCTCAAAGTCTGCAATACGCCGAATAAAGCACACCTGAGGTTTAGGGTATAATTCACGTTGCTTATCATTTTTTAAAAGTAATCGTAGATATGTGTTAAGTAAGGTCTTCTCGAGATTTGTAGGAGTCTGTCGTGGCCCTGGGCCGTCGTTCATGTTCATGCCCGCAGGACCTAGAACGCCCTACCTGGATTTAGTCTGAAAGCTAATGTGAAAAGGGAGTTTTGAGCCGCAGAACGTCATTCAAGTACGAGTACTAGTACAATCCTGCTCAGGGGAAGGTGAGACCGACCCGAACAGTTGGCCTTTGAATTACAAACAGGCCACACAACACACCTTGAAAGTTTTTCAAGTTCTCATATTTTTTCTGTCCCTTGAAATATCTCGAATTACTGAACAGACAGTGTGACGACGAATTTCGTCCTATTTGCACCTTTTTGCGTACAATAACATCTATCTATAGCACAGTTCCGGTCAAGAACAAGTTATTCAATTACCACACGCGTTCAAGCACAGTGAGATCAGTCTCGAAAAGTAAGTTTGATTTTCGCGTCTCTTTTGTGCTGTGTATCAAATCTAATTTCTTGTAGAATGGTACAAGAGTCTCAATGCCCGTACTGCAGAAGAAAATACAAGTCAAGTACATGGTACCGGAAGCATATGGAAACAGCGCATTTTGACCTTGTACAGCCTATTTGCGACGAAGAACGGCATGCACGAATCCCTCAGCCTGCCGAGTCTGACTAACCTCCAATCTACTCGGGGAAGAATTTAGTACGGCTGACACGAATATTGAAGCAAATGAGTTCGATCTCTACGTAAACGCTGCCGATTCGGACGTGGAAAGTCTTAATTATTCAGACACTGAGGAAAGCACACCATTGGTTGGACTACCGATACCGACGACGCACCCCACTGCGGGAAGGTCACTACGGGACGTTGTACGTCCGAAAGATCTGAAGATGAGATGTGGTCACCATTCAGAAGCAAGAAGGACTTTGAGCTTGCTCGGTGGTTTATTGAAGCAAAGGTACCAAAGGATCACATGGATAGATATTTCAAGAAGGACTTGGGGCCTGAGGGCAGTAATATTAACTCTGGTTATCGGCTCCTTGATGCCGTTGATCAGTTGGAATCAGGTATGGGAATGAAGAGCTGGAAAGAGGGGTTTGTATCGTTTAGCGAAGCTGTAAGTAAATGGACCCTACAACGTCCTATTCTAACCGAAAGTAGGAAATTTTGGACGAGGAAGGACCAGACGAAGCTTCCGTAACACAGAAATTCTTTTTCCGCAATCCTATTGATTGTGCTAAATATTTACTTGGTCAAAGATGTTTTGCTCAAGATTTAGTTTACGCCCCTGTGAAGGAATGGAATAGCGAAGAACCACCTCAGAGAGTTTATTCGGAGATGCATACCGCTGATTGGTGGTGGGAGACACAGGTAGGTTCAAATACGACGTTCCACGGCGCTTCCATACCGTTTACTAGGACACAAAATTAACAGCCAGCCTAGGATGAATTACGGATGGATCAACACTCGTACCAATCATATGTTCCTCAGACGTTACTTGTTTGACCAATTTCTCGGGAGATAAGAAAGCCTGGCCAATCTACATGACAATTGGAAATATCCTATCGAGTACACGGAATAAACCCTCGAAACATGCAACAGTTCTTTTGGCGCTTTTGCCCGTCCCCCCAAAGATGCTGGGCGTAGCAGCAAGAGATGCACGGCAAAGGCAGGTCAACAATGAGATTCTTTGTGATTTGATGGAAGCGATCTTTGCACCAATTGTTGCACTAGGGAACTCCGGACTTGAGGTTGAATGCGCCGATGGAAAGGTCCGATTGTGTTTCTTACGCCTCTCGGCGTGGATTGCGGATCACTTGGAAAATGTAACATTGCACGGTATTCAACAAAATCAGTGCGCTGTCTGTGATGTTCGACCGGAACAGCTAGGTCCCATTTGAGACGTTCTGCAGCCAGACGAGATTATAGGAAATCCCAACATCTCTTCAACAAATACTGTGAAAACGACCAGCAGGCCAAGCAACAACTACAGATTGTGGTTTCAAATTGCTTCCTAGCGTCTTTTGGGGGCTTCCGAACGTTCAGCAATCCGATCTGCCCAAACCAGATATTCTCCATGTCGTGTACCTGGGAATATTCGAAACACACCTTATGAAATGGGTTATCGGATTTCTAAAGAAATACAAACGGCTACAAGCATTCGATGCTATCTGGAAGAGTTTAGATGTTTATCCTGGCTATTCCGCGCCGAACAAAGAGTATAGTCGGATCTCTCAGTGGACCGGAAAAGAGATGAAGAATCTGGTTAAAGTGATACTACCATGTTTTGCAGCCTCCCTACGTCGTCCGAGTGCTGCAGAACGTCCCATATTCACCAAAGCTCTAACCTGTGTCCGGTCGATTGTCGACTTTACTCTAATGTCACAATATACAAGCCATACCGATGAGACGATTCAATACCTCGAACAGTTCCTTAAGGCCTTTCATGATCACAAAGTCGTTTTTAAGGAGTACCGAAAGGATAAGTCCACTGCCAGGAAAGTGAGAGAGGTCACAGCCAGAATTCGAGGTGAGCATAGTGAAGTACTTAATCAACACCGCCTTTTGGGGCTACATTTGCCAAAAGACGTCGGATTGCGGACGAGCAACGTCGCGATTTAGATGGAATTGTTGCAGATATATATGATGAGGATGTAGACTTTAACTTTGTTAAGATACATCTGTTGAGTCACTTCGGGGACCATATACGGCGCTTTGGGAACATTCAAATGTATTCTACCGAGTCGGGTGAAACAAGTCACAAAACAATGATCAAGGAGGGCTATCAGCGGTCAAATAAAAACGATGCAAGCCAACAAATACTACGATCATATTCTAGACTTGACAGCTTCAAAATTCATGAAATGAATATCCAAGCGGATCTATCGCGTCCGATTCGAGACGAAGTACGCGACAAACAGCACAAACGGCAAGTCGGTTCAGTAACTAAACAACCAATGGGTTTCACACCAACCGTGGAAACCATTTCCCAGCTCTACGAGAGTTTGAGAAATATTCCGGACCTTTTAATGGATTATTATCGACGGAAGTCGTCTGTGAGCCAACATTTTGATGTGGATTCGGTTAAACAGTTTCCAGTTGAGATATGTCGGCTTTTACGTGTCCCGGTAGAGAACTTTCAGGACGAGAGAGAGGTCACTTGGCACCTTCTTCGGTGTACCGGAACCCAGCGTTGGAGGTCAACAGGGCAGAGCAGGAATGATTGGGTATGGGTGGATTCGGGTAATAGAAGTATTTATGGAGCACTAAAAGGCTGTTATCCGGCCCGCTTGGTTTCGATAATGAAACTTCGAGACCCAAGAACGGGTTTAGTAGATAGACTGGTATTAGTAGATAGACTATATGTTGAGAATCGGGGAAGCTCAGCGATATAACGGGACTTGTTACCGTTACTTTGGGGACGGCGAAAGGCCCAAACGGAACAACCGAGATAGTCGTTAGTATCAAACGGATCATGGGCATGGCGCATTTAGTACCCGAGACTAGTGGTAAGGATAACAACCGCTGGTATGTAAATAGTAGGATTGATTTAGAAACATTTAATAGAATTTATTGAAAACTTTACAGTAGAAAGAAAGAAACAAAGAATGGTATAAAGGGGACGCGTAACGGTGCATTTTGAGACACCTAAGGATATCGATGGTGAACTAACCGAGGCGACAAATAGGAGTGGTACAGAAAGGCAAAGCGAATCATGAATGTCAGGAGAAGGACGAGAGAAGGCACAAAAGATACGGGCTTCAGTGAAATAAAACAGATTTGGCACGCATAGTTTGGAAACAGAAGGGTGTGTGGGGCCGGTACATGGGTAGAGAGTAGATGTTATGACCTGAAGAACGTCCCCCAGGGGACGAAATCCATAACGGAGAAATCAAGGGGAAGAGAGAGAGAGCAAAGTGCGATATGGGACGCTGAGAGAGACGAGGTTGTTCCGGACGCGCACCAGGAGTAGAGAGTGCATGTTATGACGTGAAGAACGTCCCCAGGGCGACGAAATCCATAACGGAGAAATCAAGGGGAAGGGAGAGCGCTAAGGGCGTGATGGGGCGCTGAGACAGGCAAAGTTGTTCCGGACGCGCACAGGTACAAAGCGGACGCACAACAGGCAAAATGGCATGGATAGAAATGCAAAAAAAAACAGGGGTCAGTTAAGCGAGACCTCCTCGCTAGTGGAGCAAGCTAGGGGCCACCTGCAAAAGAGGACGATAAATGGCGCCGAAGGCATGTATGGAGCTTTCAGAAGGCCTGTTGGGTCTTTAGGAAAGGCGGTAAATGTATGAGGGACAGGAGGGACCGGGGGAGGTGGTATTCCTAGCAGATACAGGGAGATATGTAGGTAATACATGAGGGAGAATTTTTTTTGCTGATGAGTCCTACTACTCTGGTCAAGAATGGGATATTTAAGTCTTGGGAGAGCTCACATTGGCCTCCAGAAGGCGTGACTGACCTCTGCTCGTATTTCCATTAATGATTGCTCGTTTATATGAAAGAACTAGAGGAGAAAAAGGAATTAGATGTAGAGAAAAAAGCTCTGACAGGAATCGAACTCACGGCCTCGTATTGGGGACGAACAGCGTCGTATTGCGGATGAATAAGCTTTATGTTATTATTACTACAAGGACTCCTAGCTATGACCCAAGGTCCGTGAGAATCATTGGCATGGGCTCCGACTATCCTAGAGCCATTTGGCCTCCGAATGTCTCAAAGGCTACGTGCATGGATGGCTCTGAGCTAAATAGAGACTGTTTATTCGGGTTTGCCGGGACAGGATTTCATATGCGGGGCTTGGATAAACATAACTTATTATTTCAAAAGATTGGATTATACATACTAGGATAGGAAAAAGGAGAAAAGGGACATTTATCGTCCCAGTAAAGCTTTCTATTGCACTCAACTAATTCTAAAAATAAAAAGACTGCTAAAAATATTAAAATCTAAGACTACCTGGTAAAATATAGGAAAGCCGGATGACAGCACAATCAGGATTAAGACAATGATTAATAAATAGAAGCAAAGAAGAAGCAAAGAAGCAAAGCCCGTAAAACCAAAGAACAATTACCCAAAGGCTCAAAGAAGACGCAGCTCGGCACAAAACGAGTCCCAGAAAACCCAACAAATGGATAAAAACGAGAGCAAAACAAAGTAAGAAAAAACCCGTAAAACCAAAGAGAGCCCGCCCAAAAGACCCAAGAAGACACTACCCGGCACAAACAAGCCCCAACCCCCCCCCCGGCACCGAACCCATGAATAGAAATGAAAGCAATACCTAAGAAAGCCAGTGAAATAAAAGAAAAAAGCACTCAAAAGCCCAAAGAAGACGCTGCCCAGCGCAAACAAACCCTAGGCATTGCCCCCATTGCCCACATTGCCCCCATCACCCCCATCACCCCCACCGTTATCATCAGCGCCTTCCTCAATGGCGTCATGTACTGATACCTGACACCTGGGAGGTGGGATCCCCAGGGGAAGAGCCGCCATTGGGACATCTTGTCCTGCATATCAGCTCATATACGCCGGCCCCTGCCTCACTTGAGCGCGCGAAATCACTTCCCGGGAGTGGGTCTGGAATCTAACAACCCTACGATCATTGCTCAGAATTCTACTCTGCCAGCCGTTGTGGGACCTAGGAAAGGCCCTTCTGCGCCTTGCATGGAGCTCCACATCGACCTCCTCGTCATAGTCAGATTCTGGCTCAGTGTAGAACTCGGCGACGTCGAATTGGCCGGGGAAGAGATAGTTCCGGCTGTGCCCAACAAGAGGTGTATTGGGACGAACAGGGTCCCCACTATCAGGAGGGGCAACAGCTGCTCGGTGGAGGAAGCAGGCGACAGTAAGGGTGGAGCACTGGGAGAGACGAAGCCAGGTATTGACCTGATCATCATCGATCAACTCGATCTGGTCGGCGCAATCGGGAGTGACATTCAGGCCTTGAATGTGGCGGAGAATTCCCATGAACTGCCGGGGATGCTCGCCGTCCTCTACGTACCGACAGGCAGCTTTGCCGAGCTCCTGTAATGTGTAGTGCCTGAGAACCACCAGCCAACTCTTGTTTGGCATAGCGTTATTACCACGGTTTATCCATAGGAGCTGGCAAGCCTGCCCAGGCTCGGCACCTGTGGTCGAAATGAATATTATTGGTACCGGTTTCTCCTCGTGAACGGTCGGTTGGGGACAAGCAACGGCCCATTCGTCTCTCGATCCGGATCCAGATGCACCGCCAGCGCCCCCATCTCCCCCCTCTTCCTTGGCCTTGGAATTAAGTCTGGCATTCCTACGAGACTCAGCTGCCTTCTTCAGGATATCCATGATGAGAGCATCCAGAGCAACGTGGAAGGCCCGATGTGGGCCATTCCGGGGGGAGTTGAATTTGGCTCGGAAGCCTCTGAGGGCAATGTGTGCGACGGTCTCCGTCCTAACTTCGTTCCACAAAGTGTCACTGGCCTGCGTGCGAGAGGTGATATTCCTCTCGTGGCACTTCTGGAGAATGTATGTGCGAATGGCGCGGTATCTCCTCCCTTCCACGGTTCGTCCCTCACCAGTGAGGTTGAGCTCTGTCGGGAAGATGGCAGTGGTGACATGACCACGACGACGAATAGGAGGCATGCTATTAACCAATTAGATTCTCTGTAAAAAAGACTAATGGGACGTGCAGAAGACTAACCTGAATTAGGCGAGGATGTTCTTGGCATGCAGAAGAAGACGGGAAATCCTAAAGAAATCTAGCAATAGCGATCAGTAATCATTCCATCTTGGGAAAGGTGCAAATAAGACAAACAGAAGACTAACTATAGGGGGGATAGCAAGCGAAAACGGGGAGCCGCTAGTGTATCTAGAGAATAGTGGTCAGATATTGTTTCACATTAAGGCTTTAGAAGAGCTCGTACGAGCCGTGCACAAGTTCATTCAAGAACTCCCGCAGCGCTTGATCGTGCCTCAGAAGGAAGTGAGAAAGACCAGGCCTCGGGTTGGTAACTCTAGGAGGCCGAGGAAGGAAGAAAAGGGACGAATTGTGGCACAAACTTACTTTTAGGAGGTAGAAGCGATCGAAAAGCTTCGCTTCAATTATGAGTAAGTTACCGGTATTCTATGGATATCAATCAGTATAGCCTACGAAAGGCCTGAGAACGGCTCATTTCGGACGTTATGAACCGCGGACGAGACTTACCGGTATAGTTGGTGTGAAATGTGAGTGAGACTGTATGATCGCGGAAAGCAGTTCTCGTTATATATAACGTATCGTTATGAAGGGAAAAGTTGCTTTTGGAGGACTAAAAAGGAGGATGAGAAGCTGTAGATTGATTAGAAGGTAATGAAGGAGTGGAGAACGAAAATCCTGGGGTAGCGAGGGGTTTATATAAGGAAGAGCGTACTATTCAAGCTGTTTGCCATAGTATCAAGAGTTCTAACAACTCAGACCAGTTTAAAAGAGACTGTCAAACGTCTCAACTTGAACGTAGAATGTCCTTCTGTGCCTGTACAAAAAGGTACAGATGTACAGTTGACGTGAGGCAAACATGTAACAAGGTAAGCTTGTACACTTGAAAAGGTGGGTTGAACAAACATGAACAAGCTTTTCAAGAGTGCTTTAAGCTACAACGATGTAATAGGCAGGCTTGTGACTACCCCTGCTTTCTTGATATGGGTGCGGATAAGGAATATTAGGGTATGGTAGATAAGCGCTTGCCATTAGGTTTGGCCCTCTCAAAGTCTGCAATAGGCCGAATAAAGCACACCTGAGGTTTAGGGTATAATTCACGTTGCTTATCATTTTTTAAAAAGTAATGGTAGATATAAGTGTTAAGTAAGGTCTTCTTAAGATTGGTAGGAGTCTCTCGTGGCCCTGAGCTATCGTTCATGTTCATGCCCGCAGGACCTCGAACGCTCTACCTGGATTTAGTCTGAAGGCTAATGTGAAAAGGGAGTTTTAAGCCGCAGAACGTCATTCAAGTACGAGTACTAGTACAATCCTACTCAGGGGAAGGTGAGACCAACCCGAACAGTTGGCCTTTAATTACAAACAGGCTACACAACACACCTTGAAAGCTTTTCAAGTTCTCATATTTTTTCTGTCCCTTGAAATATCTCGAATTTACTGAACAGACGGTGTGACGACGAATTTAGTCCTATTTGCACCTTTTTGCGTAAATAACATCGATCTATAGCACAGTTCCAGTCAAGAACAAGTTATTCAATTACCACACGCGTTCAAGCACAGTGAGATCAGTCTCGAAAAGTAAGTTTGATTTATGCGTCTCTTTTGTGCTGTGTATCAAATGTAATTTCTTGTAGAATGGTACAATGTCACAATGCCCGTACTGCAGAAGAAAATACAAGTCAAGTACATGGTACCGAAAGCATATGAAAACAGCGCATTTTGACTTTGTACAGCCGATTTGCGACGAAGAGCGACATGCACGAATCCCCCAGCCTGCCGACTCTGACCTAACCTCCAATCTACTCAGGGAAGAATTTAGTAAGGCTGAAACGAATATTGAAGCAAATGAGTTCGATCTCAACGTAAACGCTGCCGATTCGGCTGTGGAAAGTCTTAATTATTCAGACACTAAGGAAAGGACACCATTCGTTGGACTACCGATACCGACGATGCACCCCACTGCGGGAAGGTCGCTACGGGCGTTGTACAGCCCGAAAGATCTGAAGATGAGATGTGGTCACCATTTAGAAACAAGAAGGACTTTGAGCTTGCTCGGTGGTTTATTGAAGCAAAGGTACCAAAGGATCAAATGGATAGATATTTCAAGAAGGACTTAGGGCCTGAGGGCAGTAATATTAACTCAACTTATCGGCTCCTTGATGCCATTGATCAGTTGGAATCAGGTATGGGAATGAAGAGCTGGAAAGAGGGGTTTGTATCATTTAGCAAAGCTGTAAGTAAATGGACTCTACAACATCCTATTCTAACGAAAGTAGGAAATTTGGGACGAGGAAGGACCAGACGGAGCTTACGTAACACAGAAATTCTTTTTCTGCAATCCTATTGATTGTGCTAAATATTTACTTGGTCCAAGATGTTTTGCTCAAGATTTAGTTTACGCCCCTGTGAAGGAATGGAATAGCGAAGAACCACCTCAGAGAGTTTATTCGGAGATGCATACCGCTGATTGGTGGTGGGAGACACAGGTAGGTTCAAATACGACGTTCCACGGCGCTTCCATACCGTTTACTAGGACACAAAATTAACAGCCAGCAAAGGATGAATTACCGGATGGAGCAACACTCGTACCAATCATGTGTTCCTCAGACGTTACTTGTTTGACCAATTTCTCAGGAGATAAGAAAGCCTGGCCAATCTACATGACAATTGGAAATATCCTATCCAGTACACGGAATAAACCCTCGAAATATGCAACCGTTCTTTTGGCGCTTTTGCCCGTCCCCCCAAAGATGCTGGGCGTAGCAGCAAGAGATGGACAGCAAAGGCAGGTCAACAATGAGATTCTTTGTGATTTGATGGAAGCGATCTTTACACCAATTGTTGCACAAGGGAACTCCGGACTTGAGGCTGAATGCGCCAATGGAAAGGTCGGATTGTATTTCTTACGCCTCACGGCGTGGATTGCGGCTCACTTGGCAAATGTAACATTGCATGGTATTCAACAAAATCAGTGCACTGTCTGTGACGTTCGACCGGAACAGCTAGTGTCCCATTTGAGATGTTCTGCAGCCAGACGAGATTATAGGAAATCCCAATATCTCTTCAACCACTACTGTGAAAACGACCAGCAGGCCAAGCAACAACTAACAGATTGTGGTTTCAAATTGCTTCCTAGCGTCTTTTGGGGGCTTCCGAACGTTCAGCAATCCGACCTGCCCAAACCAGATGTTCTCCATGTCGTGTACCTGGGAATATTCGAAACACACCTTATTAAATGGGTTATCAGATTTCTAAAGAAATACAAACGGCTACAAGCATTCGATGCTATCTGGAAGAGTTTAGATGTTTATCCTGGCTATTCCGCACCGAACAAAGAGTACAGTCAGATCTCTCAGTGGACCGGAAAAGAGATGAAGAATCTGGTTAAAATGATACTACTATATTTTGCAGCCTCCCTACGTCGTCCGAGTGGCGCAGAACGTCCCATATTCACCAAAGCTCTAACCTGGGTCCGGTCGATTGTCGACTTTACTCTAATGTCACTATATACAAGCCATACCGATGAGACGATTCAATACCTCGAACCGTTCCTTAAGGCCTTTCATGATCACAAAGTCGTTTTTGAGGAGTACCGAAAGGATAAGTCCACTGCCAGGAAAGTGAGAGAGGTCACAGCCAGAATTCGAGGTGAGCATAGTGAAGTACTCAATTAACACCACCTTTTGGGGTCTACATTTGCCAAAAGACGTCGCATTGCGGACGAGCAACGTCGCGATTTAGATGGAATTGTTGCAGATATATATGATGAGGATGTAGACTTTAACTTTGTTAAGATACATCTGTTGAGTCACTTCGGGGACCATATACGGCGCTTTGGGAACATTCAAATGTATTCTACTGAGTCAGGTGAAACAAGTCACAAAATAATAATCAAGGAAGGCTATCAGCGGTCAAATAAAAACAATGCAAGCCAACAAATACTACGATCATATTCTAGACTTGACAGCTTCAAAATTCATGAAATGAATATCCAAGCGGATCTATCGCGTCCGATTCAAGATGAAGTACGCGACAAACAGCACAAACGGCAAGTCGGTTCAGTAACTAAACAACCAATGTGTTTCACACCAACCGTGTAAACAATTTCCCAGCTCTACCAGAGTTCGAGAAATTTTCCGGACCTTTTAATGCATTATTATCGACGGAAGTAGTCTGTGAGCCAACATTTTGATGTGGATTCGGTTAAACAGTTTCCAGTTGAGATATGTCGGCTTTTACGTGTCCCGGTAGAGAACTTTCAGGATGAGAGAGAGGTCACTTGGCACCATCTTCCATGTATCGGAACTTAGCGTTGGAGGTCAACAGGGCAGAGCAGGAATGATTGGGTATGGGTGGATTCGGGTAATAGAAGTATTTATGAAGCACTAAAAGGCTGTTATCCGGCCCGCTTGGTTTCGATAATGAAAGTTCGAGACCCAAGAACGGGTTTAGTGGATAGACTGGTATTAGTAGATAGACTATATGTTGAGAACTCGGGGAAGCTCAGCGATTTAACGGGACTTGTTACCGTTACTTTGGGGATGGCGAAAGGCCCAAACGGAACAACCGAGATAGTCCTTAGTATCAACCGGATCATGGGCATGGCGCATTTAGTACCCAAGACTAGTGGTACGGATAACAACCGCTGGTATTTAAATAGTAGGATTGATTTAGAAACATTTAATAGAATTTATTGAAAACTTTACAGTAGAAAGAAAGAAACAAAGAATGGTATAAAGGGGACGCGTAGCGGTGCATTTTGAGACAACTAAGGATATCGATAGTGAACTAACCAAGGCGACAAATAGGAGTGGTACAGAAAGGCAAAGCGAATCATGAATCTCAGGAGAAGGACGAGAGAAGGCACCAAAGATACGGGTTTCAGTGAAATCAAACAGATTTGGCACGCATACTTTGGAAACAGAAGGATGTCTGGGGCCGGTACATGGGTAGAGAGTAGATGTTATGACCTGAAGATCGTCCCCCAGGGGACGAAATCCATAACGGAGAAATCAAGGGGAAGAGAGAGAGAGCAAAGTGTGATATGGGACGCTGAGAGAGACGAGATTGTTCCGGACGCGCACCAGGGGTAGAGAGTGCATGTTATGACGTGAAGAATGTCCCCAGGGGGGCGAAATCCATAACGGAGAAATCAAGGGGAAGGGAGAGTACTAAGGGCGTGATGGGGCGCTGAGACAGGCAAGGTTGTTCCGGACGCACACAGGTACAAAGCGGACGCACAACAGCCAAAATGGCCTGGATAGAAATGCAAAAAAAAACAGGGGTCAGTTAAGCGAGACCTCCTCGCTAGTGGAGCAAGCTAGGGGCCACCTGTAAAAGAGGACGATAAATGGCGCCAAAGGCATGTATGGGGCTTTCAGAAGGCCTGTTGGGTTTTTAGGAAAGGCGGTAAATGTATGAGGGATACGAGGGACCAGGGGAGGTGGTATTACTAGCAGATACAGGGTGATATGTAGGTAATACATGAGGGAGAATTTTTTTTGCTGATGATATGTGGGTGATGAAAGTATAGTGATGAAAGTGCGAAGTCGCGTCGCGTGAAAGGCTAAGTCCCGAGAAACCACAACACCAGAGACTACCTTAGCTGTCACTCGCTTTGACACTAGAGTGAGCTGGCATTTCTGCTCTCCAAATGTTCAATTCTGAAAATAGAATACTCTGGTATCATTAGTACAAAATTAAGATTAAGAGTATGGTGGCTTTCTCACTTAGTGTTACGGGATATTCCTATCATGTGTTGTGCAACAGGTAATAACTTGTCTTACTGGCTAAGTCTTTACTTGACATGACTCCGAGTACTTATATCTTTAGTACTTCAAGGTAAACTCATGAGTCTCTTTACTTATCTTGTGCATTCTGCTAACAAGATAATACCGAATGAAGTACTTCAGGATGTAAGATATAATCAAAATTATAATAAAGATATTTCTTATTCTCATAACATAACTTTAGATAGGAAATAACAGTAAATGGTTGCGTAAAGAACTAACTATCCTCCACTCGCGCTCCTTATATAGTTCTTTCCATAACTGCTTAGTAATTCAAAACTAACTATGAGTCCCTATCGTAACTCATGTAAAAATATAACTTCGTATGACTCAAGGGAGTCATTGATTATATAAATTAAACTTAACTAACTATGAATCTTACTTGACTAATATGGGAGATCCTATGACTGAATGTAGTCATGGTGAGAAATACCCCAACCCTAAAGGTATGTAAGTACAATACCTTGTGAAAACCTATAAACTATACTGGGTTTGTAACACTTAGCGCCCACACTAACCTATCTCTCTTTACCGAGAGTAGCCCCTATCATCAGGAAAATGTAAAAAGACGTCCTGGTCCACCAGGGGGGATTACAGTCCCCCTGGTGCTCCCTGGTCCGCGCTGGTCCCCCTGGTCCGCATTCATACACCTCGGTTACGTGAAGTGGACCAGGGTGGATCAGCGCGGACCAGGCAGGACCACGGGGACCAAAACCCCCCCTGGTGGTCCAGGAGTGTTCAGGGGCGTTCAGGACCGCCGTTGTCTGCGCAAAAACATTTTCCTGATGCATCTTTGTACAGGAGAAGGCTGGAATACCAGTTAGAAGGCGGGTATTGACTAGGCGGTACTCAGAAAGCTGAGTAGATCATGAATGCTCTATTCATATATGTGATAGTATTGTTAACTGCGTTTAGAAAGTTGGGGGGTAATTTGGTATGGTAACGCATCCCAGAAGAGACAGAGTGTTGCAATGTACATCAGGATGTACTGGGCACTGGGGGCACAAAAGTGATATCGCTTGGGTCAGGATGCAACACCGACGTACCTGACGCATAGTATATTTTTGCTGATGTAGGAGCAACTAGAGGCATCTATGTTGACTACTCAGGATACTGGAAGAGCTCACGTTCTATGATGCTAATTACTGATTGGAAATATAAGTGAGAATACGCTACTCCTTATCTGGTGTATGTGCATATTATGCATTATGCGTTGATATTTGGCTATTCAAACTAATCACTTGATAGTTCATGATAATGTCTATTGGTATGTTAGCATTACGACAGCCTATATGAATCTAGTCTTATAGAACAAAGAGATTGAAGACTATCTACTGGTGGAGTGGGGACACCCTCAGATGAAATTGATGTCAGAAGACTATTTAAGTTTGAGTGGGACAATTATTCAGGATCAAATACTGTTCACACTTCCTTTGACGAAGCTGAAATCTTAGAAAGATACATAATTATTAGGAAACAGGAAGTAGCGAGATTTTAGTATAAGTAGTAAGGGCTATTTTCCGGAGTTTGAGAAAATCAAGCAACAGAGAAGAGACCTTAACAATATAGTAATAAGTTATTAAGTTAAGAATTCGAGAACTTTAATTTTATTACTTAAAGTTAATCAAACTATCATTCCTCGAGTGTTCCTGACTTCTTTTCGATTATCTCGAATATTACAAGGCCTAGCTTTCTTTACCCCTCTGAGTTAGTTAACCTGTAACAGCTACTAGTATGGACATACTAGGACATATCATAGACAAAGAAGGACTGAAACCAGCTCTTGAGAAGATAGTGAAAATTGAGGAATGGACCAGCCTGAGACCAAGAGACAACTCCTGGAGTTTCTCCGAACTGTTAACTATATCAGTCAATTTATTCCTTCTATCGCAACTATTAGTGTACCATTAACTACGCTTACTGGAACTAAAGAATTTGTTTGGACACCCACCCATGACCAAGCTATGGAAAATCTTAAGCAGGCTGTTTCACAATACGAGGTTATGAAATTACTAGATTACGAGTCAACCACACTAATATGACTAATCACTGATACATCTGATAGTAGTGTGAGAGCTTGGGTAGGATAAGGGGAATCAGCTGATACTGTGAGACTGACAGCTTTATACAAGAATGATGAACAATTTTCATGCAGAGCTCATGTGAAACCACCACCAATTCTCATCAATGAGAAACAGGAATGGGAGATCGAATCAATCCTTAACTACAGGGAAAGACACGTTAGGGCAGAGTTCTTGGTTAAGTGGAAGGGATACCCAGCAAGCGAGAATAGCTGGGAGCCTATGAAAGGACTTGAGAACTCGCAAGAGATGGTGCAGGCATGGTGAACTGATAACATGCTAGTGGAGGAATTTTCTATTGTTTTTTCTGGGTATATTATGGTTTATTTTTCTCCTACCTGGGATGGTCAGAAAAGGTATTCAAGTGAGCTCCCAGTTCACAGAGAGTTCTGAGAACTATATTTGGATACTGATTATAATAGTAAGAAATAATGTTTTTTCTCTATTATTTTTGAAAATAAGGGTTTATTTTGTTTTTGGAGTGTAACTGGTACAGGTTACTAGTTAGTTTTGAGTATCATTTGATACTGTATATATTTTATATTTGGTTTCAAGTATTGTTTGATACTCTATATGTTTTATATTTAGTTTCAAGTATCGTTTAATACTTTATATATTTTATATTTAGTTTTAGGTATCGTTTGATACTTTATATATTTTATGTTTGGTTTCAAGTATCATTTGATACTTTATATATTTTATATTTAATTTCAAGTATCATTTGATACTTTATCTGTTTTAATGTTATATCAGAATATTGTTTTGATATCTGATTAGTTTTATATAACGTTTCAAGGCTGGCCTTTCAGAGCCTTATTGTTATTTGATTACAAGGCTCAGGTAGACTGACAAGTGTATTTAAGACCTGCTACTCTCCAGACTTAGAGAGGGCAGACTTGGACAAACAGAGTTTTCAATATACTTGGTTGAACAGTTACTTTTTCAGTTCGCTTCGAGAATCTTTAATATTTCAAGTTGGTCTACCAACCGCCTACTATTAGGAACTACTGAGTACTTGCGATATAGTAAAATGTTTGTTACAATAACCTTGTCTATGCCTCTGGCTTAGTCTTGCTAGATAGCGCACTTTGCTATAGAGTTAGTATCGTTACCCTCTCAGAATACGGCACCATCCCATGGGGCCGTTACAACCCCCATCACAGCCACTTGGAGCTTTTTTCTAGCTATCAACCTACTTATATTCTAATTTGCTTCATATTAACATACTCAGATATAAACAATTATTGGACTTTAGGTTGTTCATACCTGCGTCTCCCTTGCCTCATGCTGCAGGAGGGTTCCTTCCCTTACCGAAACTACATTCTCTCTTCTTAAAGGCAGGAAAATCTTCTAAGTGTGGTTTTCAGCTGGGGTGGTACTCTCTATACTGGGACTTTGTGAACTAGGCTTGGTTCAATTATCTATACTCGAGCTCAGAGAATAAGTTTAAGATAAAATTATATACTCATGCCTGGTTTTAAAAAAACTCTACCTTGGTCTTCCCTCTCCACCTTCTTGAGGGCTAGTCTTGCTGCTCTCTTCTTCTTTTTTCCCTTTTCCTTCTTCTTTTCCTACTTTTTGCCTAAGAACCATCATTTATTAGCCTGTTTTCCCTTTGCTCAGTGTAGCTTAAACCCACCCTTTTGCTTCCTGATATTCATTTCAACTGCAGTAGACACTTTGCTGGGTTCACCAGACTCAACCTCCATCTGATTATTTTCAAGCACATCCATTGTTTTTTTCAGGGTGGAGTGTTGGATAGTAGTATTGGGGGGAGGGGTAGAGTAGTATTGAGGGAGAGGGGCGAGTGGCTAAAGCAACACAAGTAATTTGTGTTGCTTGTGGGAGGATAAAGAAATTAAAGAGAGAATGGAAGAAGAACAGAAGTAGAAGTGAGAGGGGGGACTATAAATAGGCGTAGACAAGAGTGGGTTACTTAGGATTAGCGATGCGGCACAGGGTGTCACTCGTGTGCAAGCAGTTACAAGGTGTCACTCGTGCGTAAGTAGTCGCGGGTATTACTCGTGCGCAGACAGTCACAAGGTGTCATTCGTACGTAAGTAGTCGCAGGGTGTTACTCGTGGGGTGTCACTCGTGCGCAAAGAGCAACGTTCACCCGCAGCTAAGATGATACAATACTTCAGCTTCTAGGTGAGAAAATAAAACTTTAAAAAAACCCCAAAATCTAACTATTTCTTTAAAAACAGATCGGACTCTAGAATATCTAAAGACTACTCTATTTTCTCTCAAAAGTCCCGGAAACATATTAGGCAGAGAAAACATGATCTATGCGAAAAAAACAATTTCCTGCACTGCCGAACAAAGTAACAAGTCAAGCATTGTCTCAACCCATCTTGGTAGGAACTCTACTCAGGCATTCTCCTAAAAACTAGATTTGCAACCCCGAGCCAGATATCTTCCCGAGACATGTCCCACATTTGCCAGGCGTCACCAAAAAGGTGACCCCTGAGACGCATTCGAGCATGTCTTTTCCTGGGAAATCAATGCCGGTATGGCGCGACACCCGCCAAACAACAGGGAATACAAGGCCCATGTTGATAGATGCCTACCGCGGGTGTTTGTGGAAGCTTAACACCCATGTAGCTACTTCAATATAAGCCTGCTACCGGTACTTTCAAAACCCCCAGCGGTTATATCCGATCCATCAACTCACTGCACGAAGTTCACAAAGCAAATTTGATATCACTCAATTGTCATCACAACCCCGGATTATCTAATTGAAGAGCCTTCAGGGCTATACTCGCTCACCGAGATTTACTACAGACATTTCTACAATGGGGTAAGACATATTTTGCCAGAGCTAAATCCCAGAGTTTGTACTAATGAACTAGACCGGGAAGTGGGTCATACGGGGAAGTGAATCAACTAATAAGTGCCGAAAGTTGAAATCTGGAAATTTCAATTAACAGCCAACAGGAGGGGTAGGAAATTCAGAAGAGTGGTAAGTATTCCTGATCGGGCAGTATTCTAGATTTACACTTCTTTGAATTCGGAAACTTGATTTTGTCGAAAACTCTGCAGTGAGGAATTGGGAAAAATCCACGCACAATGCAAAGTGATTCACTCCCCCGTCTGACCCACCCCCAAGCCCAATATGTTATAAATTAATTCGTGGTAAGGTTTATCCAATCAACATAGTAGGGGGGGACAACGAACAGAAGGAAAAGCGATCAGTAAACCAAATCCAATATTTGCCACAAGATTTAGTCTACCGGTATTCGAGTATCATTCGCCGTCCCCGTCCGCTAGTCGTCCCACCTACTACAAATAGCCTATATGTGAGACGGCAATGGAGTCCGTCCTCTCACCGGGCCGGGCGTGCGGCAGTTCACGAGCTGAACTCGGTCAGACCATATATATCACATTCAAATGCCGGGATGGATCATCGTCTGACGATGCATGAAAAGTACTTTCTACAGCTGCCTTCAGGGATAACAGACTAGCGTCAAATCTAAACTGTGATACGTGAAGCAGAGTATAAGAGGCTGCTGAACCCCCATCTCCACTTCTGCGAAATAATTCCTTGGGTAGACTCAATATGACGATTACTACATCAACGATTGAACCTATGCGTTACGATGTCGAATTTAAAGCCCTCGATGGAACGACATTAAGCGGGTGGTTCTATCCGGCTGGTGAAAATGCTCCGGCTGTAGTCATTTCTCACGGCGTAACTCTCCCTCCCTCCCAGTCCTTGCTGTTCTCTTCCTCCTGCTCACCTCAAAACTAGTTTGCCTGCCTAAAATCCTGGTCCCTCCCAGCAATTTCCACAGCTCTCCAGTCCGCGGGCATCGCCTCCCTCCTCTACGACCAACGCTGCTTCGGCGCATCGTCAGGCACGCCCCGCCACGACGTCGATCCTGAACTACAATCCTCAGACGTCCACGATGCCGTCAGTCACTTACTCTCCCTCCCAAGCGTGAACCGTGACAAAATCGGCATAGTCGGGTACAGCTACTCAGCAGCCCACGCCGTAAAAGTCGCTTCTCTAGACCGGCGCATTAAAGCCGTCGTATCAATCAACGGCTTCATCAGCGGCTCCTGGCTGGTAGGATTAATGTTCCCGGACAGACCCTCAACCGACGCACTTATCTGGGAGGATAGGGAAAGACGTCGTGTGGGTGATGGGGAAGTGGGATACCTCCCTGTCTGCAAAACCGCTGAAAAGTCCGATAATGTGTTTTTGCCGACGGATGACGCAGCGGAGTTTTACCTGCGGATGCAAAAAATTGAGATTGCCAATGGCAGGGAGTGGAGGAATGGGGTTACGACCCAAAGTCTTTTAAAGATGAGGCAGTATAACACCATGGAGGACCTGAAGGTCCTGGCGCCGACGAGTTTGTTGATGATCGTTGATGAGGCTTTCCTCCAGAGCGGGCTGCCCCAGAAAGCCTTTGAGGCGGCGGGGGAGGGGGGCGAAATAGTAAGGGAATTTGCAACTATTGAGGGTGGGCATTTTGATGCCTTGGAGCCGGGCAGGGGGCTGGAAAAGGTTATCGAACATTCAACCAGTTTTCTGAGGAGGGTCTTTGACGGGGAGGCCGAGGAGAGGGTTGTGATACCATAGTATCATACTCATTCTTACAACTTCCTCCCGGACCCTGTCCGCGGATTTCATCATAACAAACTTTGTCTCTCTAGCGTGCACGTTTTGTCAGGTTTTAGTTTTAAGTTTTGAAACGGAATCATTTCCCGTGAAATTCCAGGGATTACGTTTCGCACCCTCCCGCACTCTTTCGGTGTTACCAGCGGGAAGGTGGCGATCACGGCATTCCCGTGAAACAAAACACTGCGTAGCAGCGCCGGTATGATACCGGTATTTAATTACTCGAGTACATCTATCTCAGTACCGTATGGGGGGCTCATTGAAACCTACTGGCTACTGGCAGTACGTGCCTTATTTACTCGTGTAATCCATCTCTGTATCAAAGACAAGTCCTCCTGAGAAGGAAGTGTGCTTGCTTGATACAGTATCGCCTAAGCCCTGCGGACGTGTCGGATCTCGTTAATTAACAGTCGCACCCCGTTAATTTGTCGAACTGGGCCTATCCTGGGCTGATGCGCCCACAACCTGGTAGTGAATTACGCAAGTAAATGCGACACCGGTAGTGCTGTTTATGCTGGTGTCCTATTACTGTAGCAGTGGAGCTCAGGTGCTATATACAAAGCTTTGAATGCGGCTTCAATTTATTGCACCGTGCTCTACGCAGAGGTCATTGTGGCACCTAGAATTGCTCAACCTTGCGGGTAATCATCTACTCTCACTCGTTTATTACCTGCTCAAATCCGGGTAACTCTCTAAAGCACCTCCACCCCCACTAACCGTCGGCAAGCCACATCCAGCTCAATAACCAGCCACACACCCCACCAACCCATCAACCAGAATCCAGACCCAATTTTCTTCATTAGATTCTCACCTTTATTCAATACCACCACCACCACCACCACCACTAAAAATCCTCACCAGCCCTAGCCACAATGCCATCCCGAAACAACCCCAACCTTCCCTCTCGCCATAAAACCCGGGCCCGTTCGCGCCCCTCCTCCTCCAACAGGCTCCGCATCGCCGGGACCCGTACAAACCCGCTAGACCCGGTGCTCAAGTCCTCCGGCCTCGGCGTGTCCCGTGGGAAAACCGTTGCGAGTAAAGCTCAACGTAAGAAGGATAGGAACAAAACTTACGCAAAGGGGAGGGCTGAAATAGAGAAAGAGTTGGAGAGAGCGAGCAAGGCCGGGGAGGTCGTTATGCGAGGTATGCTTTGGAATCGATCGTGGAGAGCAGGGAGTGGGGAGGCTAACCGGTAGGGTGTGCACGGTAGATGCTTCTGAATTACCGGTTTCGAAGAGGCAGGCCAAGCTTGCGGCGAGGGCAGTGGCAGTTCGGGAGGCGAATTCTAAGAAGGATCACGAGGGAGTGGGGGATACTGCGGAGCCGGAGATGGATGTTGATTAGATTCCTACAGCAGAACGGAAGGATTACTACCGGGATTGGTGCGATAGAAGGAGGGCGGATCTTAATGACCGCAAGCACCATGTAAACAAAAGTTCTTTTTTTTCTTCTTTCTTCCCTCAATTCAGAGATCTGTATAATAGCACAATCAGCTGGCGTTCTTCTGGTAAGCTAGTACCGTATTGTGCAATACGACACTCTTGTACTCAATCTGCCATTACAGTACCGGTAGTACAGTATCAGAGCGGTATCGAATCCCCCATTCCGGGGTGTGTTCGAGCGACATATCTTCAACCTTAATAGCGGCAAAGCATACCCCCCCAGCCAGTGCATGCAGAGGGCACCGATGCTGTAAAGTCCCACATTATGCAAGAACCAGAAGCTCGAACATAAGATTACAATAGACCCGGGACCCCACAGCCGTATTTTAAAGTAGTGCCTAATAAACAAAGCCAGATCCTATAATAGATGTTAGTACGATTTAATAACCTCCCCCGCATCTGCGGAGATAAACATCGCTAAATTAGCCTCCCGTTATTTCCGACTCCCCGCTATTCCCCCTGATAATCAGAGTGCCTAAGGTACGAGTACGACACCATACGCACTCCCGCGATGCTTTGAACGTCACCTGCCACATCAATTTACAGAACGGAACGGAATAAACTCAAGGCAACTTTAAGTTCAATCGAACCAGAACAGCACGTTGCATTGAGACGAACATTACTCGAGCAAGAAAGTAAGCCTCCTGCATGTTTCAAAAAAGCCGGCAACCACAAAATTCCGTTTCATTCATCGTTCTATCTATAACTTACCATAGTCACCCTCCTTCCCCGCTGCTGGAGAGCGGATGGATGAAAGGGAAATTCAAGTTACGGTAGGCGCTGGAAGAGTTCGACTTGGATCTTTTGGCACTATGTTTGTGGTACGGGTGAGGCTGGTATAGTAGTGCAGATCTTGAACCAAAAATACCATATCGGGGAGGGGGGGTACGTAATAAGCGGTTTGAGGTTTGGGCGCGAATGAGTGAACGGTTGGTGGGTTCGGCTTGGTTTGGTTGAATGGTGGGGCGGAAATGTGAGGGAGCGAGGGATGGGAAGGGTATTTGATATCTTGATACTGCGGTGCGGAGAGAACGCCGTTTTTTAATACTACTACTGCAAGGTACTGTAAGCTGCTGTTGTAATGCTTAGGATTTAAGTGCTGCGCGATTTGCAGTTACATTACCGTAGTAGGGCGGGAGAGCGATAAGATTCCAACCAGCCAAATAATATTATATCCCTGTCTACCACGGTTAATAGATTCCTGCCCTTGCACCGTAAAAACCGTTGAAATCCGCTATCTCCGCTAGCCCTATTCTCAGGACTTAGGAACAAAAGGACGGAGAAGGATCAGCGTTTCCCTGACACGGTATGAGATCGGCCCACGGGGGCTGTCATTGACTCGTTTCCAGAGCTCTGCTGACCTCTCGAACTTGGCCTGTCCTAGGCTCACGCGCTGATACCGGTGCTGGATTTCAGGAATCTCTGCGGTAGAGTACTGTACTTGCACTAGTATCATACATTGTTAAGTATCGGTTTGATTTGATTAGTTAGCAGCCCTTGTTGAAGGGAGAATGGAATTTCAAACAAAGGAATGAAGAAACAAGTCATCGAGACCTCGGCCAGTTGGCCCCCTGTCAACGATCATATAATACGAGTTTGTACTACTAGTAGCACCGTAGCTCCACACCAGCGCTTGAGAATTCCAGCTTTCATCGGTATTGAGAAGTCTAGCTACCTTCATGTCCAGCACTAGTTAGAGTGTCCCAGACAAACCTTAAGTTGGAATGCATTTCCTCGAACTTGACTTCGAGAATATAGTAGTTATCATACCTGCAAGTAGCGTAGGGTGACAGAGTTCCCCCGCCAAAGTCCAAACATCAGCGAAGCACAACGTTGCCGGACAACTACGTACTCCGTTGTGCTGCAGCATGCTTGCGCCAGCCGAGTAATCTCTAGCCTAAGCCTTCTTTGCTCGAGCAGTCTGAAGCTTGGTGTTATAGCATCGCAATGGTCGTGCCAAGGCCTAGTAAGAAGCTATGGAAGAGTTGCTCGTTCCGGTCAATCGGTCTCTCTCCTGGAGAAAAAAGGTGGTAAAAAATTCAGTCCATTCATCTCATCATACCTGCCCTCACCGAAACCGAGAAAAAAAAGACGGACAACATGTCGATCGACCGGGATATATCCAAATTCTAAAGGCACAAAAGAGCGCCTCGACCCTCAACGCATTTCCAAGCAAGCATACTCGAGCACAAGGTTATTTTATCTCAATTCAGGGGTCTGGTACAAGGTCAAGGATAGAATAATGGTGCGGCGGGGAATACGCAACTAAAATTTCAGTAACAGTGGCACAAGAGGAGGAACCCATTAACTGGTACAGATAGGGATATATTTGGCTAGCTAATCTCACCTAATTGGTCCATAACCTCTCGTCGATGCTTGTATGCCTCAGAAGCTTGGCCCTTGGAGGATCTCCATTTCCCCCTGTCTTGGTCGGCTTTGAACAATTGTGATGGATTAGGTACTGGAACAAGTGCCAGGGGAGATGTTTTCTTGCAAGACAAGGGCAGTAGACCAGCAAAATAACCTCTGTCTTGTACGATGACATCTCCCTGGGTGCCTGGCCTCTACTTGAGATTCAATACATCTACTTGTATCGAAAGGGCAACTTTCTTGAGGAGCCTATTAACCGGAGCAGACAAGGATATATTATTTGGCCGGCCAACTTTAAATAACCGTTCCATAACTTCTTACCGGACCCTGCCTTGTGCTCGCGCCGTTGGAAGCAAAAATGGTCAGGAAACCTTGGCGTTTGCTCCTATTCCTCTCGCCTCTGTGCAAGGGAAATTTAGAACGGTGGACCTGAGACAATTTCCCCGCCCGTTGTCCTGGGTACAGTTTATTCGTACAGGGTAGTGTCGTACAGGTACTACCGTATTGGCAGTCCCTTCTCGCCTCGTACCGTAGGGCTTAGGAGGGGAAATAGATGGGGTCGTGATTTTTCTCTCTTTTGGCCCTTTGAAGATTTTAGGAAGTTATGTGTATTTGACTGCTTAGCCGCGTGCTCTCCGTGGGATGGCAAGGAAACCGCTATTTTCGGACCGTGTACTCGTACGGCATGTACGGTAGGGGAGAGTGAGACGTAATGGAGGGAAGGGAATGATCGGAGACTGCGGCGCGAGGAGGGGTTAAAAATGCGTGAACAGTACGAGTACTAGTACAATGGTGGGAAAGTGAATTTACGAGTGGCTCTAGTTGGACGAGGAAGAGGCAGGTTACAGGGTGCTGGGGGTAATCAGAACTGGCGAGTGTTTGACGGTTGGTGGCAGAACGAGCGAGTGAATGGTGGAGCAGTGCATATCATCCACAAAGGAGCATTCGGAAATAGTCCAATAGTCTCAGGGATGAAAGAGTTAACACTACTGTATTGGCGATGCGTTAACTTGCCGCTGGGGATGAAAGGGCGAAATGACGGAGAGTATAGTTACACGTACTGCAGAGTACTCGAGTACCGGTACAGTACCGGTACTCTACTGGATACGCTTGATCGTATTGGACATGGAATTGAAAAGGCCCCTCATCAATCGAGCGCGTTATATGCGGTATGATATTATGTACTCGAGTACTCATCTCATGGCAATAGTCGCCCTAAGCTTTTCCTATCCGTCCAAGCACCGTTAATTTGATACAGCAACGAGGGGGAATAGACTTTTTAGTCATCATTGTCGTCCATCAAAGCAAAGTGAGCAAGGGCCCGGGGGTGTGTTGCTTGCTGGCTCGCGGTCATTGCTGGTTCTGTCTTTCTCTTTTGCTTCTGGCTTCTGCCCCCTTCTTCTTTCCTTCTTCCATCCCTCTCGCCCGCTGTCTGCTGCGTCTTTCCTGCAGCGACCGACTCCACAACTCAACCACAGCAGCACCTCCACCTCCACCTCCACTAGCCCCTAGCCCGAGAGGGAGGCCACAGTAAAATAACAACCAACGCCCTGCAACGAAATAGACGGGTACACAATAACCATAGCTTTAAGCTCTTCTCAGTGTCTGCCCTACCCACCCACCCCTTATACTATTTGAACCTCTCGTCCTAACAAACAAGAACCATTTAGAAAATTTCCTACTCTTCAACACGTCCATTAACTCCTTTACTTGCCCATTCGTTCATGTAAGCTACCGGCTCGGTCAAATTCGCAGTCAGCTTCGGTAACCCTCCTTCTCCATCCCCATGCCCCCAGCCCTCAATCTCCCACCAACCAGCTCCCTCGCCGGTCAAGTCTTCTGTGAAATATTGACAACTAGATAGCTTTCCACCTCGGGCCCTTTCCTTTCTTCCTCCTGACAGCTGGGAAAAGAAAAGGAAAAAAAGAAAAAAAGAAAAAAAGAACGGGAAATCCTCTTCATCACTTGCTACTTTGCTGTTTTTTCTTAGCTGTTCAGCTCGAGTCGTTTAAGGGGCTTTCTCGGTGGTCTCGTCTCTGTGGGGGACTGAGGGCTTTCACAACCACTGTTCCGCGCGGGGAATCATCGCTTTCACTGGCTCTTCTTTTTGGGAGGGGGGAGACTTTTCGCGCCTCTGCTCTTTTTTTTTTTTTTTTTTTTCCTCCGATCAACTGATTGCCGGATCGTACGTTTTCATCTCATCAGTCACTTCCCAGGGATATGTCGTCGTTCCTCTACAGCGATAATTCTTTTCTTAATCCAGGGCCAGCCCCAAGACCTCCGGGAGCTCGTTCACCCCTTAGTGTAAACTCTAACTCTAACCAGAGCAACCAGCATCCACACCACTCCACCTCATCTACCCTCACCGCCCAGACGATTGTTTCCCCTTCACCTTACGGTTCAACAATCAGCTTAACATCATCAAACTCAACCGGCATAATGAACGGCGGAGGCGGAGGTGGTTCGTCATTTCCTCAAGACATGAGAATCCGTGAAGGTTGGGCGACCATCAAGGAGGACGGACTCAAATCTTTGTATTGGGCGAAAAAATACATTATTTTGCGCGAGAGTTTTTTGGACTTTCTTAAAGCCGAAACATCGTCTTCCCCCACATTATCTATTTCCCTTAAAGATATTGTGTCGGTTAATCGCACCGACATGAAACCTTACTGCTTTGAGGTTGTTAGAATGGCCTCTTCTCAGAACGGAGCCAACTCGATGGCTTCAGATGCTCCTAGAAGAACAGTGTTTGTTTCTGTCAAGTCTGAACAAGAGTTATATGATTGGGTCGACGACGTTTACTCTAGATGCCCTTCTATGGGTGGGGTCAGTAATCCCACAAACTTTACTCATCAGGTCCATGTCGGGTTCGATCCGGTTAGTGGTGGATTTACGGGACTTCCTGATGAGTGGAGTAAGCTTCTGAACTCTAGCGCTATCACTAAGGAGGATTACCAGAAGAACCCCCAGGCTGTTATTGAGGTGTTGGAGTTTTATACCGAGGGTCAGCGTGGTTTGAATAACCAGAATGGGTATGGTATGGGACCTGCTCCAGCTGCAGCGGTTGCTGCACAACAGAGACAGATAGCGCAGATGAGTCTCGGAGGCCCGCAACAAGGCCCTACTCGGCAGGATACCCGGGATCGGGAGCAATGGGAGAGGGAGCGCGAGAGAGACGCTTACCGTGAGCAGGAATATGAAAAGGACAGAAGAGAGCAGCAAGCTCAGCGTGAGAGACAGGAGAGAGACAGAAGACAACGTGAGCTGGAGAAAGAGCAGGAGAGACGTGAGAGGGATCGGGAAGAGCGCCTTCGCGAGGAGGAGCTGTTCAATTCCCAGCGTCAACAGGAACGACACGATGACCTCGACGGTGATGACTATCCTCAAAAGAGTAGTACCGCACAAACACCAATTATGATGGGCGGTGGTGGTGGTGGTGGTGGCGGTGGGCTCTCTTCTCAGGGGAGGTATAATCCTATGGCCCCTAAAACATCAACCAAAGCCCCCCAGAAAGCTGTACCTGGCCTTCGTGATATGGATCCCCGTCGTCCGGCGCCTTCCGCACCTTCTTCTACTCTCCCTAGACCATCACCAAGCCAACGGAGTCAGCAATCATCTCAACAAAAGACTTTGCATGCACCCTCTCAGTCGAGCCAGCAGAAATCGAGAGAGCCGTCGCCTGCTTCCGGAACTCGACAGCAACAGCTGGCACAGCAACAACAACAGGGGAGAGCACCCACTGGTACTGCTAAGCAACAGCAACAGATCCAAGCGCAGAATTCTCGTATTCCGGCACCTACAACCCCTACTGTTAAGCCTCTTAATGTTCCCGCTAAAGCAGCCCCAGCCAAGGAGGCTGTTATGAAGCAGGAACGTAAGGAAAACCAGAGGCGTATCTCTAACATGACCGAGGCCCAAGTAATGGATAAGTTGCGCTCCGTGGTCTCCCCTACAGATCCGAATCAGCTCTATACCAAGATTAAAAAGGTAGGACAGGGAGCTTCGGGATCCGTCTATGTTGCCAAGGTCAACGGCACGGCCTCTTCTTCGATGTCTATGCTGGCAAGCTCTGGTAAGGGTGTGACAAACAGGGTCGCAATTAAGCAGATGGATTTAGCACACCAACCAAGGAAAGAGCTCATTGTCAATGAGATTCTTGTGATGAAGGAGAGTCAGCATCCCAATATTGTCAACTTTTTGGATGCTTTCTTGAAGGGCCCAAGCGAACTATGGGTTGTTATGGAGTACATGGAGGGCGGCGCCTTAACCGATGTTATTGACAATAATAGCTTGGAAGAGGATCAGATTGCCACAATTTGCTTTGAGGTGAGTTTCCTTGAGATGGAGATATTATTTCGGTGATGCCACGTGCTAAGGCTGGTGGAAAATAGACCTGCAAAGGCTTGGAGCATCTACATACCCAGAACATTATCCACAGAGATATTAAGAGTGACAATGTCCTTCTCGACGGCACTGGACACGTTAAAATTAGTAAGTCTCGCTTCCTCCCCCTTCGCCGGTTTCGGCAGTAAAAAGTATCGGGACCGGATTTTCCATTGGTCTTTCCGCCATTCTGGCCTATCTTCTTGATTGCAGGTCTAACTTAATCGCAGCTGATTTCGGGTTCTGCGCTAAATTAACCGAACAGAAGTCGAAGCGTGCTACAATGGTTGGAACTCCGTACTGGATGGCGCCTGAGGTTGTCAAGCAGAAGGAGTACGATGCTAAAGTTGACATCTGGTCCCTCGGAATTATGGCGATTGAAATGATCGAATCTGAGCCTCCGTACCTTAATGAGGAACCGTTGAAGGCTCTTTATCTCATTGCTACCCATGGAACACCCACCCTCAAGAAGCCTGAGAAGCTGAGCAAGGAACTTAAAAATTTCTTGGCGGTGTGTCTCTGCGTCGATGTTAAACACAGGGCTACAGCGGAAGAACTACTCAAGCACGAATTCTTGAGAAAAGGATGTCCGTTGGCCAGTCTTGCAGCCCTCTTGGCTTTCAAGAACGGGAAATAAGTGATTTGGAACCCAAATAGTTGCGAGGATTAATGTGGTTGTGTATAGTTTCCAAAGGGAGTGAGTGGATAAAGCGTGGGAGACAAAAGTAAGGTTTGATTTGGGCTGGTTATGGGAATGATAAATGTCTTCTGCACAAGTTAGTCGTGGTCATCTACAATACGTTGGACGTCCCTTGCTCGGTTTTGTGTTCTGCTTTTATTTTTTTACGTTATGGCTCGATACCTTTTTCATTTTCCAACCTTATTTTCATTTTTCTTTCATTGTACCGGACACGATACAGATTAAAGCGCAATGTTCTATTTTCTCAAATGTTAACTAGGCGTGAGGCGTGATGTTGGTGTGGCGCCGTGCGTTATATGAATGGCGGGCCAAGGGAGCAAAGCGATGGTTATTCATTCATGAGCATTGTCGGAATCGGAGAATGTGAGATTGTGGGAATGGTATGTTATATCTCTTTTCTCTAATTACTTGCCTACTTCTTTGGCTATTCTTCCACCTCTATTTTTATCTTTCCTCTACTTCCACTTCCGCTTCTGTTGAGACTAGAATCACACTGCGTCATCCTACTATATCGTGAACGTGGTGCTGGATTTTTTTTTTTTTGAATGGCAGATAATGGCGTTTTGTTTTTTCGCTCTACTCTGTCAATTTGCTAGGGAACGTTTTAGTAGGTTTATTTTCTTTCTGAGGTTTCTTGAGGTGGAGGCGGACTTCTTTTCCTGCCTCCCTGACACTTCTCCGTACGATATGGCTTTTGGAAGAGGGCAAAGAGCGATCAAGTGAAGGGGCTAGTGAGGCGGCGGAGCAGGCGTTCATTTCGTTTCAATTTTATCTCATTGGAAGGTAGTCTTAGCTGTCTACTACTGTAACATGGGGAGGGCAATGAATAGCGGGGGATGGTGGACGATACTCCAAAAAATCTAGTTTCAGAGATCAAATTTGGTAGGGTTGTTCGCTGTACACTACCCCTCCTGTTCATCGTCCCTCTACGGTATTATTGATTAGTTTTTCTAGCTTAGTGTATTTTTGCAACAGGAGGCAATTGCTGGTCTGACTTGTCTTCTTTTTTTTTATTGAAATTATGCGTAGTATGCTGGTCTTTGCTTTGGTTATGTGAGTTTCTTGACAATCTGAATATCTTTATAGTGCCTGGTAAGCATCGTGCGCGCCTATAAAATAATAACAAACGAAGCTGAAATACCGTTACACCGGAAGACGAGACAATAAAACAAAATAACGCCATCAATAACATTAGGCACATGTATCGTATCACGCCGTGCAGTAACGTGTCCTAACAAGCGACAGGAGAGGGAAAAAAAAGTAAACAAAGCAGGAATACATCTATTAATGTCCCGATGTAGTTGCTCTACCCGTATGCCTACTACTGGCGAATAACCTCATTGGCGAATCTCCACCGGTGGCTTCTTGTGATTGAGGGGGAGGGGGTGGTGGTGGTGGTTGGTGATGGAAATACCCTTCTTGCTGGTGCTGGGCGGGGATATATGTTTGTGTCGAGTGCTGGGGGTGGTGACGCTGTTGCTGCTGCTGCTGCTGCTGCGATTGTAGTGTAGTAGTAGTAACGGGTGAGCTGCTTTGGAATAACTCCGTCAAAGAAATACTCCTGCCACCTGCTAAACCTACACCTCCCCCTACCGCCTGCTGCTGCTCCCGCCCCTGTTCCTTCCTAGTCCTAGCCATCCCCTCGACATACCATCCAGCGCACACCTTCACCCATTCCGCAACCTTGGTCTTATCCCCCTCTGAGGACGTGCCGGGCTCAGCATACACCCATATCCCATAAACGATCTTCTCCTCCTCGCCCTGGAGCATAACGTAGTCCCCACCCTCGGCGTACTCGATGTTCCCTGGATCGGTGAGAGCATAGGTGAAGTTTTGCAGACCCCGGCGGTTCAGCAGGATTATTGTGTATTCTTCTTGCTGCTGCTGCTGGGTGGGCGAGAGGGAGCAGATGAAGAGCGAGCCCTCGGTGTTGGACTTTTGCCATATTCCCGATTCGTGGTTGTAGGTGTAGAGCACCGCGTATGAGGCTAAGGAGAGGATCTTTTGTAGGCGGGGGAGGTAGCGGGATAGGACTGTGTGGTTTACGTCCGGGATTGTGCGGGATTGGGGGGGCATAACTAATTGCTATTATAAGATTGGTGCTGTGTGTGCACTGATATCGTGTAATGATAGAAGGTGGTGTGGCGGGATAATCGTGCGTGGTGTGGTGTTGACTTAGGGTAGGCTGTTGGTTAGGCGTGGATGGTGGGAGAATGTTAGGGGATGATGAAAAGTGTTTGAGGGTTTGATTTGGATTAGTCAGCATTTGTTTTTTTCTAAAGCTTAAAGGTACCAAATGGGTTAGGATTTACCGTATTTCAGGGTGGGTGTATATGGGTGGATAGGATGGAGTTACAGTTAGTTGAGTACAGTACATTGCCGTGCAGAGGGACTGCACAAGACGCCTCATTCCTTCCTCTACCTGCGTTTCTCCTAGCTCACAGTTGACCAACCAAACCTATCGTGCCCTATCCACGTCTCATCCACTGCATTGTCTACCTCTTCCGGCCATTCTAGCGAAAACCTCATATTTTATTCACAACCCTCATCACCTCCCCTCCCTCTAGATGACCTAGACGAGACCATGTACCTCAACTCCTCTTCGTAACCTTCTTTTTCCCTTTTACTTTAACTTCTACTTTTCTCACAGATCTGGCTTCCCTCCTTCCTCCTTCCATTCTTCCCTCACTTAACTCCCCGGCCTTATTTTTCCCAGAATCATCACTTCTCTCTCTAGACAATAACCCGCATCGCAACACTCGTTCATACATACCACGTCTACTACGGATACAAAGAGGAAGAGGAGAATCAACGGAAACGGCAAATCCATAAAAAAAAAAGGCTGAAAAAAATATAGAAAAATCACAATGCCTCCTACGCGGTCGAATCTTTACACTCCTACGCTCCATGGCCCACCTCAACAGTTCGCGCCGCAGCAACAAGGCGGGCATCCGATGGGTACTGGTGGGGGTGGGGGTGGTCATGTAGGTCATAATCCGTTGTTGGGTGGGGATAGGTTGGCCCCTACTTTCTTTCATTCTTCCCGGGGGGTGGAATTCATCACTACTATTCATCCAGTTTTAAATGTCTTTTTTTGGGCTCTACGGCGATGAGAGTGAGGTCTCTCCAATGTCTGACAGTTTTATTTTTACCAGGTTCGGTCAACCCCCACATCTCTTGTTCAATAACGCCCAGCAACAATCTGCCACCGCCGCCGTTGTAAGAGCTCAACAACAGCAGCAGCAACAGCAGCATCAACAGCAGCAGCAGGCTCAGGCTGCGCATATACAACAACAGCAGCAGACTATCATTGGACTTCTTGGGCGCGGCGGCGGAGGGGTTAGCGCTGCAGGATTAGGTGGGGTTGTAGGGAGAGCGGGGGTTGGCGTTGGATCTAGCAGTGGAATGGCTATTGATGCGAGGGGTCCAGTGACTACACCACCGGAGCGTTCCATGATCAGGGACGTTTGGGCCCAGGATTTGGAAAAAGAGATGGCTGTATTGCGGGATTTGGTCGAGACATACCAGTATGTTGCTATGGTTGGTTATAGCCTTGCCTTGCTTTGGGAACATTGGAAGATGGGGGGGGGGGGGTGCTTGCTAACGGGGAGGTTAGGATACTGAATTCCCCGGAATAGTTGCACGCCCGATCGGTAACTTTAAGTCAAAGGCCGATTACCATTACCAGACCCTCCGTTGCAATGTAGACATGCTAAAGATCATCCAATTGGGCATCACCCTGGCCGATGAGAATGGGAACCTTGCTAAAATCGATGGATCAGTTTGCACCTGGCAATTCAATTTCAAGTTCTCTCTCAATGACGACATGTATGCACAGGAATCTATCGACCTTCTAACAAAGTCTGGTATCGACTTTGCCAAACACGCGGAGGAAGGGATTGACGTGTATCAATTCGGCAATCTCCTCATTAGCTCCGGATTAGTCATGTACGACGACGTCAAGTGGATTTCTTTCCATTCCGGTTACGATTTTGGCTACCTTGTTAAGATTATGAGCTGCCTCCCTCTCCCTAAGGAGGAGAGCGAGTTTCGCAATCTTCTAAGCAAATACTTCCCAGCACTCTACGACATCAAATTCCTCATGAAAAGTTGCCGCACTCTCAAAGGTGGGTTGCAAGACATTGCGGAAGAAATGGGTGTTTCGCGGGTTGGCCCGCAGCACCAGGCCGGCAGCGACAGCCTTTTAACTGGGAATATATTTTTTGAGATGCGGGAAAAGTTTTTTGACGGGAAAATCGATGATGCCAAGTACCTGTATGTTATATGATCTGCATGCTTGTATGGGCTGGTATCGTTTATTGACATCTATCCGCAGCGGGCAAGTGTGGGGCCTTAATGGAGCGGGAATTTCTCCACCAAACATCAACGGAGTCGGAACCGTAGTCTACAACAATGGCGTTCCGGTGCCGTCAACTCCCACAATCGATCGAAACGGCCAGGATCCAGGCACCCCAGGCAGCACCACTCCCAGTCAGCAGCAACAACAGAATGGCCAGCCAGGAACCCCTAACCAATACAACTTGCAGTACGGGAAAATGGGTGGGATGTAGGTTTTGCTATTGCTCGAGGGAATAAACTAGGGAACCGAAAATCGAGAATGCATGAACTAAAGGGCTGGTGAAGGCTGTGAAATCTTTTCTTTTGTTCCTTTTCCTTCTTCTGAAAAATTACGGTTTCGGGGCTTGGTTTGCTTGGTTTGCTTGGCTGGTTGCAAATTTTTCTCGTCTCCCTGTAAATCGGTGTTTTGTTTTCCTGCAAGTCTTTTAAATTAACGTACAATATTGCTTTGTCTCACATGTTGCTGTTGGATCTTGTTTCGTTCTTTCTCTAATTGGTGGTGGTATGCTGGGTGTGGTGGTGTACTGTAATTATAAGGTTCTAAAATATGGGATTTATTCTGGGTTGTGATACCGTACCCTGTGTCAGGCCAGATGCCATTGTAGCGAGTGAGGGGCTGTGACGAGGTTGGCCCAGCTGGTTCTGGAATGGGGCGGCGTAAGCGGGCTTGGAAGTGAGGGTAATGTTTGCGTGCCCTGGTTTTCTGTGTTGTAGAGGGTTATTGAACTATGCTCTCGTATTCACCACCCTTCTCTCCCACCACTGCCGCATTCAACCTTCCCACCTTACCTCCTCTTTCTCCTCCAAACCTGTTCAAATAAATAAAACAAAATGCATCACCTACACCGCACCCCATCTACGTCTCACCCTACCAGTGCTACGACCCCAGCACGCTCCCACCGCCGTACCTTATCCACGTCAGTCCGCACTCCTGGCTCGACTATCCGCCCTCTACGGGCCTCACTTTCCTACCAACTCCCACCAAACTTCAATCAATCCCGGATTCATCCCAGGGTATCTTTGTCACGCCCCCCAACTACAACTTTGAGGTCTACCGCTCGCCGTCAGCCACCTAGAAGCTCGCTCCCGCACTCCTTCTCCCTCCCATTCATTCAAGCACAGGCGCGTGCCGAACCACAGCCCCGCCAACCCAGCCGCTGGGACGCACCCCCAATTCAGCCTCCTCAACGTCTCCTCCCGCTATTGCAAATACTCCCCAGCGAGGAACAGGAGCTTGAAGAGCTGGCATGCAAGTACGTCAGTAAGCGCATGCCGATGGGATATTGGGCTGGGAGGTTTGGGTCTCTGATCGATAGGATGTGTGCCGAGCGCCCGGGTGATTGGGAAGATGAGAGGGCCAGACGAGCTTTTATTGTTCTTGAGGGGTTTGCGATTGGTGGGGGGAGGGCCAGTTTGTTGGTTTGTTTTTCCACTCCTTGTGTTTTTGTTTTTTTTGACTTGTTTCTTCTCTTTAGTTGGCTCTTAGGGAGTTCGGCTTACAGTTGGGTAGGAGTTCAAATCCCAGTATGAAGCTATAATGAGAAGCGAGACAGGATGGGAAGCGAGTGATGATGTGTGATGTTTGAACGGGATTTAGTTTTGTTTACGGCGGGATTGATTTGGCTTACGTGCGAGATTGTAATGTCATTAGGTGAGTGTAGAGAGGTGGCTTCAGTGATTCGTGATGTGTGATGGAAGCACTAAAATACTTTCTGTCACTTGATCTGCATTTGTATCAAACCTGTCGCGGAGGTTTCGGTTGGATTCCTTTCTCATAGTATTCTCACTATTGCTAATAAAGACAATCAATTTCGGGATGGGGGTAACCAGAACAATTACTCAAACCAGCAATTTTTAAATTTTGTTTTTGCTCTCTTTTTTGTTTATCTTGAGGAATTTACGCCTGATACACAAGCGATTGTCAATTGATGAAGGTATAAATCTAAAACTGCCATGTTTGATAGGCCCAACATCCAAAGTCCGGACTTTGTTTTCTTAAACCTGGACTTACAATCCAAATCCTAGTCTAATTTGAGAGCACCAAACAGGGCCTTGGAGGTATCCCTCGCTACAAAAGGGCCCAGTGATGCCTACTTGTGGTAAACGAGTCAAGATACCCTAAGCAAATGGACCGACAAAAGTCAATTTTAGCCCAACGTCTAGTATCCTTATCTGAGGTGATACCATAGTAACGAAGGATGGAAGTTTCGAGGTTTCAATATTCACCTACGATAGGGTCTGTGGTACGGACAGGAGCAACTCTCCCAACTATGAGTAGCCCAGAGGGAGGAGATTACCGCAAGCCGACCTCTTGGAAAACTTAGTAACTTCTGGGAGCACTTTCTCCTTCTTTATTGGTCTTACAGAAATGCTTGGGGGATTCTTGAACGTGAGTGATTTTGTGTGTGGGGGTGCGGGTTTGGTAGGACTTTGGATGTCGCAGTCGGTCTTTGGAGATTTGTGGGAGATTCGGTTTTGAGAGTTTGGCTGTCTGTGATGAGACTGCCTTTACCACACCTTCTCAAATCTTGGGTTGGAGTTGGTGGTGGTGGTGTGGTGATTCTGTATTCAGATTTCCTGTCTCGAGGGGGGTGTATTGAGGGTGACATGTGGTGCTATATTCTTCACTTTGATGGAATAGACCTCCCCCTAGCGTTGGTGGGGCTAGCAGCTACATGCTAGGGATGGATATTGGTCGAGCACGAGCATATCAAGCCGTGAATATATGATAGCTTTTTTTTCTTTTCTTTTTTCACTGCGGTAAAATGAAATTATTATTTTTCTTTTCCCTTCATCCTCACCCCTCCTATTTTAACCCAGTTTAGACTCCCAAATCACCATACCCCAAACTTGTATAGTGGTCAACTCCTAACAACAAATTTCTTTATTCCTCCGAATAGAGCTCCTTTGGCTCACTCGCAGAGGTCAAATAACCAGCATCAAAGGCTCCCTTCCAAAGGCCCTCAAACATCTTGTTATACATCGAGCAGCCCTTCCCGCCCTTCTTAATCTTGCAAGTGAAGGCAAACTTAACCCCGGGGTCCACATCCTCAATAGATTCGTATCATTTAAGTACAATGATGCTCTGGAAAACGGCACAATATTTTTATCTTTTCCAGCGAACTTGACGAGACCGTTGACTCTGGTAGTGGGGCTATTACGGCGGATATCAAGAGCGCACTAAGCCATGCACCTATCCAACGGGTCATCGACCTTAGGAGAGATCTGGCGTGGACACAAGTGTTGGGCGTAATTCTTCCGCATCTCCTCTTGGCCCACGCCCATCTCATGCGAAAAGGAGTCGGTCTCCTATCCCCAGGAGCCACATATGCACGGGAAGTTCTTTGCCGGGCGGTGCGGGTCAGTGTCGCAGGAGCGTTCAGGACGACTCTGAACGTGCGTAAAACCTTTTCCTATTATGGCCTTCTCCAAGTACAACTCGGAGAATGAAGATGGAAGAGGGTATTTGTACTAGGAATTGCCTGAGCACTATGCTTACACAAAGGACAAGTAGTGGCAACCAAGGAAGCAGCATTTTTCCATTGGTAGCATGTGGTCTGCGAGCCCATTCACAGGAGAATGTTACTACCTACGCTTATATCAGCAAAAAATTAGCTTGTGTCTGATACATTGGCGTTGCGTCCTGAGGCAAGCGACGTCTTTCTTCCATCCCCTGCATCCTGTGCATACAGTACTACATCACAACTATTCTTCGCATCCACTACGTCCTGACTCGCCTTGTAACCCTCCATTCCATCCTGACGGGATGTCGCCTTGCCCCAGCGTCCTGATAGGATGTCACCTTGCCCCAGCGTCCTGACAACCTGTCAGGTATAGTTCCTCTTCTCCGTATCCTGACGAATTCCTGAGGTTCTTGGGAGTTACTATTTCCTGAATTCCCGGCGTTACCGGCACAATCACAATCACAATCCCATTGGTGCACTGATTCTCTATCATACTCATTCATTATTCATTACTAGATAGTTCTTGTAACGGCCCCACGGGGTGGTGCTGTATTCTAAGAGAGTAACAATACTAACTCTAGAGCAGATTGTGCTATGTAGCGAGACGAAGTACTGGAGGCTTGGACTAGGTTGTTGTAACAAACTTGTTACTATATCGCAACTACTAAGTAGTTTCTAATAGTAGGTGTTTGGTAAACCTACTTGAAATACTAAAGATTCTTGAAGTGAACTGAAGAAGTAACTGTTCAACCAAGTATATTGAAACTTTGTCTATCGAAGTCTGCTTTCTCTAAGTCCGGAGCATAGCAGGTCTTAAATACACTTTATCAGCAAAAAAAAAATCTGTCTTTTGTGCTCCACGGTGAGCCATGTCGTTGAGTTTTACGTTTTGGCTAATCGCGAGTGACCCTGGTTAATCATGATGCTTCCAATTGTGTCCCCTAATGATTAGATACAAATCTTAATTTTAGCAAAATATGAGCTATTTTTATCAATATCTCATAGACATTTTACATTACAAAGTTGTATGTTATGAACTCAAATTTCTCAACTTCGGTATGTAAAAAGTCCATGAGTTCTTAATAAAAGTTGCTCATATTTTGCAGAAAACAGAATTAATATCATCTTCTTTAGTCAAACTAACGGGATTTTTAATATCGCGATCATAGGACTTACGATGTGCCAAAACGTAAAACTCAACGACATGAGGCACAGGGGGCAAGCTGTTTTTTTGCTGATGTTTGTCAGGCTGCCTGAATCTTGTAATCAAATAACAATAAGGTTCCGAAATGGCAGCCTTGAAATATTACATAACACATATCAGATATCAAAATGATATCCTAATACAATACATAAAATATATAAAGTATCAAACGATACTCAAAACCAAACATAAAACATATAAAGTATTAAACGATATTCAAAACTAAACATAAAAACATATAGAGTATCAAATGATACTCAAAACCAAACCAGTAACCTGTACTAGTTACACTCTGAAAACAAAATAAAACTCTTATTTCTAAACATAACAAGAAAACATCATTTCTCACTATTGTAATCAGTATCCAAGTGGAGTTTCTAAAACCCTTTGTCAACCGGGGGCTCATTCGAATATCTCTTCTGACTGTTCCAAGTAGGAGAAAAACAAACTGTAATATACCCAGAAAAAACAATAGGAAATTCCTCCCCTTGCATGTTATCTGTCTACCATACCTGTACCATCTCTTGCAAGTTCTCAAGCCCTTCCATCGGGTCCCAGCTATTCTCACTCACTGGATATCCTTTCCACTTAACCAAGAATTGTGCCCTGCCGTATCTCTCCCTATGGTCTAGGATCGATTCGACTTACTATTCCTATTCCTCATTGATGAGAATGGGTGCTGGTTTCACATGGGCCCTGCCTGGAAATCGTCCATCATCATTGGGGTAGCCAGGTTTGCCAACTGAATAGTGGAATACTTCCTTCTGCCGGTGATACATCCTAGAATTCATACTGACAGCATAGTTCTGTGTATGCTCATCGTATTCCAGCACTGTAAAAGGTCCTCACCATCGCGGTTGTAGCGTTCTGGACCAACCAGACTCCATCACAAATTGGTCACCATATACCATTACCATTCCTCCAACCTTAACTGGTTTTTCAGGATTCCTTCTCTGACTCATAGTCTTCGTACTCCTCACCCTTGCCAGTTTAAGTGATTGGTATACCACATTCCTGACTCCTTGATGTCTGTTGTAATAATCGTCAGAGGTGGGGACGGCCGAGAGGTAGGTTCAGTAGGTGTCTAAGAGGGGATAGTCTCGTCCATACACCGCTTTGTATTGTGACATGTTGAGGGTATCGGATTGACTAGTGTTAGTGTATACTGTCAACTCAGGAGAGCAGTTAGCCAGTTTATCTGGTGAGCATTAGTGACATTCCTCAAGACCATCTTGAGGTCTCTAATCTTTTGTTCCGCTTGCCCATTGGCCTAGTGGTGGCCTGGCACAGCCATAATGTGTTCGATTCCCATGGTCTTAAGGTGTTGTTTCCAAAACCTAGAGGTGAATCGGGGGTCAGCATTGCTGACAATCGAGTTAGGTACTCCATGTAGTGTAAAAATATGATGCCAGAGTAGTTCCATCAATTGTGCCGTAGTAGCACTAGTCGAAGTTGGGATATGCCAGCAGAATCCCACCACTCTATCCACAACAATCTCATCAGCATAAAAAAATCTGTCTTTTGTGCTCCACGGTGAGCCATGTCATTGAGTTTTACATTTTGGCTAATCACGAGTGACTCTGGTTAATCATGATGCTTCCAATTGTGTCCCCTCATGATCAGATACAAATCTTAATTTTAACAAAATATGAGCTATTTTTATCAATATCTTATAGACATTTCACATTACAAAGTTGTATGTTATGAACTCAAATTTCTCAACTTCGGTATGTAAAAGGTCTGTGAGTTCTTAATAAAAATTGCTCATATTTTGCAGAAAAGAGAATTAATATCATCTTCTTTAGTCAAACTAACGGAATTTTTAATATCACGATCATAGGACTCACGATGTGCTAAAACGTAAAACTGAACGACATGAGGTACAGGGGGCAGGCTGTTTTTTTGCTGATGCTGGACCATATTATACTTCTTCAGGGTAGTGAACAGTCCCATGCAGTCAATAGCATAGTTCAAAAATATCTCAGAAGGGAAAGAGAGAGATTGTATATCACCAGTAGGTAAGGTGTTATGTTCCTTATTGGCCTGGCACAACTTGCATTGCCTAATGTAGTCTCTAAAGTCTTTCCTCATCTCCGGCCAGTAGACATACTCAATAGCATACCAGAGGTTTCGATCTACACTATGGTGTTCTTTGCTGTAGATTTCTCCCATTATTAGTTCCCTTAAGATTTTCCTATTGACCTTGTGACCTCTAGGGATGTAGAGGCACTGCTCCCCTTCCCAAGCATCAGCAAAAAAAAATCTGTCTTTTGTGCTCCATGGTGAGCCATGTCGTTGAGTTTTACGTTTTGGCTAATCGCGAGTGACCCCGATTAATCATCATGCTTCTGATTGTGTCCCCTAATGATCAGATACAAATCTTAATTTTAGGAAAATATGAGCTATTTTTATCAATATCTCATAGACATTTTACATTACAAAGTTGTATGTTATGAACTCAAATTTCTCAACTTCGGTATGTAAAAAGTCCATGAGTTCTTAATAAAAATTGCTCATATTTTGCAGAAAACAGAATTAATATCATCTTCTTTATTCAAACTAACGGGATTTTTAATATCGCGATCATAGGACTCACGATGTGCCAAAACGTAAAACTCAATGACATGAGGCACAGGGGGCAGGCTATTTTTTTGCTGATGAAGTAGTAGCATAGAGAAGGCCATTAGAGATATAGTAGTGTTCTATCTTTCCACAGTTATGGGTGAGGCTGGAGTCCTGGGCCAACTTCCAAATTGGATCGTTCCTATAGCCTTTTATCACCTGTTCTTGCCATATCGATTCCATGTCGTTCACCGCCTGGGTGATATCTCTCTCATCGGTGACCCTTTGTAGTCTTGTGACTTCATTATTATCTTCCTTTTCTTACTTATATACATTGTAGAGATGGCGATTATGATAGAGAAGTCGCGGCAGTTCAATGACAGGTACTATGGTTAAGTTGAAGAGGGTTCCTCCGTAGAGGGGTCTAGTTAAGTGGGATCTTTTGGCCTGATGCATTGAGTAGTTAGGACTTTCACAGGGGGTGCCTGTAGTTTTGCAAATGAGGGCTTCGTCTAGTCGGCTCTTGATTCCAGAGAGGTTTAGACATGGCCTAGAGTGTTGCATATTATCTTGATCAGGCGCTGTATCTATCTTACTTCCTTCGTCAGAAGTGTAAGGTGGTATAGCTAGGGGGCTGCTTTTCGGTTAGCCGCTGTAGGTATTCATAGGTGATTTTATATCTTTGTGATCTGGACACTTATCAATCTCACAAAAACCAATATAGTGTTAAATGTTGTCGTCTCTCATCACTCCTTCCACTGGTGATACTTCTATAGTCCCCCCAATCATTAATCGGGTTATTTTCTCCTTAGTTCAGAACTTTATATTTGCTACTATATTCTGAATGGTTATAGATGTAGGAAACTGGTAGACTCTCGAATTGAGACATGTTGGCTGTTAGGTATTCACTATGGAAAGTAATAGGTATCCCCCCTTTAAAGAGAGGGAGTCTGTCATTATCAGGATCTTGTGTAGGGTATTTGGCAGTGTGAGGATAGTTTTTATCATCCATATTGTAATGGCACCACGGGGTGGTGCCGTATTCTATGAGGGTAACGATACTAGCTCTATAGCAAAGTGTGCTACCTAGTGAGACTAAGTACCGGAGGCTTTGACGAGATTATTGTAACAAACTTCTTACTATATCGTAACTACTAAGTAGTTCCTAATAGTGAGTGTTTGGTAGACTAACTTGAAATACTAAAGATTCCCGAAGTGAACTGAAGAAGTAACTGTTCAACCAAGTATATTTAAAACTCTGTCTGTAGAAGTCTGCCTTCTCTAAGTCCGGAGAATAGCAGGTCTTAAATACACTTGTCAGGCTACTTGAGCCTTCTAACCAAATAACAGTAAGGCTCGGAAATAGTAGCCTTGAAACGTTATATAAAACAATTCAGGTATCACACCGATATCCTGATATAGTACACAAAACATATAAAGTATCAACTGATACTCCATCAGCAAAAACAATATCTGTCTTTTGTGCCCCACGGTGAGCTATGTCATTGAGTGTTACGTTTTGGCTAATCGCGAATGACTCCGGTTAATCATGATGCTTCCAATTGTGTCCCCTAATGATCAGATACAAATCTTAATTTTAGCAAAATATGAACTATTTTTATTGATATCTCATAGACATTTTACATTACAAAGTGGTATGTTATGAACTCAAATTTCTCAACTTCGGTATGTAAAAGGTCCATGAGTTCTTAATAAAAATTGCTCATATTTTGCAGAAAAGAGAATTAATATCATCTTCTTTAGTCAAACTAACAGGATTTTTAATATCGCAATCATAGGACTTACGATGTGCCAAAATGTAAAACTCAATGACATGAGGCACAGGGGGCAGTCTGTTTTTTTGCTGATAAACCCTTCTGGTCTGGCAGTAGCTTCTAATAGGTCTAATGTAGGCTGCTATGGTGGAGTCTGGTTGTAGGCCCTACTGGACCTAGTGGTACTTCTGCTCCAGCATTCTTGAATTGTGACTGATGCACATGAGCCAGGACATAGTCACCCTCAGACTGCTACTCCTACTTCTAACTAGTTATCAAAATCAAGATAGATGATCAGTCTCACCTGGCTGTCCTCTGGCATGAAGACTTAGAATTAACCTGCTGAGGTGAAAAATGTAACAGATATACTCCTGTTTCGATAAATCAATAAAGTCTAATGGTATGCCAGCTAGCACTTACTTTAAAGGAGACTCGAAAAGGCACAAAGGTGTAGAGATAAAGGCTAAGAGCTAGAGAGAACTAAATAATCGCCATTTAACCAAGTATATTTATCAACTGAGTGTCTGTCGAAGACTACCATTCTCCTGCTAGCCAGGAGAGGGGTTTAAATACAAATTTTCATAGTGATAGCTTCCTGCAATCATGATCATTATTGGGTGAGTGCACTTTTACTAGAATCCTGTTTTCCTTCCTGAAACCTAAGACTCATAATACAGCCTTAGTGCCAATATAATATATATCATTATTCCTCCACCTCATATTTCATATATACAGCAAGGTAAATCAAAACTAAAAATAGAATAGCTGACCGGTCACAGGGCAGTGCTAGGACTGTAATCAATGTAATTCAAATCAAATAACTTCAGATACAAAACTAATAACAGAAATCCAAGTACTCCACTCCTGTATCCCATTAAGAAATATGTATACCGTTGTGGACTAGGGCGATAGCATAGGGTAGTTGGGCGGTCGCATGGAAAGTTTTTGCCCACTGTGACTTGCTCACTAGTAGATAGCTTGGCGTGTGGAGTTTTCTCCTTATAACGCGCTTTCATGTTTCCTTAGTTAGACAAGTGCAACCACACCGTACTTCAACGGTCAATTCAATCATCACTTCACTTCTATTGGGTTTAGCTTTCTCGTGTGTTCCCTTGATCGCCTATTGGCAGCGTTACACCGTATCTACCCGAGGTCAAGTCTATTCTTCCAATCTCCCGGTATAGCGAGCCGGTCACGACTACACTTATTCCTCACAAGTGTGCTTGGTCAGAACACCATCCAACTCAGGAAAGTCATCGAGCACTCCCACAGTGGTGCTCTGAAACGGATAGGTGACAAATCTGATAACTCGCCGCCGTGTGCCTGTAGTCCTTGCTGTGCGACATCACAGAAGCTGTCTCGCGTGTACCCAGAGTATATCGTGATAGTCGTTTGCTTGCGCGCTGGACTGTACATCACCACCCGGTAGCTCCCACTTGCGATTGAGCAATCACACGCCCAAGCGTCTGGGCAGAGTCTTCGAGCAAGAAAAGGTTGGAGCGCAGAGACCTGTTGAGCTACAGCAGAAACCCCAAAGCGTCGATACGGTCTACTACCAGAGGAACGGTTACTGGTACTCGATATCCCGTCAAATCTTTGCCAATCCCACGGAGGAGGATACCTGAACCTTCAGGTTTCCATTGGAGCGGGACTTTGTACCGCCTACGTTTTTCGATAGTTTATCACCGCCCCTACCGAGTAGCCCAAGTAATCGATCTGAGTACTTTCCTGCGACACAGAGAGTCATAGCGCCACCCGCGATCACCTTTTCTGATGATGATACAATTGGGGTCAGAGCTTTCATTAGTTGGATGGACTCGTGGTTTGCAACCCAGGGGGAGGAGTATGCTGGCGACACGCCCTAGGCGAAGAAGTTGAGAGTCGCTCAGATCCATATAGCGTGCCCGATTAGATCCGCAGCAGGCCAGCTTTTGCGCTAACTACCACATGATATTTTGTGGGACGAGCGGAAGTTGAAGGAGGCGTTGATTGAGCAGTTTGACGAGACAGAGACAGAAGACCACGCTCAGGAGGATATTCTATCGATCATGAGCGGATTCGAGCAGGGTGAGCGTACCGTGTTCGCCTACTCGCGAAAGGTTCTCAGGATTTTGCGGAGGAAGCCAGCGCAGGTCAACCAGTTTGATAAAATTCTTATACGCTACTACGTTGAGGGCCTTGCAAGCCAGCGACTGCGTGAGATGGCAATTATGAGCTTTCAGAAGCCTGACTCCGACGAGACCCCCTCTAAGGTTGTGAAAGGTATCATGAGGTTGGCGACGCAATTGAAGATGAGAGGATATAAGAGGAGCGGAGGAGGCGATGGTACAGAGAGCAGTGACGAGGAAGAATCTGATGACGACGATGACGATGACGACACTGGTTCTGATTCTGATGTGGGCAAGTGTCATAGGCACGTGAGGAAGCCTGGGAGAAGATCCAAAAAGTCTAAGAAGCGATCTGAGAGGAAGCACACAGACAAGGTGAAGAGGAAAGGGCGCGGCCGCGAGGATAACCCTATCCGTGGCGAGATGAAGGAGTTACGTGGGATGCTGCAGGAGTTGATAAAGTCGCAGAAGTCATCGTCGTCAAGCACCGGCGTGGTTAGCACACGCCCGGAGGAGGACATAATTTCATTAGATAGTTACGCCGTCAACCGAACGTATGGAGGTTATCCGCAGCAAGAACGATACGAGTATGCACGCTTCAATCAAGGGCAGCTTGGGAATTGTCACCCTCAGTACCCAAATAGCCGCAGCCAGGCACAACCGTATGGCAATGCAGATTCCACTTCTATGATAGGAAGAGGTCCGGAGCAGGCACGTATGGGACCTACAATGTTTGAAACTTTCCGGAACCATTATCAACCACCCCGAGGAGGGAATCCACCTGCACAGCCCATTGTCGGGCCAAACGGCGTTCTCTACTATCCCGCGCGAAATACACTTGTCTGTTACCATTGTGGTGAAGAGGGCCACATGCGTCCTCATTGTCCGAAGTTGAGTTCTTACATTCCGCAATCGATGTTACCGGAGAATGGGCGTGTCGACCCCCAGCGCCGGGAGGATATATTACCACCACCACCACCACCACCACCGTCGAGGGCGTCTGATCAAGCGGTTAGCGTCGTGGAAATTGCTACGACTTCTTCGACGTTTGATGGGATGAAGGTTAGAGAGGTGACGGTGGCAGAAGTTGATGAAAAGATTTTGATGCACTTTGTCAAGCAAGTGTCAGATGACGGTGAGGACGACGAGTATAGTAGTGATTGTTCTGAGATGAATGCCCCGGTAATGGCAGGCGAACGTGTGCATCGCTTTAGTGAGTTACCACCAGAGTTTTATGGTGAGGCGGGACCGGCAAGCCAAAGACAGAGAACTGGCGATGTTGAGGAGGATGCAGTTCCAGGAACCCGCACTGTTAGGCAGCCAGTCTCCAGAGCAAAGCGCAAGCCAATTCGTATGATGGCAGGTAGTGAGAAGTTCGATTTCGTCAGTGCTGTTAGAGATGCACCAGTACAAGGTTTAAATTGGGGATCATTCTTCGACTTAGTGCCTAGTGTGAAGAAAGATATTTGCCAGTTGTTGGTTCAGGAACGAATCAAGGGTGCTGAGCGCGGTAAGGGGAACAGGCGCGGTAAGAGAGTTTCAGTAGACGCAGGAACACAGGACATGCCGGGAGATGAGGAGGTGCACTCGGTGGCTACAGATCACGATCTCGGCGATATGACAAACTTTTACACCCGCGGGATTGTCAAGACGAGAACGGGAAGGTACCGAATCACCCACATTCTGGTTGACGCAGGATCAGTGGTAAACCTGATGTCTATCAAATTGTTGAAGTCCATTGGTGCGCGGTTGACTAGGACGAACGGCATGGTCATATGCACAGCTACGAACGCATTGGCGAGGATTGCCTATTTTGCTGATCTACGTATTAGTATGGCAGGGGTACCCTGTGATCTGCGTGTGTACACACTTCCCGCAGAGTATAGCCCTACATATCCCATGCTACTCAGTCGTCGATGGCTCCAGGCCGTCAAAGCGAAGGGGGATTACGCCAGCGGCCGTTATTACATCATGGGCGTCGACGGTACTCGAGTACAGATTCCGAGCGATGAGAACTACAAAAGTAAGGTTTGGGGAACTGAGCGTGGGTGTGGTCCGCGAGTGCCGATCATCCTGAGGGACAAGGAAGCAGGCAGAGACCAGTTATCCGTGGAAGTGGAAGAAGAGTTGGAATTACAGGAGACCCAAGGTAGTAGGTTCTTCGAGCGGCTGATTCAGTTGATTAGGGAGGAGGCAGATGAGCAGATGAAGGAGGAGGATGACGACGAGTCCTACGATAGTGGGTGCTCCCAGGATTTGGAAAACTAATCTCCCCAGTTAATGCAGTAAGCCGATTGGCTGGTGGAGAAGACAGAGTTACAGATTCAGATTTTACAGGTTTACAATTTACAGATATAAAAAATGGTGACAAGAGTGGGGATGATGAATATATGTATTTACAGGATGATGGTAGTGGTGGCGATAATGATGATAATGTTACCTTTGGAGGCCTTGATGTATCTAGTGAGAGCGAGAGTGTTACGGGTCAGGAGTTTGTTACAGGAGAGAGTTGTTTGGATGATAGTTTGGATGTGGGATCGTTCGGCCCAGACGACGTTTGCTTTTACGGAGAGGTTGGCTGCTGGAAGGACAGTGGGGTAAATTCACGGATGGTGAATGCCTTGGAGGTAAGAGGAAGAGGAGGAAGCGCCGAAATGAGTACACACGATGATGAGAATGTGGAGTATAGTGCAGCAGAGATGGTTGTCGATGACGCTGAAACGCTCGAGGTTCCTGAGGAGTATGATCGGTGTCAGGTATATCAGACAGAGGAGGAGTTGTTCGGAAAGGTATTCCAGTTTCCGACAGAGCGGAGGCCAGTCAGTTATAGGAGGCAGTTGAGGAAAGAGGTTGAGATTGATGAAGCAGCAGCCTGGTTTGCGACGAGGAAAATTACATTAGGGAAGAAGCTGAGTGAAGAGGAGAGAAAGAAAGCCATGCTGTTGCTATATACATGGAAGGATGCTTTTGCGAATGCATTGAAGGATATGCCGGTGACTGACTTGGTGGAACACCAGATCCCAGTGTGGCCGGGAGCGCAACCAAGACGTGCGTGCGATAAGGTCTATACGAAAGAGGAGCAGGACTGGTTGGAGTTGAACATATCGAAGCTAGAGAGTGCAGGCATCATAGGGCGTTTGAAATCGCCTTTGTCCCATCGGACGAAATTTGTGAGGAAGAAGGATGGAGGACTACAGATGGTACACGTTTTCTGCCCAATCAATGGTGCTACGATGGTTTCGAGTTATCCAATGAAGCGGATCGAACCGGTGATAAACAACTTGATGCAGGCACGATTTTCCATCTACTTCCAAGCCGACGCAGCGAATGGATTTTGGGCCGTAAGAATGAATCCTACTCACGCTAACCGGACCGCTTTCTCTACACACAATGGCCAGTGGTAGTACTTGAGGATGGGGCAGGGTCTTGCTGGCGCGCCATTGACGTACGCACGCTTAAAAGATATCTTCAGCGGAACTATTCCAGCACCAAATCCGGAGCCATGTCTTAACAGATGTTCAGAGGGAGCGTTTGAGTGTTTTGTGGATGACGACTTCGGCGCCCATACTAGTTTCTCCTCACTATTCGACTTCCTGCATGACCATTATTTTCCACGTCTTCAATGGGCTCGAATTACACTCAAAGATAGCAAATCAGGCTTCTTTCTAGAGAAGATCAGCCCGCTCGGATATGAGAGTGACGGCAGCGGCCTCCGGCCTTCTCTCGATAAAGTCAAGGCGATACGGGAGTACCCCACACCGACGAATCTCGCGGAGATCGAAGCGTTCCTCTACATGACGATATTTTTGTGTCAGTTTATCCCTGCGAGGGTGGAGCATGCGAGGTTGCTGAAGAAGGCAATACAATACGAGGTTGAGATTGATGGTTTGAGTCCATCTTCGGCTAAGCTAGGCAAGTGTGGACGCCCCAAGAAAACTGAGTGCAGAATAAAATGGGGACAAGAGCAGGAGATGGCATTTGAGGCTATCAAACGGGCGATTATCAAGAACGTAGTGTACGGTGGTGATGAGACGAGACAATATCATTTGATGACCGATGCGTCGCTATACGCTATTGGTGGTGTCCTCTTTCAGCTACCAAATATTCCAGCAGGTATGAACATATCCGCTGCGACACGGAAGAAGATGAAAGTGGTTATGTTTATATCAAAGAGACTTCTACCAGCGGAAACTCGGTACTCTACGACGGAATGAGAGGCACTGGCTATCTTGAGGTGTCTGGAAGAAGTTCGCTGGCTGGTTTTGGGATCGCCTTTCCCTACTAAAGTCTACACGGATCACCAAGCACTACTGGGTTTAATATGCAAGGACGATGCACATGGACGGATCGCCAGGTGGCAAGTCAAGTTAGCGGAATATGATGTCGAATACATACATATTCCAGGCAAAGAGAACATTCTGGTGGATGGTTTGAGCAGGATGAGAGATGATAGAGTCATGGTTGGAAAGGCATCTGGCGAAGTACTTGCAGTAGAGGAAGAGGAGACGGCGAAGAAGTGGAGCGAGTGGCTTGGAGACGAGTGGTACGGCGATGTTACCCACTATAAACTGTTCGGCGATTTCGAGACGTTCCGCAATGACGATGGGGAACCGTTGACAGCACATAAAAGGCGCTTGGTCCGGATCAAATCCAAGGCATACCGTTTGATCGACCAAGCTGCAGTGGAAACCCTGGCGACGGAACCGGAGGGCATTGCCGTGAAGCTGCCAAGACGACTGGTTTATGTGGAAAGGAACGGGAAGGAGGCGTTTTGCGTTCGGCGGAAGCAGGTACCCAGGATTCTACATTACCTTCATGATTGTCATGGACATTTCGCAGCAGGGATACTCTCCCGCAGGCTCATCGGACATTATTATTGGCCGACAAGAGGGAAGGACGTGCATGTCTATTGTGCGACGTGTTCAAGCTGCCAGATGATCGGACCATTGAGGGCTTCTGTTAGCCAGCTAGCCATCGTACATCTGCAGCCTTTGGATATGATGGGATTCGATTTCATTGGCAAGTTCCCCGACACACCCAGAGGAAACAAGTATATTGTCATTGGGGTCGATTATTTCACTCGCTTCTTGTTCGCACAGGCAGTACCGGATAGCCAGGGCAAATCAGCTGTCTCCCTTCTGATGAGGATAGTCAAGACGTTCAGATGGCCGAGAGAAGTCTACACAGATAACGGCGCCCATTTTGTCTCCGGCGAGTTCGCAAAGACATTGCAGAACTTCCACATCGTCCACCTCCCAGCGCCTAAGTCACACCCACAGTCCGTGGAACTCGCTGAACAATACGTCCACTTGTTGGTAGATGGGTTGAAAGTTACGGTGATGGCAAGTAAGTCAGCCTCCACTGACTGGGATCTCTACGTCGACGCGGTAGTGCATTCCATCAATACCAGAATCCTGAGCGTACATGGTTTCAGCCCGGCGGAGTTACTACTTGGATACAACCTGAACAGGATAGGATGGGATGCGTCACCCAGTACGGAGCGGGCAGTCTCAGTTATAATGGCGACAAGAGTGGGACACCAAGAGCTATGGAGCAAGGATCAAGAGTTAGCGGAGAGACAACTCGAACGCCTTACCAAGATTGATGAGCGGCGCGCGGAGGAGGCGGAGAAGATAGTTCACCGAGCTGACAGGAAAATGGCAATAGAGAAAGAGCCCCGTTTTCACGCTCCCGTGGCCGGCGACCTGGTCTTATTACACCGGTTCATCCTCACTCAGCGTCGGGGAAGCAAGCTGGAAGCACGATGGGAAGGCCCGTATCTCCTTGGTGACCTAGCACGACATGGGAAGACTTGGCAACTTTACGACATCAATACCCGGGAGCTAGTACCGGTGAAGAAGGGCGGTCTGAAGGATCGGGTTCACCTCAACGACTTAAAGCTATATCTCACGTGGCCGACATTGGAGGAGACAAACCTGGTAGATCTACTCGAGTATGGAGGAGGAGAGAGACAAGAGCAAGCAGGAGAGGTATACGACCTTAGCGGAGGAGCTACGGGGGTTTGGCGTGGTGGTAGCCTACATGTACACTGGTGGAATGAGGCCCACGGGGTTGGATAACAAAGAGAGAGCGGATGGATCATGGTGGGTCACTCGGCGGCGGTTTGTGCTAGCTAGAGAGACGTCTACACAGTAGATATGTTTGTTTGTTGCAAGATATGTTTGTTGCTTGTTCGCCTTCAGGGAGCGAAGGCTGAAGGAGGGGAGAGACCCTTGTGGACTAGGGTGATAGCATAGGGTAGTTGGGCGGTCGCATGGAAAGTTTTTGCCCACTGTGACTTGCCCACTAGTAGATAGCTTAGCGCGTGAAGTTTTCTCCTTATAACGCGCTTTCATGTTTCCTTAGTTAGACAAGTGTAACCACACCTTACTTCAACCGTCAATTCAATCATCACTTCACTTCTATTGGGTTTAGCTTTCTCGTGTGTTCTCTTGATCGCCTATTGGCAGCATTACACCATATCTACCCGGGGTCAAGTCTATTCTTCCAATCTTCCGGTATAGCGAGCGGGTCACGACTACACTTATTCCTCACAAGTGCGCTTGGTCAGAATACCATCCAACTCCGGGAAAGTCATCGAGCACTCCCACACCGTCACTCGGCAGAAGTTTTCATGAAACATATCTCAAGCAAGTTACTAAGCAACCTCACAAATGGTTCAACATCATATTATAGTATTGTAATCCCACCACCCCACTCTCGAATAATCGATTCTCAACTATCAACTATGAGAAGTAAAATGTTAAATAGTTATAGATTAAATAATAATAATTGAAATCAAAGGAAATAAGGCCTATATCTTGTATAACTTGACAAAAACTCCTCAGGTATTCCTCCATACTACCATTCTTACTCTAGATTGCTCTGGCTGCTAAAACCTGTTACTATGTAATTCTAATAGACTGCAGCCCACTTCACTCTTTTAATAATATAAGTAGTCTCAAGCTGGATTCTTGATTTCTAGTTCAAGCTCAATCAGAGAATGTTTCAGGATATTCAGATAGTCTTGGAGGCTTTTTATTCTACCCAGCAGTAAAAGAAAGAAAGTATTAACTCTTTTTTAGCATTAGTCACTTCTCTTGAATAAGGTTCAGTTACTTTTTTTTCTTATTTTTGCTTTATATTATTGTAAGTTGGCATAAGTAACAGAACATTATGATACAACTTGAATGTATTTGGGGTAGCCAATATCATGTATACTATCAGTCCAAACCTGTGTCTTCTAAATAGAGATTGTCTAAAAAGGCTTATATGTATAATCCAAAGATTATTCATATGGTAATTGATTTAATAAAAAGTAAAGTGTGAAAATAATATTTTTCTAAGGTGATACCTTTTTATATAGATAAGATCTCTTCTCCAGTGCTTGATGATATTCGTAAAGCTAGCAAGGCACTTCGATATTTATATTACATATCTGAGTATTCACGGACTACATGTACCAACTATACTAATTAAGTATCTACTAATTAATTTTCTTTTATTCTGAAAGTGGGAACACTTTCTGATCCTGACAACTATCTAGCCCTTCACTTAACATTATGAAGACGTATATCATCATATTACTAAGAGGGTGTGTCAGTACCGACAGTAATAGATAAGTGCAGATTATATGCAGTCTGGACAGCTAGCATAATAATATTCTTCACCGAACCTTACAAGAAGTGGCCAACTCCTAAGATCATCCAGCTATTCAATGCTATATGTTTCTCAAACTGCGTATGCATCAGGCTTTGGTATAACTTTTGCTCGTAATCACCCCAATGGCTATTAATATACAATGGTTATACCTTACTGACTGGTTCTGAGTGGGACTGTTGGTTTCTACCATGTGCGTTTGGATCGCTAACTCATAGGAATGATTTCACTTGTGCGTATTATAACTCCTGATCTAACCAATAGATCTGAGATATGAGAAATTCTACTTGATCTTAGAATCTCAGTCTAAGCGTTGACACTTAAATCACTCAGTCGCATATGAGTGATCACCGTCTAGAGGACTTGTCACCTAGTATTATGTTTGTCAGTGATAAAAATTCCTATAATATTACTGTGAATTGAACGCATAACCTTAGTATGAAGGAAGTCACATGCATATGATATCAAGCTAGAACAGAAGGGGAATGAGTAGGAAAATACAATCACATATTTCGAGTGTCTGTGTGCCTCAGAGGTCCATGCACTTGAATCCTGTACTGTGTACATGAGGCTTTAATATGCCTAACATAATAGTTCACACTACTTTACCAATATCCAACCCAATAAACAACTCCTAAAATCAAGACAAAAAATATTTAAGGATAAAATAGATATATAATTGTAACTAATAATATCTGTATACTGTCTGCCTAGTTTATTGAGATTTTTTAATCATCCTAAAAGTATGGTGAATTCAGGAATGAGGTGGGGAGATTGAGATGCTATGATCTGTTGAACTTTTGGTGAGATTGCTTAGTAAGTTGAGACATGTTTCACAAACACTTCTACCGAGTGACTGTACATATTACAAAAGTCAATCATTGCGCTTATAACTAGTCATGTGGCCAAAGAGGTCACATGTATGAAACTCATAACTCATAACTATTATCAGCAAAAGTTCACATTTGACCCACATACCTCATGAGGGATAGGGGGTATGGGGGGCCAAATTATAAAACTCAAGTTGTTGTATCTCTCGTCCATGCCCCATAACTCTGGAATAAATCCGGGGTTACGGGGCATTTTTTTTAGCGTCGGTAATTTTGTTGTCATGCAACGTTTTCTGAACGGACTTCGTCCTCTTTGAGCCGTTGCACGGTCCATCCGCGCTTGACTCTTCTACTTTAGTTTATCCGGCATTACCTCAAGCGCCAGAAATTGTTCCGTTATGGATTTCTGCCCCACGACTCAATCATGCTTCCCCACAGCCCAAACACGCCGTTGTATGGTCCATTCCAGCTTTGACCCTTTCCCCTGTATTTCATCCGGCATTACCTCTCGCGTCAGGAATTGTTCCGTTGAGGATTTCTGCCTCACGACTCAATCATGCTTCCCAACAGCCCAAACACGCCGTTGTCTGGTCCATTCCAGCTTTGACCTTTCCCCTATAGTTTATCCGGCATTACCTCTCGCACCACGCATTGTTCCCTTGTTTATCCAAACATCCTGTTCTGAATTTCCTATTGACAAACTCTTTGCGACTCCGAACGTCCGCAATGCATTGTTCCCCGTAGTTCTTCTGCTTTCCTAAATCTCGCTTATTTCTCCCCTTCCTCCTTGCCATTGCCCCATGACCTAATCCAGCCCCAATAATTTCTTCGTGTATACAATATCTAAGCAGACGCTATTCGTCGCTTTCGCGACGAGGACCGTCCATTATTTAATGATGCGTGGCCTTGCGCTGGCTTATTCCTTCACTGTTCTCGCCTCCCTGCCTTCTTCATGGCTCTTTGGGACTTTCCTTCGGCCCCAAGCGACTTTCCCCTGATGTCTTTTTCACAAACTGGGTTGAAGTCTAACTCTAAGTGGCATATTCAAAATAATAATAATAATAATAATAATAATAATAATAATAATAATAATAATAATAATAATAATAATAATAATAATAATAAGCTCTTTTATTTGTTTATTTTAT
>NESQ01000569.1:0-40905 GCA_003070745.1 Tuber borchii | reverse complement strand
ATCAACCACAAGCGGGACATGGAGGAACGGCAAAAACTACCGAGCTTATCGGAAGACGATATTACTGGCCAAAGATAAGGGAAACTATCAAAAGATACGTCAAGAATTGCGACACATGTCAAAGGACCAAAGTCATACGGCATGCACCATACGGACTTCTCCAGTCAAACGAAGCACCAAACCGACCTTGGAAATCGATCGCAATGGATTTTATCACAGACCTTCCAAAATCAGAAGGACATGATACGATACTAGTCGTCATCGATCGCCTGACCAAAATGAGTCACTTTATTCCATGCAGAAAAATCTGGACGCACGGCAATTTGCAAACCTGTTTATGAAAGAAATAGTCAGGTTGCATGGGATACCACGAGACATCATCACCGATAGGGGAACGATATTCACGTCAGACCTATGGAAAAAGACAACGGAAGAACTCGGAATCGAGCGAAGATTAAGCACAGCGTTTCACCCTCAAACGGACGGACAAACAGAAAGGACGAACGCGATATTGGAACAATATCTCCGAGCATATATCAACTACCAACAAGACGATTGGTGTGGATATCTGCCACTAGCAGAGTTTGCATACAACAACGGATATCAAGAAACAATCAAGAACACGCCCTTCTTTGCAAACTACGGAATCAACCCCGAGTACGAGATGATAGGACATCTCATCCAAGGAAACCAAAAGAAACCGGAAGAAATGACTCAATTACATGAGTCATTACGAAACGAAATGGTGGCAGCCCAATTACGACAAAAAGAATATTACGATCGACACCGAAAACCCGATCCGAACTTACAATCAGGGGATAAAGTGTGGTTACTACCACGAAATATCAAGACCACGAGACCATCAAAGAAACTGGATTACAAGAAAATCGGACCATTCAAAATCTTGGCAAAGATTGGAACGAGCGCTTATAAGCTGGACCTACCGCCATCAATGGCAATACACAACACATTCCACATCTCACTGCTCGAACCTTACCAAGACAACCGATTTCCTTCCCAAATTCAAGAACCCCCTCCGCCTATCGAAATCGAAGGCGAACAAGAATACGAACTCGACGAAATAATCGACTCTCGACTCCACTTCGGAAAGCTTCAATACCGAGCTAAGTGGAAAGGATACTCACCAGAACACGACAAAGTCTGGTACCCCTCAGAAAACTTCAACAACGCACAACATGCAATCCTCCACTTCCACCAACGATACCCAAGTAAGCCAAGACTGGGTAGAGCTCAAAATCGAGCTCAAGCCAGACCAAGGATGGGGAGACAACGAGTCCAAGCCAGGGCCATTTCCGCCTACTAGCCCGGGCTACAACATGCCAACGGAACAGGAACTGAACGAAAGACAAGCGAAGGCCATTGAAACGGCAAAACACAATGGACTATCGTGGACGGCATGTTATGACGACGGGTGCTTCGTGCACATGAGCGAGAAACAAGGACAGGGGTGGTACCCACAAGAACCAAGACAGAAAAAACGAACCTCGAACGAAGAACACAAAAAGGTACATTGGGAACAATGTTTCCGAAACGACTGCCGGTCTCATAAGAACGAGAAGATCAAAGCCGGCTACTACCCGAGGTCGGAAGGAAGAAAGGAACCCCTTACGAAAAGGGACGAAAAAACGAGGAAAGCGAGAGAAACCGTGAGGACACGGTTGGCTGAAGAGGGGGGCGAAAATTCAGAAACAACGACGGTTCCGGACCCGGAAAGTCTACGAAGGCAGATTGATGAACTGCTAGATGAACGAGACCGCCTCCAAGAACGACTGAAGGACCAACGATTGTTGATTGAAGATCAACAAACAAAAATCTCGGAACAACAACGAGCCCTGGAGGTTGGGAACCTCACCCTCGAAGTTGTGCGCAAGAGGTGGAGGGACTCCGAAGATGTTATTCGGAGAATGCGAAGGGAAGCAAAACGTTTGGGAAGTCGGGTGACGGATCTAGGGCTTTGAGCATCGTGGGACCGATGCTAGGGGGAGAGGGAGCTAATGTCACAAACGGTGACTAGCAAGAGAGGTTTTCACATGACTCATACTTATGAGTCATAGGTTTAGGTATTTTCACATGACCACGCAATAGCGTGTCATTCCTTTGTTATGATTGGTTAGTGTTATTGCGCAGTGACTCATATGAGTCAGCTGATGGATTTCACACTATGACTCACTTATGAGTCATAGGGGCATGTGATGCGAAGGATGAGTCATGAGTTGCGGGAAGAACGGTTATAAAAGAGAGCCCTTACGGCCTCTTAGTTTAGAGTTCTTCACGCAATCATCTAAGTTATTTCCTTACAATATACTCTACCTTATCTTTATACTTTATCGGGCCAGAGACATAGTGTCTCTCATGAGCTTAGTGATATATTGTACGAGACAGGAGTCTGTATACTCAGCTGTCGTTGTTCGTACGAATTTAAGATAGTACGATTACTATCGAGAAAGAGGTTACCTGCTGCAAGTATCGCCCGGACAGAAGAGGATTGTAACATGATGGAACTAAGGAATCAGGTTCGAGACGCACGTATCTTCACGAAACTTGATCTGAAGGATGGATTCCACCTGATAAGAATCCGCAAAGGTGATGAATGGAAAACAGCTTTTCGAACTCGATATGGCCTGTACGAATATAAGGTCATACCTTTTAGTCTTGTCAATGCACCAGCAACTTTTCAAACTATGATGAACGAAATCCTCCGTGAATTTCTCGATCAGGGAGTCGTCGTTTACATAGACGATATCCTGATTTATTCAAAATCGCTTATGGAACATATCTCTCTCGTTCGCAAAGTCTTACAACGGTTACGGGAATACCAGATAGCAGTATCTCTGGAAAAAAGTACATTTCATGTTAAAACAGTTGATTTCGTCGGATATGTTGTAACAACGGAAGGAGTTACAATGAATGAGAAGAAGGTGGAGACAATTAAGGCTTGGAAACCTCCGACATGGGTGAAAGAGGTCCAGATTTTTATCGGTTTCGCAAATTTCTATCGACGATTTATCAAAAACTTCTTGAGGATTTGCACTCCGATTACCAACCTGCTAAAAGGAGAAAAAGGAAGTTTTGTATGGGGAAGAGACCAGCACAAGGCCTTTGAATACCTGAAGCGATGCTTCATCACGGCCCCAATCCTATGTCACTTTCACCCAGAACGCGATACGGTAGTTGAGACTGATGCAAGCGATTACGCCCTCGGCTGCATCCTCTCACAGTTTCAAGGGAAACGATTACATCCGGTCGCATTCCACTCCCGAAAGCTCAACTTGGCGGAAATGAACTATGACATCCACGACAAAGAATTATTGGCTGTTCTCGTTGCCTTTATGGAATGGAAACATTACCTCCAAGGAACGGAAAGGCCAATTACAGTCTATACCGATTATCAAAATCTTCAATACTTTCTGACCACTAAAGCTTGGACGGCACGCCAAATTCGTTGGGCACAGAAATTATGTGACTTCAACTTCATTATCGTCTATCGACCAGGCGCGAAAGTAGGAAAACCTGATGCTTTAAGCAGGCGGCCGGAGTACCCCCCTGAAGAGGGAGCTACGCATCGCGAACAGCAAATTCTACAACCTAAACACTTCGGCAAATTTCAAATTGCGATTGTTTGGGGGGAAACCTCTTCACCGTTATATCAGGAAATTCCTCAGTCAGAAACAGAAAACCAAATACGGGTTCAAAGACTTTCAGAAAATGCAAGAATCCCAACTCGAGGTTCCAAACTTGCGGCAGGACATGACCTCTACAGTATCGAAACCTTAACAATCCCGGCAAAAAACCGACACCTTGTTAAAACCAGATTAGATATTGCAGTTCCATGTGGTACTTACGGTCGTATTGTACCAAGAAGTGGCTTGGCAACCAAAGCTATAACGGTTGATGCTGGGGTTATCGATGCAGACTATAGAGGTGAAATCAAAGTCCTTCTTGTAAATCATGGCTCTTCAGATTTTGAAATTCAGAAAGGAGATCGCATTGCACAACTCGTAGTGGAAAGAATAGATGATCAAGATTGGATGGAAGTGGATGAGATGGATGAGACAGAAAGAGCTGGGCAAGGATTTGGCAGCTCGGGACGAGGATTGGAGTTGAAAGAAACTCAACCAACGATATGCTTTCTCTGTTCGAGCGGCACACACGAATTCTATGATACCTCCGATATCAACCACCACCCGATACTTCGAAAAGGACAAATTCTATTGTCTAATGCTATTATCACAAAGGCAAACCTTAAGAGATTTGAAACTGACTTTTTGGAAAAAGTTCGACAGGTGGCAAAAGAGGATCAAGATTGGCTGCGGAGAAAAGAAGAATTGGAAACTATAATAAGAGAAGGAAAGGAATTGCCAAAACAATGGACTCTATCCGATAATCTACTTTACTACAAGAACCGACTATATATTCCAGCAAATGAAGACCTGCAAACACTTATCGCCAAAGCATGTCACGACTCGCAAGTAGCAGGACACTTTGGACAAGATAAGACACTCGAAATTATTACGCGAGACTTCTACTGGAAAGGACTCACCGACTAGATTAATGACTACGTACGATCCTGCACTACTTGCCAACAAGCCAAGTCTCCAAGACATGGACGATTCGGTTTACTTCAACCCTTACAAGTACCCTTTGCAGCTTGGGCTTCGACTTCGGTAGATTTTATTACTCAACTACCAAATTCAGCAGGATATACACAAATCATGGTCGTAGTAGACCGGTTCACGAAAATGGCACATTTTATCGGATTAGAAGAAAAAGCATCTGCACGAGATGTGGCAGAAGCATTCCTTAAAGAAGTATGGAAACACCACGGGCTACCCTCAGAAATCATCTCAGATATGGACGCGAAGTTTGCTGGCGAATTTTGGGAATCATTGTGCACAAAAATCAACATCAAACGAAAGATGTCAAGTGCGTACTACCCTCAGACTGATGGACAAACAGAATGAGTGAACCAAATACTGGGAGGCTACCTCCGAATATTTGTCAACTACAATCAGGATGATTGGTACAACCTTTTACCTCTCGCCGAGTTTGCTTACAACAACTCGACCACCACTGCACACAAAATGACCCCCTTCTTCGCAAACTACGGTTATCATCCTCAAACTGAATGGATAAAAGAACGAGAAGCCCGGAATCCAGGAGCCAATATGTATGCTCACTGGATGCAAACGATACATCAACAAGCAAGAGAATCCCTCCAGAAGACAAAGGAAGCCATGGGACGATATCATGATTGAAAGGCTAAGCAACAACCAGACTTTAAAATCGGAGACCTAGTTATGCTCAATGCAAAAAATATTCGCACAAAACGCCCTTCGAGGAAATTAGCCCCCAAACTCTACGGCCCTTTTAAGATCCTAGAACAATGAGGAAACCTTGCCTATAAAATTGAACTATCGGACCGTTGGAAAATCCATCCGGTATTTCATGTATTGTTACTCGAACCTTACCGAACTTCTATTCGACCAGCTCGAGAACAACCGCCTATGCAACCCGAGGAGATCGATGGAGATCTTGAATGGGAGGTGGAAAAAATTGTTAAGAGTGAAATAATCTCTTATGAAAGACGGGTTAGAGGAAGACCCCAAACATTCAACGAAATAAGGTATTTCGTTAAGTGGAAAGGGTATTCAGAAGATGAGAATACCTGGGAACCACCTGAGCATTTGGGAAATGCGAAGGAATTGGTTGATATGTTTCATAGAGAAAACCCGAAAATACCATCATTGGGCTAAGTAGTATTACTTGGAAAGGTTTTCCTGCCGTGGCCAAGCAAACGCGGAAGGTTTTTCACCCTACCTCGTAGAGTACTAAAAGGATTTACTATTTAATGTTTATCGCTACTTATATATTATATGTTAAGAAGGATTTTGGGGACAAAGCCTTTTGAAGAGGGAGCTAGTGTTACGCACATGAGAATAGCTCGCCAGTATTATTAGTAGAGGCTGCGCCACCGTAATCGAGGAGCGTATGTCCAACCTCAACTCACCATGGTAGGAGCAACTGGAGGCATCTATGTTGACTACTCGGGATACCGGAAGAACTCACGTTCCATGAAGAAGATTACTGATTGGAAAGATACAGTGAGAATACTTTATTCATTATCCGTTGCATATGCATATTCTGCATTATATGTTATTATCTGACTATTCGAACTGATCACTCGATAGTTCACGATAAAGACTATTGGTATGTTGGCATTGCGACCACATATATGATCTTAGTCTATTAGGACAAAGAGATCGAAGACTATCTACTGGTGGAGTGGGGACACCCTCAGATGAAATAGATGTCAGGAGTTCTCTGAGTTCGAGTGGGGCAATTATTCAGGGTCAAAGAGTGTTCGCACTTCCTTCGACGAAGCTGAAATCTTAGAAAGATACATGATTGTTAGGAATCAGGAAGTAGCGAGAATTTAGTATAAGTAGTAAGGGCTATTCCCCGAAGTTTGAGAAAATCAAGCAACAGAGAAGAGACCTTAACAATATAATAAGTTATCGAAATTTAAAAGATTCGAGAACTTTTACTTTATTACTTTACCTTTATCGAACCATCATCTCCTGAGCCTTCCTGACTTTCCTCCGTTACCTCGAATACCATCCGGCCTAGCTTTCTCTATACCTTTGAGTTAGTTACCCCTTAACAGACCGGGTGTATTCAGGAAAATGTAGTCTTGCACCAGGGGTGTTCAGAATATTGTGGTGTTGCGCCAGATGCGCCCTGAGTTAAGCGAGTACAAGGTTGCGTCCTGATTCACAGTTGACGTTATGTGCGCCAGGTGCGCCAGACGCACAGGGCGCACAGGGTGTAGAGACTCATTTTTGCTGATGCAAGAAGTCCATCCATTTAACCAGGAACCTCCAACATAATCTTGAGCACCTTGAATACTTTCTCCTCCTTTTCTTTTTCAAAATTCCAATCTGGAAAGGCCCCTTTTCTTATCTCCTAAGAGCAGCCTTACATACTGGACAGAAGCTGCGTCCTCGGTAGGAAATGGAGAATGTGTGATCTTCAATACCCTGTGGATGTTTTCAAGTTTCCCACAATTTATCATAGAGGTCCTCCATAATGTTAAACGTATGAATGCTGTTGAACCTTGGGTGATGGTAGAAGTTTAGTTTATGATGGTAGTGAAAAGAATCACTCAGTTGCGTTGCTAGTTGGGGGTATATATAACAGTGTTTGTCATTGAATGGCTGGCATGAACCATCTCCTCTATACCTCTCGCGATTGAAATCTCAATACCAGAGAAATCATGGTGAGTTTGGTGTTCCTCTCCCCTCTTCTGATGGCCTTTATTGCCTAGAAGGGTGATGCTCCCGTCATCTCCTTCCTATCTCTGATTCCCTTCTGATGGCTTAGGTATCTGGGTGCCTTCATTTATAGGGTTTCATGCTCTTCCCACTCTTTCTCCATACTTGCTTTGTTGCCCTCGCTTAGTATTTGCACGGTCGGCAACCCCTCCGCCTCGTCTTAAGTATAGCGCAGCTTCAGGTTATCGGTGAAGTAGTGGCCCTGATGGCTCTGTTTTCTGGTATTGCACTATCTCCTGAGCACCACAGTCTGTACAGTCGCATCATCGAAAAACTGTGATCCCTTGGTCGTCCTTTGCTTCGTACTTCTTGGTGTTAAGTCTACCCCTCCTTCCTCGCCTCCCGGTTTTCATCCTGGAGCTTGGCTACAGCTATACTACGGTCATTGGCTGGCACCCTACTGCTCTCCTCTTCTGGCTCTGTGCCCTGATGATAGTCTTGACTTGGGAACTGGCATGCTGTGTGCGTGTCAAGGAGACTGTCTTGTTCCTAGGGGATTTCAGCCTTCCACCTCTGGCCCTGCCTCTCAGGTGGCAGGTCATGCACCTCTCCTGGTCCAGGTTCAGGTGACTACTGGGTCTCGCTCCTTACGCCACACGTCTCCACTGTGCTGGCTTAGTTATATGGATATCCCCCTGGCCCTCATCTCGACTCTCGCTGTATGGCTATATGCTCCAGTCACTACGGCCCTCGTGTTTGCTCGTATGGGTTTGTACATGTGCCCTTTTCGTCAATGGGGCTGGGATTTCTAGACGGGCTTGAAGTTTTCTTTGTTTGATTCACAGGTTTCTCACTGTCGTTTGGGGGCTTTTTCTTGGGGTTGACGTCTGTGGAGGTTTATTGGTTTAGTGTTTTCAGGCCTTTTGTTTCTCCTGTAGTTTTTACCAGTAGTACTGGGCTTTCACTTTCTACCTCTATTCAAAGTAGTTTTAGTTAGTCGGGCAGGGTCAGATGGTTTTAGCGGTGGGGATGGGGGATGAACTGTAGTTGGAGGTTTTTTGTCTACATCGGCAGTTTTGGGCTGGGCAGACTTTGTACCTAGTTAGCTACCGGCTTAGCAAACAAATATAAACGAGATAAAAAAAAATAAAAAATATCATTGGATGGCTGGCGGAGTGCTTGAGTAAAGCAAACAGCTACAAGAGGGTAACCCCATTACCCGGCCTGCCACAGGGCATGAGGGAATAGTAAAACTACTACTCGAACGGAAATATATGAGCTTCGATAGGGGGAGAAAGAGAACTAGTCAAACTCCACTCTTGTCGGCTGCTGAGAGCGGGCCCATGGGAGTGGCCGGGTTCCCAGTGGGGTGAAAGTATATCCGCCCCAACACGCGCGGAAATGCCAGCCAGACGCCACTCTTGTTAGCTTCAGTAACGAAGCACAAGGAAGTAGTGAGCTGCTGTTGGAACAGCAAGACGGCAATCCCCTTGCTCCAGGCAACGATGGCCAAACACTGCTCGTACGAGCTCTCAAGAAGGGTCATGAGGGGTGGCGAAGCTGCGGTTAGAACAGAAAGACGTCAATCCCGATATATCGGGCAATCGTGGCCGAGCACCACTCTCGTGGTCTCTCACGAAGAGGCATGGCTGTGCGGCAAAGCCGCTGTATTCAAGTAAAATAGATAGACGCTGTGTATAGAGTGAGTAAGCAAGCAAGGAACGAAGCAATCATAGGGCACCCCCATCCATCTATCCATCCATCCATCGATACATAAAACCACACCAATCGGTGGGTGAGCTAATCAAGGAAACTCGCATGATATACCGCGTCTCCTCAACTAACCCTCTCCCTAACACCACCCCCCACTTATCGGGCGCACTCCTCTTGATAGCATATATCCCAAGAAATATAGAACCACGTGCCTCCAATTTCCGGGCGAGTCCTCAATACTCCGCGCCCGAACGAATCAGAAACAAGATTTCTGCAAAAACAATATCTAGTCGTAAATGAAATAACATCTTATTTTTTTCTTAACTACTCATATAAGTACAGTATATTGTGAAAGAATTCAAAGAAAAGAGGTGTCCCCTGCGCTTCTGTGATACCTTTGCCAGGTGAAAGTAATAAGCAGGCCCTTGGTTAGCTTACTTCACTCCTGCGTCGGAAACATCATGTGGACAGAACGACTAGGGTAAGTTGGTTGTGTCCACTCGAGTATCTGAATTGCTCTCCTAATCCTTTTTCCCGCCCATCTTTCTCCTTTATCTTTCTTTTCTTTCCCTTTCTAAAGTAATTTTGATACATAGCTTTGAATTGTGACTCGGTGGTTTTCTGTAAAGTTTGCCGGGTAGACTTCCTCTCGCGCGACTTCTCGGTTTTTCCAGTGGGTTTGGCGGAGGCACGCTAGAGGCTTATGCTGTTCTCGCTGGTACTTTATAAAACTAAACTTAGGTCGATATAGATTTGGGAATTTGGGATGTTTCTTGGTCGTCTAAAGTCCTCACCCTTACCTTTGCCCACCGGAGGCTTACTACCCGGACCCGCCGATGGAGGAATTCCTCTCAATGGCTAGAGATTTAACTTATAATATTAATTCTTTTACTGAATATACATTGTTAGTACTAAATACAACCTCATGGAAAATATACATAATCACAACATCAATATCGCCCCCCTCCAGCAATCATTCCGTTTCGTCCCTTATCATTTTCTAGCACCCCTCCTAAAGTTGCCTCTCTTCAGCCGCCCAACCCCACCTCCGCGCATTCAAACCTCTTCATAACTCCCTTCACCCCAACACCATACCCCCACCATCCCATTCTCCCTGTTCTAAGTCCTCCCAATTCTCACCACTCGGACGCCTCCATTGATCACCGCCGTCACCTCCACCATTTTCTCCAAACCCAGAAAAATCCACAGCCGCACTCTCTGCGGGCTCAAGCATCACTTGGTCATCACCAATAAATATCCACCGCCGAGACCCACCTATCCCCTGCCAGCCGTTCCAGAATAGTTCTCCAGAAGAGAGCGAGTAAAGGCTAGCTGCTACGATCAAGAGTGTCAAGAACGGCGCCATAAAGGGTGCCGAAGATGATATCGGTGAGGTGTTTAGGAGTAGGGGTAGTCGACCGTTCCTGTTTCCGTGGTTTCTGGAAATAATGGTCCCATCAATCGGGGGCAAGGTGTTTGTGAAGGGATTTAATCTTGAACCAACTTATCAGTCACTCATAAATGGTAGAAAGAGGGGAAATAAGAAGAAAAATAAAAGTACCGAATTTCCCATGGGATAGGTATTCCCGGGAATCTCTGGAGAGCTATTATCCATCTCAGTCTGCGGCGGTGGCGAGGAACGGGCGTAGTTGAGATACCAATTTCGGGAGCTATCACTCGCTCCTCCTCCTCTTCCCGTTCCTCTCTCGAATCTGCAAAACGGCTGGATTCAGCATCTAACACGCCTCCAACAAGCCTCAGCACACCCCATCTTCTATCCATATTTATTGTATGTACCTTTTTACAAGCGGAACCTTTAGACAAATATATTTCAAGGGCGCAAGAAATACAAGTACTGTACTGTGACCCTGCCCCTCCTTCCGGTGCGGCTACTACTCGTATCAGACTCCATGCGCAGAACAGCCACCCTTCTCAGGTAATTTCTTCACCCCAGCTGATACCCAAAGTGGTACTTGAAGCGCTCGTCTGTCATAGCCAGTACCCGGAGCATTACAAGAGGTCTGAGCACAGTCGTGCAGGCTTCCGAAATCTCTAGTGGTGACCCCAGCGCTTACAGGGATTGTCGCATCCGATTGGTTGGATGCCAGTTCGCGTGTACGGCGTGTATGGTTCAGGGATTATTAAATAAGTTAGCTAAGGAAGCACGATAGGCAACACTAGCAGAGCCTCAAGTATCAGAACACGTGGCTGCGGCGAAATTAGTACAGTAATTGCACTCCAATGGTGGTGGTGATTAAGTAGGCATGGGCTACTCTTGCAAAAGAACTGAGACCTGAAGCCTCAAACAGACTTTTTAATTCATTGCCGGTTCGGGATGGACCTCCGTCTAGAAATAAGCTGTCCATTTAACCCCTCACTCTAGATCTTGGGTAAGCGTGAATCAAGCAATAATCAACTCGTCACATGCCGGTGTTTTCAATTACAGGGTGTATGATTGAAACTTCAATTGTGGAGCAGACCTACGAAGGTACAGCACGTAAGTTTTGAATATTTTACTAGCAGGGGATGCAACGCTAGCAGGGGCGAAGGCAGCGAATTGGGTATAAGGACAGCGAATTGGATATAGTGGTTACTTAATTCACCTCCTCACCCCTGTTAGTCGAACATCCCCTGCTAGTAAAATATTCAAAACTTACGTACTGTACCTTCGTAACGTATGAGGGAGTCTATGAGCTCGCAGTCGCGGGCCGTGATGCGGCTATCTCGCCTAATTTGCTACCCACCTCCATCTTCACCGCAGTCCGTTAGCGGCGCAAAATCATATGATTGATAAAAGATTGATGAAAATTACTCAAGCCTGGTCATCTGCAACGATAAACTCCGGCTCTGCTGTACGATTAGCCTCCCGACAGCCGCACCACCCCCTGGAAAATATTATCAGCCTTGGAGATCTAGGGACCTTGCTCGGGAGATTGGACGGGACCACCAAAAGGTTGCTGAACCACGGGAGGAGCGGGAGTACTGCGCCTAAAGAAGATCAGGGCGCGTCTGGTCGTCTTGGTTTCTTCTGCCGACTCGGACATTCTCACCCTGTCATAATCTGGCACTTCCAGCGCCCTAAAAGCACATCCGTCCACTAAGAAAGTCAATCCAAAAAAAGTTACCCAAGAGAAAATCGTAAAAGAATAGAAAAGACTGCTGGCAAGAGGAAAACATCGATACCCCGCCTTGGATACCCACTTTTCCTATTTTTTTATGGCAACCCGTCGATAGCGGCAGTTGTTCCGAAACCGAGATCTGTGAAATACCAAATCGGGCCTCGCGGGTGCTTGCATCTCATGATTTCGTAAAAATATATATATAAAAAAGCTTTCTCCTATTTTCTTTTTTCTCTTTATTTCCTTTTTTTTCGGACAGCCCCGGCCGTGAGCCCACCCTGACATTTTGATCACTGCAGCTTTTTTTTATTGGCCAGGCACATGCTTTGCAAAATGGGGTTTCCACCCAAGACTCTACCGGTGTCCCATAGACGGATTAGACATGCAGATTCCCGGAATACCTCTTCAGGGTAACTTTACTATGTATCCTCCATGCATCCTCCAATTATGTCGAGTTGAGGTTATATTTTGCTGATTAATCGCTGCTTTTGCAATGGGTGCAGATACTATATTTGGAAGGTCAAGAATCTGCGTGTCTCATCCGTCCATGGGATAACCGCGTAATTGTGAAGGCTCTACGTTGGAACCAGGCGCGCCCCAGAGATCCAGGGGACTACCTTGTGCGATAATATTTGCAGTTTTGCCTTCCTAGTTGAACAAAATCCCAGCGATCGCAGACGCCGGTTGTGTTGCGTGGTTGTGAAAGCTGGATTCTCAGAATAAGCCGTCCGCGTCTCTGAATTTCCACCTTCTATTAGTAGCCCCCTAAGTTAGCGGGCAATCGCCAGGGAAGAACTCATCATCACTCGTGAGGTGAAGGGAAGAGACTCGGTGGAAGGTGAGGGTGATAAAAAAGGAGTCTGGGAGGCAGGAGATTAGGGGGCGTGGGAGAGGCGGAAAGAGAGTAGACAAGTAAAGGCGGGTCGTCTAGGTACAAGTAATCTTCTAATCCGGACAAACTTGCACTGGTAACTGGTGGGGAACCATGTCGGGATATTCAAAGCTGGGTGCGTTTGTTGGCTATTGTCGGCAAAGCTGTCTCCTGTGCTACCATAGTAAAATCTATGGAGGGAATCTTATCAAAGCCAAACAAGCAAGCGCCTCAAACTCTTCGTATTCGTATCCCCATTGATGGTAACTCACTTCAGTCTCGTGCAAATACTTGTCTAGCCAAGCTTCCTAGGAATCCATACACCAGCTGTCCAAATTCTTAGCTTAAGCATAAGCTAAGGTAGTCACCGGGGGGCTTCCCATCGCAGGAGGTGAGTTACAGGTCTGGAACTCTCCGGATTGCTTGCCGCTCAAGACGGGCGATCTTCAATCTCTAGACAATAATACTAACCGCTGCGACATGCCCCCCCATACAAAAATGCACGACTTGAGCGTTAGCCTCAATAATTGGTGCTACAAACACACCGTTTGGCAACCATAAAGACAAATATAAATGGCTAGCTAGTCCAACCAGCACAGTATCCCCCCAAGAATACCTCAGCTACACCCCACCTTATAAACGAACTCTCCTCTCCTTACTTCCTATCATGAGTTCTATCTAGCATGCTGCGCCGTAAGGTTGGCCTAGCCGTGGCGCCAAGACACAGTCCAGTGCTCTCTCCATAAAACCGAAGTATCACCCTGCTTCCCAGGCAGCCTAGGAGAAGGGACGAAGTTCGTAAACCCCCGTCCTATTATACAACCGATTTCATAACGGAGCGACACGACCACAAACCACCTGCCCCAAGAGTCTGGATAATTGGGCCATCAAAAGTTTCCTCCTAGAAAATGTGCAAAATATGCCAAAAAAAAAAAAAAACTTACTCTCCGAGACAAATAAAAAAGAAAAAAAACGCGAGCCCCACTACTGCAGGAGAGGCACTAACGTCCTAGCACATGATCCAATTACTCGAGCTCTTAGAGTATCTATTCAATGCGACCCCCCCCCCAGCTAGAGTTCGAAGACTGACCCCCCAAACTCACGAAGAACAGACAGACACGAGGGCAGAGTGTTTTTCAACGAGCTCATGAAAATGCAAATTGATCAAGATGAGCATGGTAGGTTATCTGTCTCCTTTGTTCTCAAGGATGAATCCTCGCTACCCAAAATTTTTCCTGTGACAATGTTGGTTTAGGTTTACAGTGGTCCCATGATGTCTAGCGAGACACGAAGGCTCACATTCCCCGTCCCGAGAACTAAGTGGATGTCACCGAGAAGGAAGTACACGCCATCGAGAAGAAAGTGCATATGATCAATGATAATACCCTGACTGTTACCGGCGAACTCGCGGCAGCCTTCGCAACTAGAAACTGCAAGGGGATGCTCGGACTGTAGCTAAGATTAACCTTTCTAGGATTCCGGAGACGAGGACTGTTGATACCCGGATTGGCCATTAATGAAGGTAAGTTTATGTGCGCTTCCAGCCTCACGTTTGCATTAGAAGGTTGTGGTTGATTGCAGAAGTTGCGGGAGTATCACAGATCGTTCGGGGGTGTGATGGATTGTTCAGGCGCTTTACCGATAGTGGTTTACGGGGAAGATTCTGCCGGCATGTCTTGCCCCTGTTATCACGGGACATGCGGGGAGATATAGAGATAGGTTTGATCCGTGAAAGAATCAGGATGTGCTAATTGTGTTTTACTTATGCACCCGTGTTAACCTTAGTTTAGTTTTAGAAGAGTGAGACTGGAGTTGTGCAAGCTACCTCCTCTACTCTATCCTCCACCCCCACTATCTATTTCCCCCACTTTACTACCTAATAAGTATCGAGAAACAGATGTTCGCAAAATATTCGGCAAAAAATCCGCACTTATCTGAGCGCCCGCACCACTTCTCCATCCCCGGTTCGGGGCTCCCATTTCCAGGGACAATACACATAACCTCTATTCTACCTATAAACCTCTTTCTACTCTAGCCCTAGCATATCCTAAACGAATACATCATCATCGCAACACTAACTTAAAGTACTCTCATCACACGAAACTACCTTCCTTATATACGATCGCAAGGATAGGAAACGCATTTCTCTGGATCTCTCACTGAGCTTTCTAGATATATGGTTCATACTCTCCGGTCCTTATTGACGCTACCGCCTGGATCACTCCCGGCAGCCACTATTTTTCCTACGCAAGGACACCTCACTAAGGCTTAACATTCGCAAATCCCGCCCAATTCGATATAATCTCGCGACTCCAGCCTTCGAATTAACGATCCAATGTGTTCACTTAGCAGTGGAAGGTAGAACATTCCGTTATCACGCTGCAAATACTGCAGACATAATTCTTTAGAACCGCCTAATACGTACAAGGCTGCCGTACCTCATATTCGCCGGGTTCTTTCCTTCATTTCTGCCCCCGTCTACTAGTATCTGCACCCCTATACCTTAGCCACAGCCTAGAGCTACCGGATACAAGAGGGGAGGAATCTAGATGTCTTATCAGTCCTAGGATGCAATGAAATTAATAGCCCATGAATTGCACAGACTGGATGCATAATAGATCAACCCTCTCTTACTCGTACTCCTTTTCAACTCTTTTTGGCCCTGGCTGTATAGCTGACTAGAACAGTGCTAGGTTAACTCTACTGACTTTGCACTTTATGCGGTCTCGTTTCTGATTCTCCCGCGCGCTTTAGTATCTCTTTTTCCAGACGTGTCTTAAATATTATCTATTATTATAACTTGAATATCCCCTAGCACCCTTCGAGTATTAGCGGGATAGCTTATTCACGTCCCTCCATCCTTTCTACGCACTAAAGGATGTTTTATATTCTAAGCGCGGTAATAAAACTCCTAAGTGTATAATACTCAATCCCAAAATCCCCCTTTTATCCCCCGTCAGTCCCGAGAAAACATTGACTATACTACCCAACCCCTGCCAAAATAAACCACGAGGTAAACCCACCTAAGTCTATCCCAGAGCTCCACCAAGTCGTTTGAAGCTAAAGTGAAATAACTCTAGAGATAAATTTAGTCCTCGTTCACCAAAAGAAAACACCTGAACCTCTAAAAATCTACCATTGAATCAAGTACCGGGAGCGTAACCAAATACCGGTTAGAGGGAATTCCAAAAATAAAATATAAAAAATAAAATATAAAAAATAAAATAAAGACCATTTGAACTTTGAAACACCAGCCTTGACGAACAATTTAAATAAGAGAAAACAAAATAGCTCCCACAACATCCCCCTCTTGTACCCTCCGCTATCTGTTCTCTCAACCGCAACCTAAGAAATGCAAGATATGGCATAAGTAAAACAATAACAAGCTAAAAGCCGTTTTTGGCGCCCAGGATCTGTTCGAGGATTTCCCCTATCACTCACAGTCGCACAGGGCAGCCGAGTGACAGCGGGTGAATCCCTGCTGCAAATCTGACAGCCGATAGCCTAAGAAAGCCTAGTCTCACTCCAAGTGAGGTCAAAGGTCTAATAAGCGTCCAGACGCTTTCGCGACAGTGCACTCCCACCAAAAGCAGGGTATCCATAATAACAAACCGGAATAATCTATAAAACAGCCGCAAAAACTTTTCAATCCAATCCAGCTCTCCCCGTAACTTAATACCGGTAGATGGAGTACTTCATACAAGGTGACAGGTCTCGTTTATTTTTAATCCCCCCATACCTGCGGCAAGGATCATAAGCCAGGTCCTGCTTGTGCCTCCATCGATCATTGCGTCATCGAAGTCTTGGTTGTTGAAAAACTCCCAGGAACCAGGAGCATCAAATATCGCTCGATTTGCTTCAATTATTCCGGCCCAGAATTTGTCTGCTCCTGATTCACCACAGTGTAGACCCTTGGAGAAGTAGGTCTTGTACTCGAGTTCGCAGAACTCGGCGGAGCGGATATATGGTGACATCGCGGTCACAGGGATCATATGAATGCTTGGGTTGGATTAGTGACGGCGTTGAACCAATGATCCTTCATGGCAACTTACCCCTGGATATATTCCCTGTACAATCCAAAGTAGGTTTTGTGATCCGCCTTGCATTCAGACAGGATACCAGTTACTAAGTTGCCTACGAACTCTTTCGGATGATTCTGATTTCCCTTTGACAAAAGCATGTACTCATTAAGAGAGACCTTGAGAATTCCAAGCATCAAGTTAGCGCGAGCAATCATCGATCGGTCGTTGATGGCAATCCCCCAAAGTTTCTGCGCGTATACCGAATTGAAATCTTCGGAAGAAGACTCCTCGTCTTTCGAATCACCACAGCTTACGAGTCCCCTTGCCCACGAATGCCCGTGGTACCAATCAAAGTTACGGAAAACTGGGAAGTAATGATCGTCTTTGGATGGATTGGCGTACTATGCTCAGTTAACAAATTTCGAAACATCACCAATATTAATAAGTTGAACATACATCTCGGAGCAAGCCGTTCACCCATTCATGGTGTTTTCGGAACCAAGTATTAGAATTGCCAAGATCCTTATCAAGTTGAACGATTAAAGCTGCAGCCTGGACGTGGTAGGAATAGTGGAAGTGATGGTCATTATAGAGATAGTTTCCAAAATCCATATCTCCACTTGGGTCTGCTCCTTCAAAGGCCTGGATAGAAGTAACCCCTCCCCACGTGGCTATATGGTTGTGAGAAAATGCTGAGTGAGGGGCATATAACGACTCACTGTCATAGACCATTATACTCTGCTGCCTATTCTCAGCAAACAACGCAATGTCATTCTTGAGTCTAGCCAAACAGAGTTGAGTGAGACTCGGATCTTTTAGAACATGAAAAGTTGAATAACAGAGAAACGCGTATTTCGCGAACGACTAATGTAATCAGTGGAGTCCTAAATCATGTGGGGAAATTTTATACCTTTCCAGAAAAATACATGCTCGGGTTGAAGAGTGTTTGCATAGTGAGATTCTGTGCTACTTCAATCCGAGCGACAGTGTAGATCCGCTGGAGAACCTCAGGGGGGAATGATGCGCATCCTTTTTCTCCAAGTGGAAGCCAGCCAACCTCCACAGGCAGAGACTCAACTTTCAATCTCCATATATCAGCGATGACTCCGTACATCATACCATTGGCAGGACTCGGCAGCTTGAAAACTCTGTGGACATTTGCCACTGTGGAGGCGTGAAATGTCTTGATGTGATGTGGCAAAGCATACATCAGCTTGAGTCGGTTAGCATGATCGGGCAAATACTGAACAAACAAGAAAACATATACCCACAAGAGGTGATTTTCGCTGACCAGCACGCTTGAATCGCATTTGATATTCTCCGCTATCGGCATAGGGGCCAGTAATTTGGGCATCGATTTCTACTCCCGCACAATAACTTCCGGTGGTGTAATCGAGGAGGGCCTCTCTTCTCCCGTGCCCCCCATTATCCTGCGACAGATGGGCCACTTGTAACAGGCCGGTGAAGAGATTTTTTCCTTCAAGACGAGTAGTTCCCACAATTTGGAGATCGAAAGGTGTATATTTGGCCTCTTCTATAGAGCGGTGGTGCGCGTACACGAGCCAGGAGTCAGCACCACCTACGAAGCGTAGAAGGTACTTCGTAATCAATTCGTTGACCGATGGCAACTGCCTGATATCTTCAAAGGCCACGATAGAAGAAATGCTTTTAGATGATTAACATGAAGGATATGAGCAATGGGGGCCCGATACATACACCGGAGTCAAATCACGATACTCTGCACTCACAAATCCCATACCATTACAAATCGGGATGTCAATTATCTTCGTGGTATTTTCTCCGTCTAGAATGCCACGGTTATATCGGTCCTTGTCAGCGTATATGCGAACCTTCGCACTTTGACCCGCAGGATCAAGTACTCTGATATCTGAAACTCCTTTCCTTAACTCCGTTGAGCCAAGGATGATACTCGGGTTGAAAGCATTAGTATAAAATTCAACGGCACCACCGGGCCCATTTTTCGGACCGAACCTCCTTTTCGTAAGATCAATGACGTCAGCTGCCAAGCCCAAGAGGCCTTCTCGGGCTCCATTCATCCATGCTAGGTTATACGGCAAGGGGAAAATAGGCTGATTGCGATGTCCAATGAAGAAGTTTGTATAAAATTTCTGCAAAACTGTGAATTAGCTAAGGGCCAGTAGTAGGTAATAGAAGAGACAGACCCACGTTTGTATGAATGGTCTTCGACCTCCCTTTAACAACATATGTGGCGTCCTCGGCATGTCCATGCATTACTGGGAATCTCATGGCTGGGGTCTGCGTTGAGATTGGAGGGAATAAATCCAGATAAGACCATGGTGAGATCACATCTCCTTGGAGTGCTTCATGCCCGTACTTTCTTACCCTTCCCTTGGCCCTCCCACCAACTCTAGAGGCGGAACCGGACAGCTTCCTGTATCCAGGGAATGGTTTCCTAGATTTATTTTTAGGTATCGTGCTTTTTGCAAATGGGATGTTGGTTTCTCTGATGATCTCCGTAGTCAGGTATATCCTGGTGGGAATGTCCTCAAGCACAGTGGTAAATGTGACAGCAGGAGGCAGAGGCACAAGGGTAGGATGCCCTTCATACTTATCGGCACTTGTGGTAGCAGTGATCTCTGGTTCTGATGTTGTTGCCGGATGAGGTGGGCTACAAGCCTCTTGTTAAGCGAAATTTCGAAGGATTGATTGGGGGTAATAGTAGATCTTGATACTAACATTTGGATTGTTTGCGAAGGACCGATTATGGTCATCACAGAAATTGATTGAGGAGATGAAGTTGGCTTTAGGTGTGTAGAAAAATGGTCCGTCGAAGCTAGGGCCACGGGGTGCACTAGCAATGCTGCCGCTGATAAATAATTTCCCTTCATATTGGATCGAACGAATATCCCGGGTTCCTAGCAGTCAGTAGTTCTCTCACAAAATACTTACCAAGGAGAGTCGCAAATCCCTATAAATGCAAGTTAAAAGTGGAGAAGAGAGGTCCCAAAGTCTCAGAAAGTTGAAAAAGCCCTCTTTAACTCCCGGAGAAAAGGTCCCCTATTTGTACTATACCGCTCTTACCATTATGATTGAAGTCAAACTATTTGAAAAGAAGATACAAGTTACGGACAGATGGAAAAAGTGGCCAGAACGACACAATCCCACTAGGAGGGAGAAATATCCCCCTTTACCCAAGCAAACTCGGCATTCAGTCCCATACAGGCTACCCCTAGATATGGTATTCTCACTAATTTATCTAACGAATTTTACCACGGAGCACAACATTTGGCTTGGCTATAGCCAGAAATAGGGAGATCAAGTTCACCCGGTCACAACACAATAGCTCGGTGCATCTAATCACACTAAAAGGTGGCAGTCTTCGGCAGAACTCGTGGTATTTATCTCGGTTCCAAGGGGTCTTAAGGAAGGTCTTATTTACCTGGAGTTGTCAAGTTTCACAGCATCACCCGAAAACCAATGCCCGACCCTCTACTCAATAAGACGCTCCCAGGCACCATATACAACAGATACTGGCCACGAGGGCTCAGTTTACACCGCATAAAGCCTCAAAAAAGCTCCGGTTAAACTCTGGGAGAAATTCTCCTCCAGGTGGGGTGCTCCACTATCTGGTCATATTGTATCACTCGAATGTTGAGAATTCTCAAGTGCCTTGTTGTGATATCTAGCGATTCTGTATATATTAGAGCATGTTCCCTTGGAGGATGTTTCTCACAAGCCATCGGTTAGTTGTGCATACCGACAACCCCCTGCCTCCACTCATGACCCGGCAACCCGCAATTTAGTATAAGGGATCAGATTCGACCCCGACCAAAGAGTAGCCCCCGGCACTGCTTGAAAGTGCACCAGGCTCTAACATAGACAGCCCCTCCCCACCTTCTTAAAACGTCCTTGCTGCAAACTATTGATCAGGAGTAGGATCCACTATGGACATTTTCAGCGGAATATTTGAGGGAGCATTTTCATGGTGACAATCCCAAGGAGCTCTGTACCGCTAGTCCATTTTACAATGTAGCAGATTGATCCTATTCATTACCGATATTCCGGAGATAGTACCGGTGCCGAGCCTAAGAAACCTCTAGGAATGAAAGTGGTCCTCATATATCCGGCTTATTTAAACCCTCTTTAATTGATATCCTGTGCTAGATAAGTTTTTGAGATGACCTCCTACAAAGAGGCTTCAGCACACACATCCCCGATATATCGATGGTTTGCCCATCACTTCCGTGGCAAGCACTGAAGTATTCTTCCTATTCCCACTGATCTTTCGGGACCAACCCTGCAAATCTACATATAAAGCACTGGAAAATTGCCCCTCGCCTCAAGTTTCATACATCGGTGTACCGAACACCCCACAGAGTAATTAGGCTGTCACCAGAAGCTAGATATCGGTAACTTCTTTCGGGAGTCATTAAAAATAGGATAAGGTGATTTCCGAGTGAAACAATCCTTCCATCGCTACTCTTTATTCTCTTGTTCATGCTAAGCCCGCAGGATATGATTGCGCTCTAGCACGCTACAAATATTAGCTCTGTGCATCAGGAGGTCTCGTCCGCCCTGTTGAGGTCAAGGATAGATACGACGGTTCAAAGAGGCCCATCGCTGCACATAGCGAGGCCCCTGGCCCACGTTCTAGCCCCGCTATCGGTCTAAAAAAAAACACAGACAGGAGGCTAATACTATAGAAAGGTGAGGTCCTTAGTTGGAGCTCTAAAGTCTAGGGTACTGTTGAAAATTTTTCAACACTAATGCCTGCACTTTTCCAGCCCTCCCAAGCTCGGCACTGTACCGACTCTCCCCAAACCGCCCAACCAGTTTGCCAACCACCTCCAGAGCCGGTACTAGTACAGCAGTCACCCTTCCAGTTTGCGATTCACGAAGTACCAATCCTGTGTTTAAGCCATGCTAAACCAGCATGGTGAGACTCCCTGACCCATAACTCAATTAATCTACAAAATCACCCCCATAATAACTGCACCCTGTGCAAAGTCCAAATTCTGGATATTATGTTACTTTGTTTGTGGGTTTGGTGAGCTGAGGGATGAGATCCCGTCCTGGTAAATCTACAATCGGATAAGGGAGGACCCAACCAGCAAGGAGCCAGGAGCATTAGGTAACTTCCCTTAGGGATATAGAAGCGTTTAGGGGCGTTCTAGCAAGAATCTGGGATAATCCGGAGGTTCGGACTTGGGAGTAGTATTCCCCAACGCCCTCCTTAGAAGCCGAGATTGAGAGGAGGGTCCCGAGCAGTCCGGAAATTTTCCCAATCTGGATTTGGGAAATGCTCTGCTATTAGAGGGATAGGGGAAATGGCAGGGTGCAATTCCCTTTTTGCTATCTATTACTACTGGCACTTGAGTACCCGAGGCACCACTCGAGTATGTTTTGGCCAACCGCAAACAAATCAAGGAAGCCGCAAAGACTCAGCCTTCATCTAGGCACCGCGGAACTTTTGTGAACTCGGCTAGAAAGGGAGGAGCCCTCTACAAAGCACTAAACTTGCTACTACAGAGTCCCAAATTTAGCCACCGCCCCTGTTTTAAAATATAGTTTACTATTTTACTTGGGGGTAAACTAAAAGCAACGGCATCCAAGACTCTACAAGCACTCGCTACTGACAGCCGTCCCTTATCACCACACCACCCGAAGTCCTAGTGTTAGGGGCTAGCAATGCAGGCACTCACCTCACGTTAGCCTCAAGGGACCTGACAACTAGTGAGTCGCATACTTCCACCCACGGGATTCCCTTAACCTACGAAACGTGCACCCCCGGGGTCCTCAACTAAGATACACGGGCGGAGGAAACTACTGATGATACATCGTTTTCAAGAGACACGGAAAGCAATGACCCAGAGAAACCAAGGCCAGGTTTTTCCTCCTTACCCCTCTCCACTCCCTTCTATGGGCATATTCACCCTCACAGACCTACCCCCCTCGTCACCAAAAATAAAAATATACAACTTGGAATTAATTCCGGCAAAGGCCACCTGTCCAAGTTCCATCTTAGCTCAAACCTTATCCATCCCCCGATCCCTGGCAAGCAGTCGCGACGCGAGAGAGAGTGGACAAGCGCGGTTATTTTTGTCGAGCATGGCAACTGAAATAGCAGATTAGGGGGCAAGAGCTTAGTGCAAGGTATTATCGCAGCACCCTTAAATTCGTTTCCACCTCATTTTCGGTTTCTGGGCTACGCAGTCCACAGTGCAAATTTAGAGCCTGTTTGGCTACAATGGTTCCGTTCCGTTCCCCCATACAAAAGGACCTTCTCCTTCCGTTTCAAAACGGAAGGAACACTCTTTTTACAGTGGAAACGGTCGCCGAACGGAACGGAACCGTCGTAACCAAACAGGCTTAGAAATTTGCGCAACGTGAAAGTCACCCTCTACAACCCCTACCCTACAAACCGCGAAAGTGAGAAGTGTGGAAAAACCTACTTTTCCATCTCAAACCCTCTCAATCCCGTGTCATATTCGTGCCACAGTTGTGGCTGACCATACGGCAGTAACCTTTGTGGCTCAACATGACCGGAGCAGTATATCAAAATTTAATATAATAATTTATTATTCCATGATAGTTTACATCAGTTTTCGAAACCACCTGTCACTCAATACAAGTAATTATTATATAACTTATACATTTTCTTGAACAATAAAGTTACATCGAGCCACAAAGTGATGTTGAGTTGAGCTACAAGGCTATGTTTAGCCATAAAGTGAGGTCAAGCCACGAAGCTACTATGCTATTATAAGCCACAACCTTAGCACGAATGCGCTTTACGAGTATCATACTTGCTGCCATCACTCCTCCCCCTTGCTCCTAGATTTACTATACCCACTCACCAATACTAAGAGCGGTGGAAGAAAGAAAGAAAGAAAAATAATAATGGCAAACCCCTTAGCAGATCGAATTCGGGACTTGACTCTTTTTTATTTTTATTTTTATTTTTTAGAACAGTGGTATTACAAGAACTATGATGGCATTTGCACGTTTGGTTATGGAGAAGTAGGTAAGTGTAAGACATGCATACAAGTACATTTGGAAATAGCATTGGGGGATGTCAGGACTTTGTCTTGTCTTTTGAGGATTTGGGGTCTAGGGATATAAGAGGGCTAGGTCGGTGGAATTATGATGAGGTATGCAGAAGGAAATGCGTGTTTTGGCTGGCACAGTACTTTTGGGTGCTTGTAGGGAAAGCGGGAACGAACAAAAGGTAGTGGTGGTGGTGAAGCGCCAGCCAATATATACGCAGTGCTTCAATGAGATGAGAGAGTATTATTGATTAGAGTATACTAGCACCGAACGCCACGATACAATGACAAAAGGAAATAATAATAAAAACCGCCGTCGACTAAATGCAAAGAGTATAAACCATCCAAGGCCTCGCGCCTATACTCCACTGCAGCTCCCCCCCTCGCTACACCCTCCATTCCCCTGGACAAACACCACAAGCACAGCCGAATATGCCGCAATAACCATCACAATCGCCTCCCCACGGCCCCTCGTCCCCAGCGCAACCAGTACCGCCAACATCATTGTAAAAATACTAATACAAACCAATTTCCACAAATCGCTCTTCAGAAACTGCAGGATAATCATAGGCCCCAGCATCAGCAGTGCTGTGGCAAGGGCAATCACCATCCTCGTGATCCTCCTTGTGAACGGGGAGAATATAGATGCTATGTCGCGCTGTGACATATTCCGTTGGCGCACGTCCTCTACGGAGGGGTTTCGGTGCGGGAATATCCGCGGAATGATTCTGCCTACAAGTTTTTCCAGGGAGTCACGCCCGCCGAGACCCAGCGCGACGAGGTCGTCAGTGTTCTTGTAGAAGGGGTCGGTGAGGGTTCGGGGTGGGGTGCTGGGGTCTTCTAGGGCGGATAGCAGGTTGCTGTCTACGGGTCTAGGCGGGTCTAGGGAGGTGAAGACTTGCTCTTGGAGGAGGAGGGCTTCGTCTTCATATTATGTTAGTTATGTGCAGGGGCGGTTGGGAGATGAGGTTGGAGTACAATAGTTTTTGAGCGTCTCTCTTAACATCCTCATAAGTTTAAACCTTCTCTCTTTTAAATCCACCACGGCATTCTCACTCTCGCTCCCAGTCTGCATCCACCTCGTTTCCTCTCTGTCAACCTCTCCAAGCGCCTTCTCGATCTCGGCGAGTTCATCCTGGTAGTATAATAAATTTGCCATAGATAATCTCCCAAATCGCCGGAATATCGATATATGCCTGTATGCGTGCATGGACTGTGAAATGACGCGGTAGTCGAACACTAGTCTCTCATAATGCGGATCCGGGTCATGATTACAGGTAGACCAAGAAAACGTGCTTGTAGTTGCGTTGTAGAAACCAGTTTTGGGGTCATGGCCGTGATGGTGATGAGAGTGAGGGTGAGGATGGATATGTGAGTGGTGAGAGTGGTGGTCGGTGCGGTCCCTTTGTTGGATGTGCGGGTCTTCGCCTTCTGGAACGACGGTTTTGTGCCCGCCGGTGTTGAAACTTGGGCTCGGACTCAGATTCATACTCGCCCTTGCACTGACTCCAAGTCCGAGTGTAGCTGCCGGTGCGCCCGTGCTACCGGTACTACTCAAACTCGGAACCGGACTCTGGTTCGTACTCGGAGCATGTTGCGAGCAGGAATCTCCAGTAGAAACCGCCGGGATGTTCGCCGGCGCAATCGTAGCTTGCGAATCGGCTGCCCCTTCTGCTACTTCTCCCCCCACCGCACCCACCACTCCAGGCGGAAATGGACTCCTAAGCGACCGAGTTGTAGACCTATAGCTCAAACTCCGAACAACCCCCGGACGAAAGTACTCATCTGCTTCAGCGCTCTGCGTGCTCGTACTACACGTTGGCGTCGAGCCGCTTGCTATGGGCATTTTTTGGGAAAAAAACAGTCGAGTATATAACTTAAAGTTGTGCCTCCTGAGAACGCTTGGTGGTGGTGGAATGTCTCTTGGTTTTAAGGAGTTTCTCGGTCGCTGTTAGGTGGTTTTGCACATGATTGGTGGGTGAGTCGGCCAGTTAGGCTGGTCATGCGGGATTGTTGCGGGTATGTTGTGTGACTAATAGATCGCTATGACGTCTGGTGCCTGAGAAACGAAACATCATACGAGCGGTCGCTAGGGATCTTTAGGTGCGAGGGGGGGTCAGGCGTGTGGTGGAGGGGTGGTGATGGTTAGAGAGGGGGATGTCGGGTGTGGTGATGGGGTACTTGTAACCTTAGATGTGATGGTTGCACATAGCCGATGGGATGAGGCGAGGAGCGCACAATGGAGTCCAGGGGTCGGTACTGAGTATGCGTATCATCCCCGCAAGACGCCGGGATACCGGTATTAGAGTCGTCTCTAGCGACAAGTTCCACAAAGCTTCGCTTTAAGATGGGTAGAATAGTCTACCGTGAGACCTTGAATAAATGGGCTATTTACAGTACGATACCAGGTAGCCCGAAAACCCCGCTCTCCCGAACAACTAATAATAAAAAAGGACGAACACAAGACGCTACAAGGAGAAGCAACCCGAGTGTTAGCACAATGCTCGATTGTTAGAGCTTTACGGTATCACTAAATTCAGGCGACGCGAAAAGGGGGAGCTGCCCAAACCCCGAGTGACCCGATGACGAGAAATACTCACCCTGGTGTATGTATAATACGTGGTTGTCTGTCACGATATCAATAGGGCAGGGGTCAACCCCGTCTCGTATCGACTCAGCATCCCGCCAGTTCAAGGGAACCGACATATTATTATAATAATATTATCAAACATCACCCACTTTCATCAAATCCATCAACTCCAAACCAAACCCTCCAGCCCCAGCCCCAGCCCCAGCACCACCTCCTCCCCCACCATCAGTCCTCCGCTTCGAAAGCGCGTCCGCCAACGAGCCCTTCCTCTTCTTCGCCCTAGCTTTGCTCCCCTGATTCGTACCCCTATCTACCTTCCTTTCCCTCCCCGCCCCCCCTTCTACCTTTTTTACCCCCCCACCTCCCTTCCCCTTCCCCCGCTTAATCTTCGGCTTGCCAACCTCGAACCGGTTCCCACCCCCACAACTCTGGCACTCCCACACCACCACCGTAGTCTTCGAGGCTGTAGCTTCTTTCCTCTTCTCTTTGCCGTGCGGGAGAGTACGTACGTGCGCGCTCCAGCCAGGTATGAGTATCGCACTACAAGACTTGCATATGTTGGACAATCCCGGGCTGGTTTGGGCTGCCGGTGAGGTTGAGAGAAGGGTCGTGGAGAGGGATGGGGCTGTTGGGAGAAGTAGGTGTGAGGCGCGGAGGATGTAGGATGTTGTTAGGTTAGATGAGGAGGGGCGGGGGGGCGTCTTTGTTGCCATGCTGGCGGTGGTGAGAGGGGGAGTATGTACGTGGAAGTTAAGTTTGAGATTTAGATGCGGCTGCATGCAGACAAGGGATGCGAAATTTACTAAGGGTTAGGCGACGGTGGTGAGTGGTAACCCTAGCCCAGGTGAGGATAATCATGAGCTAGCACTCGGAATGGAAAAACACGCTGTACTCGGGTATAAGGGTAAGTCTGGCGCGGTTCCACGGAATATCTGGGTTTATTCCCTATTCTGGAAGTGCGCCCGACTTTTTTCCCCCTAACAAAATATGCCAAGAGAACGGGTTTGTATGGCGGAAAACCAAAGTTACTGTATATGGAGCGCGCCCGACTTTAGGTACCCCCCGAGTACGGTAGTTGACTTCATGCAAGGTTTATCCCTTGAGCGGTCTGAAACCGTCAAAAATGGTTCCAGGCGCACTATTCCGAGTAAGGACGGCGCTTTACCAGATAGAGTGAAACAATGTGGTTACACCACAACCTCAACTCTCGCTTCAGACCTTAAGCAATATTCACAATGCCTGTCTCAAGATAAGTATGAGTGCCTCTTAGTTCCTGTTCTGTCAATTCGCGTTATTCAAAGCACGCGGATAAACAAGCAAAACTCAGAAAGCTAAGGAAGCATGCTACGAAATCTTCTGCACCAGCAATGGCAGCTGGGAATAGGAAAGAAAAGGAAGCAATTGCCAACTCTTCTTATATCCCACTTGGCCCTTGTATACACTATAAGTGAGGGCCACTACTACCCTGGGAGAGTCTGAATATCTCAATTGTTCAAATCTTTGAGCTATTCTGGGATGAGCAGGCTGTTGATCTGCTTGTAGTTGGAACTAACACATATGCTGCTGAGAAAGAAGCTAGTTGCCAATATACGGCCTAAACTGTATGATTAGCAATTCGACGAGAATGGAAGCTAGTGGGAGGAAAGGAGATAAAAATCTTTCTAGCCCTCTTAATCTATATGGAGGCTAGGAGTGGCATGGAGAGCCTTGGTTTTTGGAGTAATATACAGAGAGATTCAAACATTCAGACAATGATACTCAAGCGGTGCAGCCAGATTAAATGCTACCTCCACATATTCAATCTAGAGGAGACACTTTTTTGATTACAATAGTGCCATAAATTAGAGCTATTAAATAGTCTCATCCGCGATTAATACCAGGAATACTATCTCCTATTATTAAATCTTACTATGGATGAGATGATAATATATTTTAGTGGCCATAGTCTCTACATATATCATATGTCTAGTAAACCTATTACAGAAGATTACAAGGTATTCACATACTGTGATGTGAGTTCCACCTACAACTGGATTTTTACATTGCGTTCAGAATCATTTGCTGAGCTGGTCCTCTACGAGGGTCTAACACCTACTGACTCGGCTGTATTTCAACTTGCAATATTTTTACCATATGCTACCTCTGGCCTTCACTTCAATATATACATGGACAATGATTTTCCTCTTAACTGCTCTCCTGGAAAGGATACTGGAAGTAGAGTTAGGTGGCTGTTGTAAGGCTCAGGTGAACCAGAAGGCTGTTCCCCCTTACCTTTATGATAGCTGCCAAAGTATACCTTGGAATAAGGTTACTAAAGGTCTCACTTGCCTGAGTGGTAAAGTTCTAGCTATTCAATGGCATAATAATAGGACTGTTCATTTTCTTTCAACCATTCATAATCTGAAGGATCATGTTAGTACTGAACACAAAGAGTCTCGCCTAAGTAGCAGTAACCGTCCTGCTAGACACTAAGTTTTTGGATCTCCTTACTGGGTAAAGATTCCTATCCCGGTTATCACAAATGATTACAACTAATATAAAGTAGGCTTGGATGTGGCCAACCAGCATAGAAGCTACTAATTCACACAATTGAAGTGCCTTCAAAACTTGCCTCCTATTTTTTATTGACTGTTAGACACAACTGTGATCAGCTTCTACCTTCTTGTGCGATACCTTCCCCTCCCCTATAAGTACTATGCTAGCTCTCGCACTTTTCGTCTGACCCTTGCAGAATTACTTGTGGCAAAATATTGTTCCTCTACTAGACTTAAAAAGCCTTGCAAATCCTATTACACTACCAAGACTAGCCTGAGTACACTTTACTATAGTAAGCAACAGCAAAGGACAAACCTTTCTCTGCCTACTGTGTCTTCTACTGAACACTACTTTACCTGTATGCAAAGCACTTCAGTGGGTTATGCACAGTATCAATTAATCTTACGCAGAGTTCCACCTATCATTATAGTCTATACAAAGACTAAAGCCACACCCAAGGCCAAATTACCCATACCGGGCGCGAGGGGTCCTCTTACCCTTTCAATTCATACTGGGCTTTTGATTTATAAGATAATTTTAAAGATCTTATTTTCATTTTGCTTAAAGCCTTCCTTCAATCTGCTGTATCATGATCAAGGTGTTCAAAGTGTGAGATATAACTGTAGTTATTTGATATCACTAGCTATATTTTTAAGTGACAAGCTTTCAAACATAGTTTAGTGTGTCTGGAACTATTTTTGATGGTTTCAGGTAGTTCAAGGGATACTCCCACTCAATATCAGTTATGGTATACCTTCTGGTTGGGGCTGCAACATATATCCCTACTAAAATTTCCTCTTGGGACAACAGATCAATCACTTATCTAATGTATACAGTCACACTCTGCTATCCCATATCATACCCAACAGGATACCCTGCTGAGTTCAATCAAACCACTGACTGCTTCAGATTGCTGTTTAATTTTACCTGTTAATCTTGAAAAAGAGAGTTTTCAGATTGATATGATGTTCCAAGATATACCATCTTAGTCTCACATAAAGTTGTACTGCTGAATCAGATTCCTTGATAAGAACCAGAAAAACTATACCTAAAAGAGAATAAAGATAGAGGCAGAAATCTGGAATGTAAAGAAAAGAAAGAGAGATGATAAGATAGACTGTTCTTCTATGAGGAGAGACTCTGTAGAAAGAAAACTCTAAGAATTTATTTGTTATAATGACTTCTACAATACCAACTAAGAAAGCTGAATTAATGGCTTGACAAAAATATTATTAGGCATATTGGAAGCACATGTAGGCAGTACTGGATTCCAGCGCAAGGACCTCCGGAGCGCACAGATCCCTGTGTACAGACCCTCAAAAGACACGATCGTATTTTTCTACTCATACCCCTGCGGTCCCGACATTGGAATACTACATTCTGTGAGGTACTTGTCGCAGTTGCGCTAGTCCTCAGGAAATCCTCCCAAGAGACCACTCACCATAACACCATATACGTCACAGCTGTCCGTCTGACCGGATGCTGTTTGCAGGATATATGAGAGGACGACCTAGTGAAATTTATAAAAGTCATTTGGACCAAATCAGTTAATGTTGTATAAAGTTATAGGCTCTTAAAAGTCAAAGGTATTAGGGAAACAAGAGAGTGGATGGGCAAGTGAAAATCATGACTATGAGTTAGCGGATCCAAACGCACATGGTGGAGACTAACGGTCCCACTCAGAACCAGTCAGTAAGGTAGAAGCTTTGTGCGTTAATAGCCATTTGGGCGATTACAAGCAAAAGTCATACCGAAGTCTAATGCATACGTAGTTTGAAAGCTTGTAGCATTGAATGGCCTGATCACTTGAGAAGTTGGCCACTTCTTCTATGGTTCAGTGAAGAATATTATTACACTAGCTAGTCGGGCTGCGTATACTCTGCACTCACCTATTACTGATGGTATTGACACACTCTCTTAGTAATATGATAGTATACGTCATCATAATATAAAGAGAAAGACCAGATAGTTGTCAGGGTTAGAAGGTGTTCGCATATTTCTGATAGAAGGAAATTAGTTAGCAGGAAGCTAGTTAATATGGTTAGCACATGTAGTTGGCGAACACTCAGATGCAGAATATAAATATCGAAGTGCCTCCCTAGCTTTACAAATATCATCAAGCACCGGAGAAGAGATCTTATTAATATAAAAAGTTATTATCTTAGAAAAATATTATTATCCCATTATACTTTGATCAATCAATTACCTTACGAATGTTCTTTGGATTATACCTATGGGCCTTTCAAGACAATCTCTATTTAGAAGATACAGGTCTAGCCCGATAAATAGATACGATATCGGCTATCTCTAACAAATATGAGCAATTCTGTCGTTAAATGGAGTACCTTTACATAAAGTTGGCATACTTTGTAGTTTTTCAAAAGTATTCTTCAAATCTCAATAGACCGCTGCTAACTACTTAAATAAAGCTTGTCTGATCACCTACAAGAATAAAGCAAGAGGATTAAAGCTGAATATCTAGCTAGTAAAGATTTTGTTATAAATAGATAAAAGTGTAAATTGAATATCTGTCATACTTGTTACAATCCTCTTTCCTTCGAGCGATACTTGCAGCAGGTAACCCCTATCCTCGATAGCGATCACACTTCCTCAAGTTCGTACGAATAATAACAGCTGAGTTTACAGAATCCTGTCTTGTACGATATATCGCTAAGCTTGTGAGAGACACTATGTCCTCGGCCCGGTAGTGCAAAGTGTAAAGATAAAAGTAGATTGTAGGAAATTAACTTAGATGGTTGCATGAAGAACTCTCGACCAAGAGGCCTTTTTTTTATTTTTATTTTTATTTTTATTTTTATTTTTATTTTTATATCATGTGCTTTGATTTATCAACTACGGGGTACAAAGACTACGTGTAGCGGTGAGCTATGGTAAGCAAAAACCCCAAAGAAATCCACCTCGGACCACCGGAAAAAACCATCATCCCAAGTCCCTCTGGTATGGAAGCAACCACACGATCCCGCTGCGAAGACAAAAAACCCCTATCGGCTAAGTAGACAACAGAAATAAATCACCAACACTATAAGCAGGAAACAACAGGAAAACCGGACCCGAAAACTCCTCCCTCTTTAAAACAAAGTAACAAAAGAAACTCCGTTCATATCCCAAGTGCTCTAACAGAAACCTGACCGTGAAAATTCAGCCTAAAACTACAGAACACAGAATGGGGAGATAGTAAACGCTAAAACCAAGCAAATCTATCATATTACTCTGTAACCTAAGGCATTGACATTGTCCAAGGAGGCAGTGCAATACCATGACTGAGCGTAACCGAGGAGTGCGACCAAGCCCGCCGCCGGGGATGGGTGGTACCGTTGGCAGTAAGCGTGCCAGCTGTAAAAGGTGCCTCGGCAAAAGAGTGAGCCATTAGAGAGTGGAGGATGTTGGCTGTAACTGAGCTACAGGACGAAACTGAGCGGAGGAGAGGAGGGGTAGACCCAAGTATCGTAGGAACTATTGGAAACGTGTGCGTGTCAGACTAGGCAGCCTTGAGCGAAACATAATCGAAGAGAGCAGAGAAATCAACTTTAGCCTGATGAAAAGTTTTCTCTTACTGCGAACCGTGATCCCAGCCATTTGTAACATGGAGGCGAGAGTGTTGCTGACTGTGCATATGTTAAGGGAAACCACAAAACAATAGTCAAGAGGAGGATGGGACAGGCCCTAGGAAACGGGTGCTCAGGCCCGAGTCCATCATAGGGAGTTGCAGCTCACTAAGAGTGCGGGTAGTGGATGTTGACGATGATTGCTCGTGGTGTTGAGATTTCAATCACCAGGTGTGTAGAGGAGATGGTTCGTGTCTCGACCAAGAGGCCTTTTTTTATTTTTATTTTTATCTCATGCGCTTTTGATTTTTCAACTATGGGGTACAAAAGGCTACGTGGAGCGGTAAGCTATGGTAAGGAAAAAACCCCAAAGAAATCCTCCTTGTACCACCAGAAAAAGCCATTATCCCAAGTCCCTCTGGTGTAGAACCAACCGCACGATCCCACCGCGAAGACAAAAAACCCCTGCTGGCTAATGAGACGACAAGAAAATTTCACCAAACACAGTAAGCAGGAAACGACAGGAAAACCGGACCCGAAAACTCCCCCTTGACATAAAACAAAAGATACTACATTAATATCCCTGAGTACTCTAACAGAAACCCGACCGTGAAATTTTAGCCTAAACTACAGAACACAGAAAGGGAGGACAGAAAATGCTAAAACCAAGCAAATCCATCACATTACTCCGTAACCCAAGGCGTTGACATCTTTCAAGGAGGCAGTGCAATACCATGACTGAGCGTAACCAAGGGCTGTGGCTGAGCTGAGCCACCGGAAAGGGGAAGACCCAGGGGAAGAGGCAGTAAGTGTGCCAGCTAATGAGAGGATATTTGGCTGTAACCGAGCCACGGGACGAAACCGAGCGGAGGAGAGGAGGGGTAGACCCAGGACAGTGACGCGGACGCCGAGGACCACCAAGGGGTCACGATCTTTCGCGATGTGACTGTACCGACGGATGCGTTCAGGAGAGAGTGCAATACCAGAAAGCAAGGCCACCAGTGCCACTACTTCACAGATCACCAGAAGTTGACGACGACACACTGGTATGAAAAGGGGTTGCCGACCGTGTAGATGCTAAGCGAGAATATAAGACAACTGTGAGGAAACTAAGCGAGGTCGAGCAACAAATAGTAAAAGGAGGATGGGACAGGCCCTAAGAAACGGGTGCCTAAGTCCGAATCTATCATAGGAGAGAGAGCAGCTCACTAAGAGTACGGGTGGTGGATGTAGACCATGATTTCTCGTAGTGTTGAGTTTTCAATCGCCGGGTGTGTAGAGGAGATGGTTTGTGTCTCAACCAAGAGGCCATCTTTTTTTTTCTTTTTTTTTTTTTTTTTTTTTTTATCTCCCATTTATATTTTTTTGCTAAGCCGGCAGCTATCTAGGTAGAAAGTCGCTCCAGCTCATCGCCGATGTAGACAAAAAACCTCCAACTACAGTCCATCCCCTGCCCCCCTCGCTAAAACCATCTGACCCTGCCCGACTAACCTAAACTACTTTGAATAGAGGTAGAAAGCGAAAGCCCGGTACTACTGGTAAAAACTACGCGTGAAACAAAAGCCTGAAAACATCGAACCAATAACCTCCACAGATGTCAACCCCAAAGAAAAGCCCTAAAATGACAGTGAGAAACCTATGAACAGAACAAAGAAAACTTCACGCCCTACCGAAATCCCAACCCCATAGACAAAAGGGCGGATGAACCAACCCACAACGATCATAACACGAGGGCCAGTAGTGACCGGGGCATATAGCCCAGAAGCGCAGAGTCGAGGTGAGGACCAGAGGGAGATCCATATAACTGAGCCGGCGCGGCGGAGTCGTGTGGTGTAAGGAGCGAGACCCAGTGGTCACCGGAACCCGGACCAGAAGGGATACATGACCCTACCCCCTGAGGGGTGAAGCCAGAGGCGGAAGGCTGAAATCTCCTAGGAACAAGACAGAGTCAAGACCATCATAAGGGCACAGAGCCGAGAGAGGAGAGCAGTAGGGTGCCAGCCAAAGACCGTGGTGTAGCTGTAACCGAGTAACAGGACGAAACCGGGCAGAGAGGAAGGAGGAGTAGACCCAACACCGAGAAGTACGAGGCAAAGGACCACCAAGAGATCACAATTTTTCGACAATGCGACCGTACCGACCGTAGCGCTCAGGAGATAGTGCAATACCAGAGAACAGAGCCACCGGGGCCACTACTTTACTGATAACCCAAAGCTGCGCTATGCCTAAGACGAGGCGAAGGGGTTGCCGACCATGCAAGTGCTAAGCGAGGGCAACGAAGCAGGTGCGGAGAGAGAGGGGGGAGAGCATGAAACCCCTAGACGAAGGCACCCAGATACCTAAGCCATCAGAAGGGAATCAGAGGGAGGAGCGAGGAGACCGGAGCATCACCCTCCTAGGCAGCGAGGCTATCAGAAGAGGGGAGAGGGAGGGACCAACCGACGATGATTTCTCATGGTGTTGAGATTTCAATTGCCGGAGGTGTAGAGGAGATGGTTTGTGTCAATCAAGAGGCCATTTTTTTTTTTTTTTTTTTTTTATCTCAGTTTTGCATTTTATTCGTACAACTACCAGGAAAAACCAGACATGCAGTGCTAGCTATGGCCAAGAAAAACCTACGCATCTCTCCCTCATTGGATCAAAGCCACGCCCCCAAGACCCTATGGTACGGGCCCAACCGCACATCTCGCCCCCAAAAAAGTAAAACAAAATACTCTCAGCGAGCATGCAGGAAGACGCAGAAAACCCTTCAGAAGCTCCCCTGAACATACGAACGGATTACAAAAGAAAGCCCGCTGTCACAAACTGTGACTAGCAAGATAGGGTTTTCACATGACTCACACTCGTGAGTCATAGGGTTTAGTATTTTCACATGACTACGCGATAGCGAGTCATTCCTTTGTTATGATTGGTTTATTGTTTTAACATGACTCACGATTGTGGTCATATGATTATGACTTTCGCACATGACTTGTAGTTACAAGTCATGGGTTTCACGCATGTGATGCAAGTTGCATAGATGATAGGTTTATTGTGTTTTGATTAGTTAGTTGTTGTGGGGTAGTGACTCATAGGAGTCAGCTGATGGATTTCACACTATGACTCACTTATGAGTCATAGGGCCGCGTGATGCGAAGGATGAGTCATGAATTGCGGGAAGAACGGTTATAAAAGAGAGCCCTTACGGCCTCTTAGTTTAGAAGGCGCGACGGGTCCTGCTCCCTCAGGCCCCCCCGCGCCCCCCGTAACTCCAGTCAACCGCCGGAGTCGTCCCCGCCATGATTAAAGCCCAACCTCCTACCAGTACCTTGGGGCCGGCCCCCTCGCCCGAAATTACTCTCATTCAACACAACAGCCTGCGAAGCTGGGATGTGTTTCTTTCACTTTTTTTGTCGTTTTCAATGCGCCGCCCTCCACAGCTGGTCTTTCTACAAGACCCCCCGTCCTCCAAGGGCTTTTTACCCACCTTTAATGGGTACAAGTCTTTCGCCCCCCCCTCGCCCCTCCCTAAGGTGGCCTGTTATATTTCTTCCGAATTTTTAAAAACCAACCCCGTACTTCCAGTTTTCACGCCGGACGTGGATGACTACATGCACATTGATGTTTACACCCCTTCAGGTTGCTTCGGCACCAGCTTTCCTTATTTCCGCCTGGCAAATATTTATTCACGTTCCAGATACCCACAACTACACACAGTCAGACCAGATCAGATTTTCTCTGCCATTGACGCTCCCTACCTTGTGGTTGGAGATTTCAACATCCACAGCCCCCGCACTGACCCCCTCCGCCTCCCCTCCTCCCAGGAAGCCTCCATCACCGACCCCTACTTCCATAGAGCCGACAGCCTCAACTTTACCTGCATCAACACCCCGGGGGAGTACACTCGGTACCCCCTCTCCGGCCCCCACAGACCCAGCGTCATAGACCTGGCCTTTGCTAACCTCGCTATGTTTCCTTTCGTACACAATTGGAACACCTCGTCTCTACCCTCCACCGGGTCGGATCACGTCCCCATCTCCATCTCCCTTTCAGCTCCCCTCCGACACGCCCCCCCCCCCCAGGCCAAATGGGACCTCCTGGACTGGACAGCCCTGGAACCGGCCCTCAAAGCCTACCACGTCCCCCCTCCCCCCCCACGCCCCTCCCCCCAGCAGTTTGACGCCTGGTTCTCGGCCTCTTTGTCCTGCCTGACCTCAACGCTTAGGACGGCTGCCCCCACATCTAGGCCATCATCCAGGTCTAAACCATGGTGGACCCCCCTCCTCACCGTGCTCCGAAAAGAGTACAACAAAGCCACAAGAAAAGCAAAAAAACTCCAGACCACACAGGCAAGGGAAACAGCCAGGCACTCCAGAAATGGTTACTTCAAAGCCATCAAGCGCGCCAAGTCTACATACTGGGCTGATTTCCTGGCCAAAACCACCCCCAACAACATCTGGACCGCCAAGAAACTTGTCACTCCCAGACAAGCAGCGAGGTTCCCATCCCTCCCAGATGCAAACGACCCCACCTCCATCAACAACGCCCTCCTCGCCCACTTCTTCCCGCCTCGGTCAGAACCCCCGCCCAGGGGGCGGCTCTCGCCCATGCCCAACGCGCCCCCCCTCACCAAAGACGAAATCTCCTCGGCCCTTGCCAAGTCCTCGCCCTCCTCGGCCCCAGGACCTGACGAAATACCCTACTCCGTTTGGAAACATATCCACAAGCACTACCCTGACATACTTCTAAATCTTCTGAGCCCCCTCCTGGCATACGGGTACCACCCTCCTTCGCTGAAAATTGCCAACGGTGTCGTCTTGGACAAACCAGGCAAAGCCTCCTACGACTCCCCCGCCTCCTTCCGCATCATAGTTCTGCTAAAAACTATCTCCAAGATCTTGGAGAGAGTTATGGCGGTCCGCCTGTTCGCCCTGGATAAGGCATCCGGCCTGCTCCACCCCAACCAATGCGGCTCAGTCCCAGGTTTAGGCACTTTCGATGCCTGCACCACTCTGGTCCACGAAGTTAAAACCCTCCAACGTACCCACCGCAAGGTGTCCTCCCTCTTCCTTGACATCAAGGCCGGTTTCGATAACGTCGACGCCCTCACCCTCCGCAAACGCCTCCTAGACAAGAACACCCCCAGATACATGGTAGACTGGGTCTCCTCTTTCCTCTCGGAACGAAGGTGTACCCTGGTCTACCAAGGTTCGCCCAAGACCCCCTCCCCAGTCACAGTCGGAACACCTCAGGGTTCCCCCATCTCTCCGCTTTTATTGATCATTTACGTGGCACCCCTCCATACCGACATAAGAGAAGGCCTTATGCTTTCCTACGTTGACGACTTCGTACTCACGGTCTCCTCCCCCTCCTACCGTTCCAATGTGCGCCGGCTGCAAAGCTTGTTCACGGCCCTATCCCGCCGAGCCACGACCCTGGGTGTGGCCTTCTCCATCCCGAAGACAGAGCTCATCCACTGGCGCACCCCAAGTCAAAGGGCACCCTCAAAGCCAACCACCCCGTCACCCTCAACGACCAGATCTTCCGCCCCTCCGAGGAGGTGAGGTGGCTCGGTTACTGGTTCTCTCCTGCCCTCAACACCACCAATCACTTCGAAAGACGCCTAGCCCTGGCCAATGCCGCGTTCTCTTTTATAAGAGGAGTTGCCTCGCCGGGGCGGGAGTCCGTCCCTTCCTCTCTCACCGGCTCGCCATGGGCCTCATCCTCCCGATCCTCACCTATGGTGCGGACCTGCTCATCCCAAACACTCGCTCCACCAATCGCATGAGCACTTTCTGGCATAGGGTGCAGAGGTGGACCACCAATTGTTTTTTCGCCACCCCCATCCCTATACTGTCCAGGGAGGCATGCCTCCCTCCCATCGGCCCGTACTGCAGACACAAAAGACGCATAGCAGCGCTCAGGCTCTGCTGCTCACCACCCTCCCTAAACCCTGCGGCTGCCCGCCTCCCCCCCACCTTCCCCTCACTATCCGGCTTCAGGGCCTCTGACACCTGTCCCCCAATGACTATTGGTCTCTCGTCCGTCTACCTTCCCCTCAGCTGGAAAACCCCGGTTCCCTCCCCCCCAATGAGAAGACACCTCCCCATAGACGAGCTCGCTCACTTGGCCTTTCCCCTCGGACACGGTTTCAAACGTTTCCCCCAGATTGGCCGTACACCCCTCCCCCCATCGGAAGACATCCCCCCCCGTCCTCATGACACGCACCTACACGACGCTCAAAGAAAGGGCTCATAAACTCCTCCTCCAGACTGGGAAGACTCCTTCCCACACCCCCCTACTACGGATACCCCGCCTCCACCACCCCTCACCCCTTCATGGGGCTCGATAAGTTCGCCGCCGGCCGTATACACCAAATGCGCTCCGGCAAAAGCTACCTGCTTGCCCACCCCACCTGGCGGACGACCCAGATCGCCCGTCCACCTGCCCCCGGTGTCTCGAAGCCCCAGAGACCTTCGAACACGCCGTACTCCACTGCCCAGCCAGGGCTGAAGCCAGACACTCCCATCTAAGTGGGGTAGAAAGCCTCTCCCCGAGAGCCCAATCTGGAACCATCCACCCTCCCTCTCAGCCCTCTGGCGTTTTATCCTAGACACCTGCACCGGTTTCCCCCATGGCGACCCCCTTCCTCCTGACCAACAATAAAGACCAACCACCCGTACACCCACCGTACATCCCCCCGGCCCGAGATACCCCCACCTCACCCACCCTACAACCTGCGCGTTTGTTTTTTGTATTTTTTTTTTAAGCTTTACGAGTTACGAAGTGCGTTGGATTTTCCCTATATAATGTATGTTTTTGACAGACGAGGCCGCGGGTTTTTGGCTTCAATACTTAGTACTAGCAAGAGTGGGAAATGGTTTCTTTTGTTTATGTTTTTGCTTTATAGGTTTTGTTTTTTCCATAGCCTCCGCTACATGAAGCTTTTTGTACCTTAAAACAATGAACGCATGATATAAAAAAAAAAAAAAAAAAAAAAAAGGCTCTTGTTTAGATACGAACCATCTCCTTACACCTCCGGCGATTGAAATCTCAACACCACGAGCAATCATCGTCAACATCCTTTTCTCCAACGCACTCTTAGTGAGCTGCACCCCCCCTATGATAGATTCGGACTTGGGCACCCGTTTCTTAGGGACTGTCCCATCCACCCTTTCGCTTTTGTTTCGCGTCTTCGCTTAGCATTTGCACGGTCGGCAACACCCTCGCGTCCATGTTACAGACGGCTGGGATACGGTTCGCAGTAAGAGGAAACTTTTCACCAGGCCACGGTCGATTTCTCTGCTCTCTTCGATTTCGTTTCGTTCGAGGCTGCCTTGTCAGACACGCACACGTCTCCGATAGTTCCTACGATACTTGGGTCTACCCCTCCTCTCCTCCGCTCGGTTCGTCCCGTGGCTCGGTTACAGCCAAACATCCTCTCATTAGCTGGCACCCTTACTGCCACTTCCCCTGGGTCTCCCCCTCCCCGTGGCTCGGCTCGGCCACAGCCCTCGGTTACGCTCGTCATGGTATTGCACTGCCTCCTTGGACGATGTCAACGCCTTGGGTTACGGTTTAATGTGACGGACTTGCTTGGTTTTAGCGCTTTCTGTCCCCCCGTTGTGTGTTCTGTAGTTTTTGGCTGAATTTTCACGGTCGGGTTTCTGTTAGAGTACTCTGGGATATTAATGTGGTTTCTTTTGTTTTATGTCAAGGGGAGTTTTGGGTCCGGTTTTCCTGTTGTCTCCTGCTTGTCGTGTCGGTGATTTATTTCTGTTGTCTACTTAGCCGATAGGGTTTTTTGTCTTCGCGGCGGATCGTACGGTTGGTTCCACACCAGAGGGACTTGGGATGATGGTTTTTTCGGTGGTCCGAGGAGGATTTCTTTTCACAGAGGGTTTTTGCTTTACCATAGCCACCGCTACATGTAGTCGTTGTCCCCTAGGTAGTTGAATACAATCGCACATGATACAAAAAAAAAAAAAAAGGCCTCTTAGTTTAGACCCCTCCGAGGAGGTAAGGTGGCTCGGTTACTGGTTCTCCCCAGCCCTCACCACCACCAGTCACTTTGAGAGACGCCTGGCTCTGGCCAACGCTGTTTTTTCCTTCATAAAGAGAGTCGCCTCTCCGGGAGCGGGAGTTCGCCCCTTCTTCTCACACCGGCTCGCCATGGGACTCGTCCTCCCA
>NESQ01000568.1:0-41019 GCA_003070745.1 Tuber borchii | reverse complement strand
TGAATCGGAGGACATCACTGGAATATTGCCATCCCTCGTGGGGGAACGCGGTGAATCGCCGGCCATCCGTATCCCGTTTGCCGTCAATCATCAAGTTTGCTGAATCGACAGCTGCCATTGGACTTACTTCATCGCCCTGCTCAAGTCGGCAAAGAGCGTAAGCGCGAGGCTCATTTCGCTACCGAAAATTGCGACGATGAAACGCCCAAGAGACTAGGCTTGAGTTCTATCAATGAGTTTTTGAAAGCGAAGGAGGTACGGAAGCGCGACGCTCAGTTCGATGACGAAACTTCGGAGGAGCCTGAGCGAACGAGATTGCGAGAGGATTCCGTCCTGAGGGAAGGTTTGAAGTGCTATGCAAGACTTTCATCCAAGCTCGACTGTTCACCCGTTCAAACTAGACGAGCAGTGGGTTAGTGGTTTATTCTGACATTTCATAGGGATGTTTGTTTCCTTTTCTGTTTCGCGATGAGTTCAGCGACGTGTTCAGCATGTAGATTATTTACTAGATGCACCTAGGCATGTAATAGTAGTTTAGTTTCATAGTGTTGCCGAAAGGATGTTCACCCTAGATAGCGTATGAGCAGTGCAGATGTGACGTGCCGTGGGGGGTGTTGACGATGGTGCGTCACGACATTGATGTCGGAAGGGTAGCGACCTCACGCTTTGTAGTTTCGCAAGTCTTATTGCGGCTTAAACCCCTATTGAACATACAACGCCGATTGACATCTTACCCCGTAGGGCTACCTCCATATCGCACTCGCGATCCCCTTGACGGCCAAATTTCTTTTCAACGTACAGTCACGCCGCGCCGCACCTCCTTATGGTTGTCCACTGGCAAGAGGAGTATAAGAAGGCCATCCTGCCCCTGGCTCTCCCCACGCTCAGTTCCACACAAACTGATCGTCTCCCCTCGGTCATCCTTCGTTTGACATCCTTTCTTCGAACACCCACGACGCCACACGCCTGAAGAGCCGGAGCTTGAATTTACACAAACCTCCTACTCATCTTGACGAATAGTTCTTACGAATCGTTCTTACGCCATGCATCCAATGACAACGTTGAAACAAAACAAACACCGGCGTAAAAGACTAAGTAAGAACTATCTCTACATCAATCCAGTAGGCATTATCTTATCATCTCCGTCGCTCCAGACGTCATGCCATCCAAACACCCGCAGACGGCGAAGCCAACCAGTGTCCAAGTGCAGAAAGCACTACCCGCGAATAGCTGCAACTGCCCGTGAGGTGTCGAGAATGTAAGAAATCTTCCATATTATCAAAACCACCCATTCTGTACCGTGAATCTATCAACTAATAGTTACGTGGACAGTCGTTCATTGATGTTGGACAAAAAGCCTGTATTTGAACGGCGGTGCAGGATTCAAGGTGGGTGAATGCAACATCCAGTACTACGCATATACCAGAAAGTTCAGTCCTAACTGTAGGTGGGATCAGGGGGGCACGCTATGGCGAAATTTCGTACGCCAAAGGCTGGTGTGGGTTCCCCAACCGCGACGGGCGCAAGGGTCCATACAGACGTGGCGCGATCAAATCAAGGCCTACATCACGGGCTCTCATGGAAACCCGGGTCCCTGACTGACGATCAATTGGACTCAGTCATCATTTTCGCAAGCTCCCTTCCCCCAGTCAAAGTCCAGATTGCACGTATAAAAAACAAGCACCGCCAAGAAGACGTGCAGAAGTCGAACCCAATTAAGGCACTTAGTCAGGGACATATGTAGAAAGCTTCAGGCGATGATGGATCGTCTCAGGCGGAGCGCTGAGAAGCTGGATTGGACGCTGACACGGAACATCAGAGTAAGTTCTCATCGCCAGCTACGGTAGTTTCCTATTCGCGACTAGTACTAACTATTTTTTCTAGCAGTTCAATGCGATTGGGACTTCTCCATATTGCCCAAGGGCGATAAGGCTCCACATTGTTCGTCGACGGGCGCTCCTAAAGCTAACACCCTTTCTTGGACCACCGCTGGTATGCCACCGACCCCGGCGAAGGGATCGCGTGGGGGTCCTGGCATCACCCAGCATAAAAACCTACTCCAGGTTCTCAAGCGACAACATGTAGAGGAGGCAATCGGTTATCCTCGATATCTCATCGGGGCGACCGGGCACAGAGCCACCTCATTGGCCAGCAACCCTCAGATCCTCTCCCTATCTCTGAGCTCATATTTTTATATAGAGATGATGACATCCAGGCATGGCTCCTCGCCAATCGGGCAAAGATCCTCTGGATCTTTTGGTGCTGGAGTCACGTCAGGATCTGGGCAGGAACCGAGAGGAGACCCCCGCGCCTGCTTCCGGGCGATACCTTTTTTTAATCGCAAGGTCTGGGATCGCTGGGGGCATATGGATGATAACGTAGAAGAGGAATATCCCAGCGACGACGGCCACAACGACAGCTCCGGCAAAGATGACGAAAGCAATCCCGATGAAAACTTGGGCAGGACAGTTACAACACGAGAAACATCGGGAGATACTCGGACACCTGCTAGTAATCCCCGCCGTACTAGTAATCGCGTCGTACTAAAGACATCATTGTTGTTGTAAGTTTTTGTGCCCAATGTGCTTTTGATTCAATATCTTAATACAAACTCTATGGCAAATCAAACACCTAGGACGACGATAAGGATGTTCATGAACTCCACGCGGGGGGACTCAGAAAGCGACTCTCCCCCATTCGTAATGCACCTAGAAGACCTACCCAGCATTCTGAAGATAGGGACCCAGACACCGGGCCCTCTAAGCCATTGGAGCAAGAACAACTCAGATCCATGAGGAACCCCACTACCATTCGTGATCCACCTGGAAGATGTACGCAGGATTCGGAACATAGGGATCCAGGCACCGGGCCCTCTAGGCCGTCGGACCAAGAACAACTCAAATTAAAGAGGGATTTTGTCCAAGCGAATCCCTGGGCATACAGCTATTAAGGAATCCGGAGGCTGTGGCGGCTCAGCCTAGACCACTGACTATGGTGTCCGAACCTGGACCAGCGACTCTAGTGCCCAAACCAAGAGAGCGTCGTCGTCACGCTCGTGGGCATGATGGCACCATCGATAGCCCTGTTTCCCAACCTGAACAATCTGAGGATCACGATATTCATCGTGGGACATCCTCTACCCCCACGCCGAGACCTTTACACTAGCAGCGACTGCCCCGCCTGCTCCTACGACATCGACTGCTCCTGCCCCTACAAGCGTTCCTCCCGGTAGAGCTAGCCCCCCTGCACCCCAGCAAACTACGGCAGCCAGAACTACTAGGGATGCTAGTACCCACCCCAATGCGACACACACCGTCGGAAAAAAAAAAGCCAAAGGCCAAGCTGACACATCTAGTCTTAAAAGGCACGACCAGCCTGAACCCCTGATGCCTTTCCCCCGTCGAGGGCCAAGTCGCCGCAGACGTCGCGAACATAAATATCTTCACGTTTTTTCCACCGCTCAAATTTCCCTTTTGTTTTGATACATCTTTTCTAGTCGTCTGGCATTCTTCAGATTTTCGTGGGTTGTTGTCGCTTGTATAATAGTAATAGTAATCAAACCCAGAGGCCCCCTTCAAGTTGCTTTGGTACCTAGTAGTCGCTACCTTTCGGATTTTTCTCGTACTAGTAATTGCCGCACATCTCGTTATAGGATGTTATCCAGGCTAGCGTCCACAAACTGCGTGGGTCAATCGCTAGACTGTGATCTTAGTGCTTATTTTTACATTGGGTTCAGCTGCACAAATTGGACATCGGGAGATGAAGGTACCTACCGCCAAGTCTTTTTACATATTATTCCATGGGTTCAGCTGCGCTAATTGGGCGTCGAGAGATGAGAGTACATGCCGCCAAGTCTTTTTAGGTGTGGCGAATAAGATGAGCGATAACTCGGTTTCGACTAATTCTTCTTTCACGACTTTGTGCGGAGCCCTCCAGGAGTTGAGATTGTCTGCGTCGCGAGTGCAAGTTTGACGATCCTCAAAACCCGTTCCCCAGCTAATTCATTCACTCGCATACCGAGTGATAGTCTGTGCACGTCTATATCCAGTATTGCGTGAACAGACCGACTGCGTCAGGTTATTCGCGAGCCCCTTGCATACAGGTTCTAAGGCGCCCAGCGCTACGATTCGATATCCGGAAATGAGGGTAGATTATCCTAATCTTCTTTTAGCGTAGCGAGAGTCTCGCGAGCAACCCCTCGTCGCTAATCGACACCCCTTGCAGCTAGATTTCGCCCAGCCAGCATGGTGGCTACTCTTACATTTCACGTAATTTTTCTGACGCCAGAGTACTGAATTGTCAGTGTCTAGTTCTATAGATCAGTATGTCTCCTTTAAAGCACAAGAACGATTCTGAAAACGCAGTTTCGTAGGCGAATTTTTACTCGGATCACGCACTCCTTCACTCCATCTAACTCTCTTCGCAAGAATGTGCTGACTCCAGGACTTGAGATTGTCGGGGTCGCCGGCAACAGGATTGAGCCCGTTGCCCGGCCAATTCTTTCAGTTGCATACCGAGTGATAGACTGTGCATGGCTATATCCGGTCTGACGTGAACTGACAGTGTTTTACTTATTCACTAGGTGAACTCCTTACATACGGTTTCTAGTGCTTTCAGCGCTGCTGATTTGATGTTCAGAGATGGGAGTAGATACTGCTAGTGCTCTTTTGGCGTGGCGATGTCTCGAGGGCAGCCCACATCGCTAAACGACACCCCTTGCAGCTAGATTTTGCCTAGCCCCGACACTAGCGACACCTTCATTTCGTCTAATATTTTCCACGACGGACAAGTGAGTCCTATGAGATTCAAGAAACCCTAGATCACGAACGCAGTATTGAACACTCCCAAACCCCCTTTGAGTAGATGTCATTTGCTCTTGCATACCGAGTGATAGTCTGTGAGGCTACCAACCTCCTAAATCTTAGTGTACGGGTATAAGACCTAACGCGTCCTATTCAACACAAGAATCTACATAGACTCCTAGCCTTCACAACACGGGACATATATTTCAATTGTGATATATCCTGATTCCTATCTTACCCAATGCTCGCTAACGGTCCAGTATCCCACCATGCATTCAAATTCACGGAGTCAGCCAACTGCCCGAGTGTGCAATCTAAACGGGCGTAGGCGCGAAGTTGTACCCGACACCGTGGGATCCAGTTAGCCAACTGCCCCAGTAGGCAATCTGAATGGGCGTAGGCGCGAACTTGTACCTGACAGCATAGGATCTAGTCAGCCAACTCCCCGAGTGGGCAATCTAAGCAGAAGTAGGCGTGGCGCCGTACCCGACTCCATGGTATCCAATCAGCCAACTACCCAAGTAGGCAATCAGAACAGACGTGGACGCGACGTCATACCGGAGGAGTCTGGATCGGGAACACCACAGAATGAACCAGGCAGCTTCCATAGTATGTCACAGAACGACCAGTTATCAAGTCAGAATTCTTCCCCACCCCCAATTGCCAGACGTCTTGAAGGAAGACCACCAAAGCGCCAACGCAGGAGCATAATTCAGACCACCGCATATACTGAACCTGAGATGGAGCCTGATGGACAATGATATCCGGAACCTGTTCATCTTAGTGACGATAGTGGCGATAAGGAGTACCATGATTCAGACAACATCAGCAAAAATAAGTCTCTGCGCCCTGTACGCCCTGTGCGTCTGGCGCACCTGGCGCACATAACGTCAACTGCGAATCAGGATGCAACCTTGTACTCGCTTAACTCAGAGCGCAACTGGCGCAACACCACAACTTTCTGAACCCACCTGGCGCAACACTACATTTTCCTGAACACACCCGGCGCAATACCACTTCTTCAGAAAAGAGTCAAGGAGGTCCCCTTATCCACCCCTGATCTAGGTCACAGAATATATCAAGTTCATAAAGCCCTTATAAATCGTGTATTTTATCTCTAATTCTACTACTAGTTATTTACATAAGAACTGCCCCATCACCACCTGTGGAAAAACCCAGCATTATGATCTCCCCCCTTAAGGTGATAGCGCGATGGAAACACCTTCTATGGAAATGCTCTTTTTATGGTGGACTGCCTGGATGGTGTAGAATGCCGTCATAAAAGGGCTCCACGATCGCATGCCTAAAGCCCCAGGAATCTGGCTATAAAGTCAGCGCTCAAAAAACTCACCATAAGGACTCCCCCTTCAGAGAACTCTGTAGCGCCATGGATAATACTCGTATGGAGACGTCCTTTTGGCGGTGGACAGATGGGATGGCGTAGAACCCCGTCGTAGAAGGACCTGGCGATCGCATGCCTAACGCCCCCGGAATCTGGCTTTAAAGTCAGCGCTTTCCAAACATCCAATAAAACCTGGCATATGGACTCCCCCTTCAGAAGACTCTGTAGCGCCATGGAAGATGCTCGTATGGGGATGTCCTTTGGGCGGTGGACAGAGGGGATGGCGTAGAACGCCGTCATAAAAGGGCTTCGTGATCGCATGCCTAACGCCACCGGAATCTGGCTATAAAGTCAGCACTAAAAAGATCTGCCATAAGGACTCCCCCTTCAGAGAACTCTGTAGCGCCATGGAAAATGGTCGTATGGAGACGCCCTTTTGGCTGTGAGTAGATTGGATACCGTAGAATGCTGTCGGAAAAGGGCTTTGTGATCGCATCCCTAACGCCAAGGGAATCTGACTTTAAACTCAGTACTTTCCAAATAGCCAGGACTAAAAAAACCTGGCATAAGGACCCCCCTTCAGAGGACTCTGTACTAGGGCTATGGAAAATGGTTTTTTTGTGAAGACTTTAGAGTTGGCTGGGGTTGAGATTAGTGAGGGGGTGGTGAAAGCGTGGTGATGAAAGTGTGGTGATGAAAGTGCAGAGTCACGTCGTGTTAAAGGCTAAGTGCCGAGAAACCACAACACCACTGGTGGAGAGTGTCCTAGCTATCACTCACTTTCACACTGGAGTGAACTGGCATTTTCGCTCTCTCAATGATCAAGTTCTGCAAATAGAATACTAGTAATACCTTTGCCTGGTGTTAGTGTCTTTAGTGCAAATTTAAGATTAAGAGTACGGTGGCTTTCTCACTTAGCACTCATACTAACCTATCTGTCTTTGCCAAGAGTAGCCCCTATTTTTGTATGAGAGAAGGCTGGAATACTAGTCAGAAGGCGGGTATTGACTAGGGGGTACTCAGGAAGTAGAGTAGTTAAGTGGTCTATCCAGATGTGCGATGGTGTTGTGAAGTGCATCCAGAAGGTTGGGGGGTAATTTAGTGTGGCAACGCACCCCAGGCGAAAAAGAGCATTGCAACCCGCATCAGGGCGTACCAGGTGCTGAGTGCGCAAAAGTAAGATCGCTTGCGTCAGGGTGCAATACTAGAGCACCTGACGTATAGTATATTTTTGCTGATAGACGAGGAAGAAAACCGAACAATACAACAAACCTGATGTAGAAGTCCTCGATGGCGCAGATGGCACTCTATCCGGACGACTTTGTGGGTCTCAAATGGCTGAGAGACAGGGAAACAATGACCGAAAGACTGTGCAACTTTCGACCACCTCCGGATCGCAGGACGCCACTCTTGTCCGGCAGACCCCCGCAGCTCGTGTAAGGATAATTCCCGGCAGGGCCTACACCCTACCAGCGTTCCCGTCATCAAGTACAGCACGGTATTCGTCTCCACTTGGAATCCCTAGTACTACTACATCTGGTGTTAGAAGCTCGAGCCCACCAACAAGCGAACTAACCACACCACAGCCCGGGCGCATCAGGGCAGTAACCAACTCACGGAGAAACACGATGACAAGGGTAGAAGGAGAAATAGTAGTCATGGCAAAATATCTGATGCTTCAGTACTCCCTCTTTGTTGATCCACTCCCGGACCCGGTTACTTTGACATCAGTAGTGCACGGTGTTTGGAGTCGCGTGCAGGATGAGATTGCGGACGCCGGGAATATTGAAGCATCTGAGAAAGGTCTTGACCTTGTAAGTGCCTTCCGATGTGATAAGATACAGGGTGTTTTACTAACTATCAAAGATACGGCAAAAACACTCGGCTGTGCGGGACCAATTCGTATATTATATTAAAAATAACATAAAGAAATTATACGAATTGGGAGGTGACCCGACAGCTATCGCACGTAGGGTCGAATACGTCCTCGAAGCGGACAGGTTCATGTGTCCCTCAGATGGATATGAGGTTGGTATCACTGATTGAGAAACCAGGATTTTGGATCACTACTGACTATGAACTGGGCATAGGAAATAACCTTCCAGTTCCTGGCGCCCCAGATTGCCGACGCAATATATATTAAGTATTTCGAGGGCAAGAGAACGGTGGAGATCTTAAAGCCGGGTTTTTTAGAGTGTATCAATGAGACGATCGTCTGCCTCACATGTGCAATACTCTGCCATACCCTGTGGATGTGGCGAACTGAGGCACTCCTTGACCCTCCGGAGTTCAAGACTGAGGCCGTCAGAGGTGAGAGTTTCCTGATCTCCGGGCCTTTCATTCCGTTCGGTCAAGACTTAGAGAGCTCACAAATTGGCAAGATCTTTTCTTACAGCAGAGGAACACATGGCCGGGGTTCCCAAGGGCGACACAAGAGCTGATGGTCCGGAATCTGCGTGAAACGATCATGGATAAGGTTAACCAAGAAAATCCTGTTCTGAAGGACAGGCGCGAAGGCTTTCCCCACAATCATGAGGTAGTTCACGGGGAACTGGAGCGTCTGCTATCCAGCCGAAATCCGAGACGACCCGCTGCGCGAGAACCGACACCAATCAACACTTGCGCGAGGGGCCTAGTAGGACGCCTGGAGAGTCAACAGGAGCGTGAGCTATCCAGCCATGAGCCGAGATGAGCAGCTGCGCAAGAACCGACCGCAATCAACACCGACGGCAGGGGCCTCGAAGGACACCAGGGGAGTCAAGATGCCTCGTAGGAGAGCGCCAAGTGATTCGACTTTAGCCAGTCGGCCTTTGCTCGGACGCTTCGAGGCTTGGATGCTGAGTCAGTGACTTTTGATAACTCACTAGACTTGACGCTGGAGCAGGAGCAGGAGAGCGCTGCCAACCCAGATCTAGCCAGTCGCCTTTCCCTGAACCTGGATGACTTTCAGGAAGATTAGGCAGCTGCGGGGGAGAACGTTCGCCAAAACGGCGACGAGGTCATATAGAATAAATAGATTTACTAGGCCGAGCAGTGTGAGCAGGACGTAGTAATGGGCACGATCATGCTCGATGCTCGAGCATGATCGTGCCCATCGTGCCAATCACTACAGGACGTCGAGGCGATCACAATGTAATAGTAGTAGATAAAATAAAATATGGGAACAAAGCTTAATAGAGTACCAGGCGTGGAGTACTAGTACTAGTGACGAAGTCAGGAACTGGCGTGTAAGATGTTGAGCAATCTCGAAGCCATCTGGAAGATAGATGTATTGATTCTCGACGGCGTCAGGAGACTTTGGCCTAGCCTCAGATGGTATCCTGCATGCGTCTAAAGAGCCCCGAGTAGCATCGGGACGTGATACCAAAAGTAAGCTGCATCATGATGCGATTGGTCGAGAAGGTGATCGTCAGGAGGTGAGAGGCGAGGAACAGAGGCCGTCAGGATGGGAGAGGCTAGAATCTGAGGGCGTCAGGAAGGGAGAGTGTAAAATCAGAAGGTATCGGGACGTAGGAGCAGAGCATTGGACGTCTTCAGGAAGGAGAGGACGCAGGGATCGACGTTGGGATTGCGTCAGGATGCTGCATGATGGGGATGGCGACCTCCGGACTGAACGTCACACGAATGTTGCGTTTAAAATCGCGGGTGCCGTTTTGTGCCTCTCGAGCGTCAGCCGCACAGGACGCTCAGGACGCATATTAGAATTTTTCCTGATGAGGTAAGGTTAGTGTAAAATCAGGTTTCAAGTGAGTGGTTTGTCGGAAGGAGGGGAGCAGGGCTAATACTCAGCTAATCAAGCAGAGGGAAGAAGGTGTCAATTCAGGGCTGGGGAAGGAGGGAGAAGTTTAGGGTGGTTGAAGTAAAGAGAGATGGGAACATGATCTGACCCAGTAAACAGGAGTGAAGTTTCCCCCAATTTGTGGAAGGGAAGTAGGGCAGGGAGGCAAAGGCCAAGTCAATTGACGACGGTTGGGCTAAGCCTCCGAGTGGAAAATGGGTATAAACTCCAGGAGTGTCGAGGAGAGAAAAGCCTAAGTCAGAGGCTCTGGAAAAGTACAGGAAGGACATTGCAAGTTCTCTTGAGGAGTGATGTCTGGAGGAGTTGATGGAGGGGTGGTGGAGGTTAAACTCACCTAAGACAACTAGGGGGAGTGTCACTACTGAGAAGGAAAGTACAAGAGCAATGGTCATACTGCCGCTAGGACGCTTTGACCACAAATTGTAAATATCCAGAATGTAAAAGGAAGGACAGCCAATTCCAAACATGTCTTTGGTAAAAATATGAAGAGAGTAAGCATCTAATCTGTCGAGACCAACAGGTAGGACAGAAACTTCCGACTGGAAGGACTGTAAAACATAAAAGGCCACCTTGGACTTGGAGTTAGCAGGGGAGTTAGGGTGATAGCAACTAAAGCCTTCACAGGAGAGGAGACAAGGGGGCCAAAAAGGAGGATCTTGCAGTGCTATAACTGCAGGGGGGACAGGGCAATATTTAAAGATATTAATCAAGGAAAGAAAGATATTCCAGCTCGCGAGGTAGTTGTGTTAAAGAAGGTGAAAAGATCGAACAGGGGTCAGCCCTGATGACGGGGAAGAGTAGGTGTGAGACATCTTCCCGATGCGAAGCCGAGGGGTCATGTGCAAAAGGGCAGGGACTAAGGGCCACCTCAAGGGGGGGCTGGCCAATCATAGAGGAGGAACAATGAGAGGCTGAGAGCTGGAGGGCCTTCACAGTAGTGAGGTCGAAGGGGACTGGCTATCTGTCTGGGCTGATGGGGTTTACCAGGAGGCCAGGAGGAGGAGGGGTAGGATGCGTCAGAGATGTTCAGAGCCTCAGTGTTCTGGAGCAGGAGCCAGTACTAAGTAGGGTTGTGAAGCTGGTTTGGCAGAGCAATCCCTATCACGAGCAGAGTGGGGTTTAGAGCAGGTAGGGTATCTAGCAGGAGAAGCGACATAGCAACCTAGTACAGGACTATGGTTTTCCTCCCTGGGGCAAGTCGGGTTAGTACAGCGATAGTGGGATTAGGGTCAGGGGCTACTAGAGAATAGGAATATCACGTGATTCTTACAAAGGGGTTTGAGGTGACCATACTTCCAACAGGTGAAGCATTAGTTGGTAGGAGAGAATGGATAGACTCTTTGGACAGGGTGGTTATCCTAAAACAGCAGCATGGACGGGGGATCAGCTATGCGAGAAGCACAGTTGAGAGCGATAGTGATGACTACCAAGAATGTCATTTTGCCAGTAGTCTGAGCTTGGCGATCGGGGTTGAGAAAACAGGAGCAGGTTATCTAGAAACATTTGGCGTGATAAATGCAGGCTAGGAGGAGATGGTAGAGGTCCTGATCTATGTCCGGATGAGCCTCAATTGGAAGACTGTGGATGGCGAACTATATGTCTGTGGGTGCAAGGTAGAAGCCTTACCAGTGGTTATCTGAAATAGGAAAGGCTTGATTGAGGTGAGCAGCAGGCTGGTCGAAGAAAGGGGAATAGGATTCGGCAGTGATAGAGGTATCGGCAACAAGTAGGGTGACAGCTTCATTATTGTTAACAAAACCTTTGAAGTCCTTATCAAGTTCAGAGCCAGCCTTCAGGAGGACAGTAGCGGCGATGTCAGGGAATCAAACACGGATCAGGGATTCTTGGGTATGTGGCCTGTGAGTGAGATGAGTGACGAAGAACCTCCTGATAGCAGTGGGAAGGGGAGCAGTACTTTGGGGGGAGGACTCCTGTATGACAGCTGCGACATTGTTGGCAAAGGAGCCATAGGGATATTTTCTCCCTTGTGCTTTAGTCTTGACCGTATTGGCCTCAACTGCAGGATCGAACTCACAGGTACCACCATGAATGACATGAGCGTAGGAGAGAGTGAGGGCAGCTGGATTGGGCCCAGTAGTACGAGGGTTGGTAGGAGCGGAGGTCGGACTGCAAGGCGCAGTAGAGCGGGGTAGAAGAGGATGTGATTGGGGGCGTGCATTTGTTCTTGGGGGAGCCAATGAAGGAGGTGAGGCAGGAGTCACTCTCTATGACAGGTCAAGTATTGCAGTGCGTATTTCCTCAAGCTGCTCATCTGAGCGGTCATTGGCTACTTGAGATTGGAGGTCATGGACATTTGGGTGTAGCTCCTCGAGGCGTTCTCCAATAAAAGAGATGGGATGGATAGCAGAACAGAGGAGTGGAAGAAGGGCACCTTCATCAGTAGTGAGAGAGTCGCACTCCTAGGAAGACAAAGAGGGAAGCTGATCGGGAGTAGAGGAGATGAGACTACGCGTACGCCTAAAGAGAGTGGCTAAGAAGCATGCTTCGGGGGTACCATCAGCGATAGAGATAGTACTGGAGGAATGGCCTGAGTGAGAAATGAAGTGGGAGTGGGAGAGGGGGGGCCACGGGGATCCATGGCTGGGCTCAGGGAAGCGAACCCTAACCAGAGTGTAGGTGTAGTAGTGAGAAGAGATCGTCCTCTAAGCGACGTGGTAGTATTAAACTTGTGGTCAGGAAAATAGAGGGTGCTGAGTGTAATCCCTGAGAGAGAAGGGCACTGAGTATTTAACAGGTAGTTTGATTTGAGAATATTCAATGAAGTATATTCAGATATGGGGAGAAGGGTGGAGGGGGGGGAGGGGACGAGGAGGCTATGGCCCTACGTAAGTATTATATCAGATGGCCCTGCTAGGACGAAAAAGGCCGTGTAGTGAATTGTTGTGAGCAAGTCAGGGGAACCTCACAACAATTCGCTAAACAGTATCATGCAGGCGCAAGCTTATGGTCAAGCTCTATATGTATATAGAATTAATTGTCTAGAAAATAAACAGAAAGAAACTAATATACTATAATCTAGTTTGCCCTGTACATGTGAGATTCTGAACTAGGGCACATGCCGACTTCGGAGATGATAGGAGGAAATATGTCAGGGCGTACAGAAGAGGCAATGTGAAGCCAGTGCCATCATAATAGTGTACCGGAGCTAAGGTTTACCCTGGACGTTGATTGCAATATGAGCTAGTGTCAAGGGAGAGAGAAAATTGCAACGCAAATCAGAGTGCACCTGATACAGAGTACGCAGGTCAGGGCATACCTGACACTAGGAAAGCTAAAGCTATGTCGCTTCTATCACGGTACAATACCAATGCATCTCAGGCAGGGTATTGTTTTTGCGATTAACGATGGTAGACTATAGGAGGATTCTCAAAGGACGTTGGAATAAAGTGTTGAATGTCTTTGATTATAGCAACATGTTAGCATTTTGCCTCAATAGTATATATCATGAATTGATCTGATATAGCCAGCATAATCCATCTACTGAGGTCTGGCTTCCTGAAGATCATGTAATACTTTAATCACTCTCAATTAAACTACTAAGGCAATACGAAATCCCAGGTCTAGCGTTTCAAGGAAGTGACCCTTACGACATCCACTGTGTGCGATACACAAGTACCCTAGTCTTCAGGAACTATGAGTCGCAATAATTGGGCTTGAGTCTAAGCTGGTACATAAGAGAGGTATGGTACACTAAGGGGCCATCTGCTGGCAGGCCTTGTGGCGCTCTTCAAAATCATAGATCTCACCAGTAAGAATGCTGTTCATCTATTAGTAGTGGCTATTCACATGTTGAGTACAGTCAGTTCAGGATACTTCTCCAAAATTCAAGGCCTTTTTGCAGTCAAGATAAGAGTAGATGCTAAAGTATTTACAATAGTTGATGTAGGGGCAATACTTGGCCTGGCACACCTGATCGCCAAGGGGCAAGGGTGCAGGCTGCTTAAAGACAGGATTGATTTCAGATTATTCAACAAGACTATTAAGAAATCAGGAGACTAGCAGCCTGAGGTGGTAGGGGGTTTGCTGTTCAAGAGTGTTATATAGTGCGGCGATACAGGCACAAAAAATGCCATCTAGCAAATTATAGTCAGGAAGTCAGGGGAACCTCACCACAATTCGCTACATGGCATTTTGAAGGTTTGAGTACATGGTCCCACTGTCTATGTATATAAAACCAATCTTGTAGAAAATAAAAAGTTAACAACTATTATATGACAAACTAATTTGTCCTGTACAGGTGAGATTCTGAACTGGGACACAGGCCAACACCACAGATGACAGGAGAACATACTTCAGAGCACACAGAGGAGGCAATGTGAAGCCTGCGCTATCATCATAGTGAACTGGAGCTAAGTTTTAGACAGGGCATCAGTACGACATATAGAGGTATCAGGATAGAGAGAGCATTGCAATTCAACTCAGTGCCCACTTGACTGAAGGAATACAAGTCAGAATGTACCTGATGCTCGGAACGCAGAAGCGATGGCACTTGTCTTAGGATTCAATTTCGACGTATCTGACTCCAAGTATTTTTTTGCTAATAATGATACTAACCTTTGGCCTTTTTTTTTTTCTATTTCCTTTCTCTTCCATATTTTTTGGGCTTTGTTTTTTATTTTTTATCTCTAGTTTATATTTATTCCCTAAGCTGGTAGCTAACTAGATATAAAGTCTGCCTAGCTGTATTACCAATGTAGATCAAAAACCCCCAACTACAAAGTATCTTGCATACCTCCCACTAAAACCCGCTAACCCTCCCCTACAAACCTGACTACTAGGATATGGTAGAAACTAAATGCCCAGTACTATGGGTAAAAACTACAGAAGAAACAATAGGCCTGAAATCATTGAACTAATAACCTCCACAGATGTCAACCCCGAAGGAAAAGCCCCAAAACGACAGTGAGAAATCTATAAAACAAACAAAGAAATCTTAAAACCCATCAAGAAATCTACTATCCCATTGACAAAAGAATGGATATACCAACTTGCATTAGTACAATATAAAGAACAAAATATCAGGGGCATAAAGATCAACAGCCAAAATCCAGGCGAGAACCAGAGGGAGCTCTATATGACTAAGCCCGTCCAGTGGACACATATGGTGTAATGAGTGAGACCCAGTATCAACTGGATCCTGGACCGAAGAAAATACATGTCTCTCCCACCTGAGTGCCAAGAACAGAGGTCATAGGCTGAGATCACCTAGGAAGAAGACAGTTTCCCTGATATGCATGCAGCTATGCCATTTCCCAAGTCAAGGTTATTATAAGGGTACCGGGCTAAGTTAGGTGAGCATCACAGTGCCAGCCAATAAGTATAATATACTCGTAACTGCGTAATAGGAGGAGACTGGAAGGTGAGAAAGGAGGGGTAGACTCAACAGCAAGAAGTACAAACCAAAGGACCACCAAGGTATGACCATTTTTCCACAATGTGATGGTACTGACCGTAGAGCTCAGGAGATAGTGCAATACCAGAGAGCAGAGCTGCCAGGGCCACTACTTCACCGATAATATCAGGAAAATGTCTACAGCCCTCCTGGTCTACCATTGGGGGTTATGGTTCCCGTGGCCCACCCTGGTGCTCCCTGATCTACCCTGGTCTACACTTGTAGTAAAATTTTCAAAAGTGTGGTTGAAAGGAGATTGGTGTGGACCATGTGGACCATGGAGACCAAAACCCCCCTTGGTAGATCAGGAGTGTTCAGGACCTCCCTGAATATGCGTAAAACCATTTTCTGATGAATCTGAAGCTATCCAATGCTTAACCCAAGATAGAGCAGTTACCAACTGTACAAGTACTAAGTGAGGAAAACAAAGCAAATACGGCGAAAGAGGGGGAAGAGTATGAAACCCCATAGACGAAGGCATCAAACTAGCTAAGCTATCAGAAGGGAACCAGAGCGAGGAAGAGAAGGGGCAGAAACATCACCCTTCTAGATAGCAAAGGCTATCAGAAGAGGGGAGAGGAAAACCAACCCATAATGATTTCTCTGGTATTGAAATTTCAATTGCCGGAGCTGTAGAGGAGATAGTTCATGCCATATCTTTTAGCTTTTTTCTTATTCCTTTATATACTAGAGATTTCCTCAAGCTTCTCTTAGACTTCAAGTTATATTCTATCCTCTACTTTTCCCGTTTCACTTTTTTTATTTACTCTAATTCTATTAAGCCGAATTTTAAATCCAACCAATATAATCACCAGCAGTCTCTCAAGGTACATCTGATATTCCAGATTGTTGAGAATCTTTGAGAATCCATAAATATCCTATAATAAGAATTTAAAACCATGTCTAGTACTACTGTCTTGTGCTTATGCTGAGTTGGCTTATTTAATGACTATTTCAACTAACTAAATCTTCTTTCTCCATCTTCTACTCATTTTACCTATTACTAACAAAGTTCCTTAACATATATAGTCATATCCAGAAAGTTCTCAACTTCTTACCTGCTATTTATCCCTCAAGAATAACAGCGGAACCACCTAGAGGGGAAATCTTTATATCTTCACATTCTGCTTAAATAATTATAAATACTCTCTCAGACTAATATTAATTATACACAAGCATATCAGAAAAACTTATATGATAACTAGAGCCTTCTACATGCTCTACTCTAATGAAAATCAACAAAACAATCTAAAATAGAAAAAAAGAGTCATATCTAGAGTAGAAATTACTATTTAATTGAGGAATTTTCTTTATACAGTGTTGAAAGTATGATAAAATAAAAAGAGTTAAGTGGCTATCTATTTTAGTCTACACACGAACCCTCTCCTCTACACACCTGGCGATTGAAATCTCAACACCACGAGAAATTATCGTCAGTTCCATCTACCCCCCGCACTCTCAGTGAGCTGCACCCCCCCTGATGATAGATTCGGACTTGGGCACCCGTTTCTTAGGGCCTGTCACATCCTCCTCTTCGCTTTTGTTCTGCTTTCTTGCTTAACATTTGCACCATCGGCAACACCCTCGCGTCCATGTTACAGACGGCTGGGATCACGGTTCGCAGTAAGAGAATACCTTTCAACAGGCTACAGTCGATTTCTCTACTCTCTTCGATTACGTTTCGCTCGAGGCTACCTAGTCAGACACGCACACGTTTCGGATAGTTCCTACGATACTTGGGTCTACCCCTCCTCTCCACCTCTCGGTTCGTCCCGTGGCTCGGTTACAGCTAAACTTCCTCTCATTAGCTGGCATTCTTACTGCCTACGGTACCTCCATCCCCGGCGGCGGCCTCGGCCGCACCCCTCGGTTAGGCTCGGTCATGGTATTGCACTGCCTCCTTGGACGATGTCAACACCTTGGGTTACGGAGTAATGTGATGGATCTGCTTGGGTTTAGGGTTTTCTGTCCCCCGTTCTGTGTTCTGTAGTTTTAGACTAAAATTTCACGGTCAGGTTTCTGTGAGAGCACTCGGGATATGAACGGAGTTTCTTTTGTTACTTTGTTTTAAAGGGGAGGAGTTTTCGGGTCCGGTTTTTCTGTTGTCTCCTGCCTGTTGAGTTGGTGATTTATTTCTGTTGTCTAATTAGCCGATAGGGGTTTTTTGTCTTCGCGGCGGGATTGTGCGGTTGGTTCCATACCAGAGGTACTTGGGATGATGGTTTTATCCGGTGGTCCGAGGTGGATTTCTTTACATAGGGAGTTTTTCCTTACCATAGCTTACCGCTGCACGTAGCCTTTGTACCCCGTAGTTGATAAATCAAAGCGTATGATACAAAAAAAAAAAAAAAATATCTATTTTAGTCTACAGGTTATTTTAATAAATAATCATCTCTTGAGTACTTATAGTTGGCTAACCTAGTTATAAATCTTATTGTTAAAAGTGAAAACAGATCACTTTAATGGTATGCTAATTCCCCAATTGTCTTCATCTACTATATCTTTTATTTTATTCCCTTTATTCTGCAGCTCTTATTTATTAAGAAATTACAATTTATATTTTACTACTATATGAAAAGCTTCTGATGTAGGTATTTAATCCAATTGACATCTCTAGATTCCAACATCACTGAAGGGTTAAGTTGTAATTCATGGCAAGAACTGCCATATAATTACTCTATCTGAAGTACTATTTATCCAGTTATCAATTATCACTCCTTTGTTATTATTGAGAATATGAATAGCTGTACTCTGATAGTGGTTTTTATGACCACTCAGCCAAGAAAAAGAGTCGAAATTAGGTCTAAGTCAACTTTTGCTTGATCTTCCCTTGTATATTGTAGTAGATAGAATGCTCTGAGAATATACTGGGCAGGAGAAACTAATACTATAAAATTAATGTACTGTTCTGCATATACCAATAAAAATATAATTATTATTATAAAAGTAGAAAATAACAGGTCTGCTAATCAAACAATTCTGGGTCAAAAATATATTCAAGCATTTGATAAATATACACTATCTGTCAGCAAAAACAACACATAAGAGTGCTTCTGTATTAGAGATTAATTATTAAGTAAATTTCTTACAGGATATTAAAAGTTAATTAAGGCTCTGTTCGGCATGTACCAATAAAAATATATTGCAATAAAAGTTGAAAATAGCATATATTATGCTAATAGAAAAATTCAATGTTAATAATATTTTTGTGTGTAGCAACCATGCCACAGCTCCGTGAAAGGTAAAGAAAAAGCCGTCACAAAATTCCACTTAGGGCACATACCTCAAATAAACTATATAGTATAAAAAGACTTTATTTCTACTGTACTTTATTTCTATCATATAACAAGACCATCATAATGACTAAAAGTTTCCTCCACCATCACCTCTTTACTCTCAATGATTTGAACTTTCCTAGGTATACTAGATATATCCTCCTTATCTCAGAATCATTTATTCCATATTATTTTAATAATATACTAGTAGCTTTTGAGCAGGGTGATTAAGCCAGAAAGGGGAATAGCATGTGAGTTCATGATAGCGAAAGATTTCTGGTGGACGTACTTCTGTGGCATATGGATAATAGAAATAGAGGGGAGAATAGGTTTAAGTAATCAATTTTGCAAAACATTGTTGGAAAACAGAAACAGATCTACAAAGTAGTTAGTTCAAAGCAATTTACCATCCCTCAGATGAAAAGCAAAGAAGTTATTGTAAGTTCTTATTTAATATACTTCTGATCTATTTAAAGTATTAGGAAAAATGAATCAAAGATTAATACTTTCATATTATAGCTGAGGAATAAGTTGGTGATTGTTTATTTTATATATCAGAACTGGGGATTTGGCTATGATGATATCAAGGGTATGTCAACAGCCTACACTGAGATTTGAAGTATATATTTAGAAATTGATTCTTGATCTCATTTGTTGATTTTTATTCTTTAGAGTTGAAAAACTAATAAAAGAGTAATATTTTGCTAGAGTTAGAAGAAGGCTGCTAAGTATTGGTACAAAGGGCTTTCATTATATGACCTCTTGACCTGTCTGATTTTTGCAGTACTTACATTAGGAAGGTTTGCTCATAGAGCTTCTATTCAATCCTAGGTGGAGGAAGCTGCAGCACCTCAAAATGCTTCAGTGAATTCTACAGGCATTTCACTCTAACAGTGCTAGGCAAATTTCTCTAACCAACTAGACTTGCATTCAAATAGTGGTCTGATAGATATTGAAGATATTATTTATCAAGCTTCTCAAGAGGAAGTCTTAATAATTAGGCTTCCCCGGTAGTGCCAAAGAGCAGTTTCTGATCAGATCAACATTCCTACAGGGTTTACTCAAGCTGCAGGTACAACTCCTGGGCTACTAAAATGCAAGTATATGAGACGAATAAAGATTGCTTAAGTGTTATTGAGTACAGCTCTGAATATGGCTAAAGAGGAGACAATCTATTAGCTTGAGTAGAAAAAATATCAAATCAAATACAAGCATGAAATCAAGATTCTTGTGAATTGTTATCCAGATAAGTTAAGACTAGAGTGAATGGTAAATATGGAAGGCCTTTTTAAGGATAAGTTAAATTCTTGTATATTTCTTGGAATATCTGCAGAGGATACAGAGGAAGAAATTTTTGGTTTCTGTTACCACCTTATTGAGGCAAATGAGCATGTCGATCTAATGGGAACAGAAACAGTGTCTCTTGAAAAGCAAATTACAGAGTTAGATGCAACTTGCACTGTCACCAAAAAGACCAAAGAAGATCTGGAGACCTACATCAAACCAATACTATCGACCTTGGAAGAGGAGGTCCCTCTTTTGGGAACCAAGATGGCTGACCTAAAGACAATCAGAAACGAAAAGGATAGTCAAGACTTGGAAGAATACTCTCTACACTAGTGATTGTTAGAGGACAAGCTCCGCTTGGTCAATATCCAGTACAGGGTCTCAACCACTCTGATGAGGACCCTTTTCAACCTGACACTCACCACCCAGGCTGTCACCATGGAAAAGGAATCTCTAAAAATTGATTTGGACAAAGCTACCAGGAATCTAAAGCCTACTGCCACTCCGGGTCCTACTCCTTGATGACGCAGCTGAGGAAGTAGCGAAATAGAAAGCCATGAGATAAGCACAAGATAGAATAGAGTTGGCCAAAGAGAATCACCGTGAATAGGTTGCTAGTGTTCAATATTACAAATTAAACTCAATAGGTAGTTAACACTACAATCAACAAATATAAAAATATAAAAAATAAAGGGCTCTTTCCCATTCCTCCATCTTGCTTCCGATTGTGCCATGGTGATAATTGAAATAAAACCAAGGCTGTCCAGAGTTTCTAGTTTTGCTGATAAGAGAAAAGCAGTACAGTCAGGGGTTTTCCCACTATGAGGTGAATTTCTATACTGCAAGCATTAGTACCCCACCCTGTCTCACCAAGAGTCATTGGATAGCTCTTCATACTATACAATATCAGCTTATATGCGAGTTATAATATATATTCCATCTCATCTTAGTTTCCATATGTTGACCACCTGTTTCTCAGAGATCTGTTTGATGCCCGGGTAGGCCATCACAAACTTGTACTATCCTTCTTGCCAAATACGAGAAATTTTGTACAATCAAGAGGATAGATTTAGGATAAACTGGTAGATAACTATACTATTCTCGATTGGTATTCGTAAACCACAATTGTAACTTAAGCTGTTATATCAAGCAATGATATCTAATAACTATAAAATACCATGATGAGTAAGAATTTGTTTTACCCATAGCTCATCTTAGGTTGAAGTGATCTCCGTGTAGCTATGTGATTCACAGTAATGGTAAACTTTATACTATAGAGGAAGATGGAAAAAAATGGAAAAAAAAACTGATCAATTATTTAAAGAATGGTGCTTAGATAAACTAATAATAATAATGACTTTTATGCATAATATAATCCCCAAGTGTGAGTCATCACTGTGCTGTCAACTTTCTAAACTATGTACCTCAAATGTCCATTTGATGATTTAGGTAAATCTCATACAGAAGTGTTTGTGACAATACTATAGCCACACCCAAGAAATATCTTAATTAGTCATGATACAAACGATAATGTTTTGCCTTTAATTTATTAGAGTAAGTTTATTGAAAGTTCATAGTGTGTATAGACAAGAAATCAAGAATACAAGAAAAAGTGAAAGCCTATTGCATACCATGAGGATCCCTGATGTATTAAGGGCAAGTTTTACCCAGCTAATGAATAGATAAGATTCTGGATGGCTAACTCCCAGAGCTTGGCTAGCTCGAATAAAATACTTTGTAATAGGTGCTTTGATGGCCCACTCAGCACATAGGAATTATATGCCGGAAGAAGCCATTTTACAACACTTGCTTTCTATTATAGTTATAGGAACTTATCAATCAAACTCTATTTTTAGAAATTGCTGTTTAAATAACCACACTTTATGTGGGAGTTGTCCGTAGTCTAAGGCAGGAGTAGTGCATAAAGCTTGATGATGTGCAAGCCACCAAACTTTTCACCCCTTTTTTTCATTAATGCTTGTTTTCTTTCACTCCACACCTTTCTTGTTTACAATTTTCCTTATATCCTTCCTTTTTATATGCTGGTCACAATCGATCAGGATCCTCACCTCTGCCTAATAAAAACTTTGTGTCTCTGATTAAACCATTCCGCACTTTTCCTTAAAACCTTCAGAGTTGATCATTACCCCTGCATTGATTATTTCCACATCTATAAATTTATAAGAGATGAGTGATAATCCGTGATGCTGTTAAAAATCGCCAAGGATAAGTAGTCGTAGAGCGTCACTTATTAGAGGTACTTGTTAGGATATTGGAGGTCACACAAAGAGGGCGGAGTTGAAGCTTAGAGTATTGTGACTAATCAATGAGAGAAACAGAGAGATAGATACTATTTTGGTTATTTGCCTATAGACGCGCCTGAGACTGGTGCACTTATAGCAATCAGTAACTTACCATGAATATGCATCAATATAACTCTAATCATATCCTAATTCATACTCCAAGTAGGCCGACGAGTGGCCAAACATATTCGTACCATATATTATATTGAGGTGGAACTTCCGACAGGTGGGTTTGTTGGGAAATTTGCTCTGGGCGGTGTAAACCTGGCCTGTGTGCAAAAGAAAAAGCCAAACTTGTATCATAACATAGCTACCGTACCGGTAGCCACCATCTCATCACTACCTCTTACAAAGACAACTCTCTAAGAAGGAAGAAGAACACTTTATAATGCCGACCACCCTGCCCACAAAACTCCTCTCTTTATCCAAAAATCTACTCAAACCTAAAATACAGACAAGGTATCAACGCCACTAGACAACGTCTCAGGTTTCCAAAGAAAAATCAAGTAATCAGGTTAACACACCCAAGCGCACAACAATCATGTAACTTTCCCATTTATCCACATAATGAGTGCCTCATCGCTCCATTTCCATTCCAACCACCACCAAGCCCTCTTCCATTACCTGTTTTGCTCCTTCCGCGCCTTGGGGTGTTTAAATAATCAGGTGGGAAAATAGTCCTATAGTTGGTGGGAGAGGACTAAGGCTTCTATAAGATCACTGGCGGATGGGGGAACTTTCTATCCTGCTACCACCGCCACCACCTCGGGTGAATGGGTATCCATTGGGATGGCTGAGATTCCTGCACTGGCAGAGGGCTGCAATTGTTGCTGTTCGATCCACTTCTTATAAGACCGTGATTACTCCCTCCACCATGCAAAGAGTCTCGACCTTTACCCACAACGACCACTCCCGGTGACAGCAGAGCTAAAGTTGCCCGTGAGTTGGGATTGTGTGGGAGAGGGCGTCTGCCTATCAGGCGTTGCAGTGGTAGGCGGGGAGTTGGCCAATCCAGTAGTTCTAAATTCGCTTTGTGGAGTTGGATGAGGGCCCAGAGAAGAGGATAAGGGTTTTTATGGCGCTGCTTTGACCGATGGTTATCTAGAGGGTAATTCTTCACTAGTGTTGTCCATGAGCCGAGCGGGCTCGAGCCTCATTCGAGCCGCCAAGAGCCGCCAAGAGACTCGAGCCGGAGGTGGAAATGTGGGAACAGGTAGAGGAAACCCCGTGTGGAATTGGAATTGGGTGGGAAGGTCCTTTGGCTAGTTGTACTCGGGGGTGTCCTTAAAAATCGGAAACTACCCGTGCTGAATCAGGGCCAAAATGATCGAGCGATCAAAATGTCTGGAAAACTTAACCTTGTAAAGCCATGTAAATAGGCATCTTAAACAAGGTATGTTGAACTGAATTAACACTTGTACCAAGGAGGCAGGAGACCCATATAAAAGTGAAGTCAGTGGTAAAAATGTGGATCGCAAGTCAGAAAAAAAAACACAGGATATTGTTTCTTCCGGTATTGAAAGGTTCTGCCATTAGCACTACTAGGATAGATTTATTCTATTAAATTTGTTTTCCAGGATTCTGTTCCCTATACATGCTCTTTTCATTTCAACATACTACAGGTTCTTGGACTGCTGATCACCAGGGGAGTTTTCCAAGTTTTGTTGCTTTCTGCTAACTAACCTTGCATGACAAGGATTTGATCTTTCCGATTTTTAAGGACACCCCCGAGTATATACTCTCAAGTTGCGATATACAATTGTTGGTTTTTTTTTGAATGATAATACCAGTGTGCAGGGGTATCGTGGCCACTCAGCCTCAAATGTCTTGGCGGCTCGTGAACAACACTTTTCTTCACCCCCCGGCGGAAAAGGTGCCGGATCGAACTTTACTGGAGCGAGGATGGCCTGGCTACGTACTCGGGTAGGGATGAAAAAATCGGAAAACTTTTAGTGGCAAAACAGGGAGTAGGGGGATGATCGATGTGGCGACGGGTGAAAAGCGATCAAGTTACGAAACATCCTAAACCCGGGCTGTTGCACAGAGTGGTTGGCGAGGCCTCTTCAGTACCCTCCTTTGCTAGCTGGGTAGTAAATAGTCACGTTTAGACTACGGTATAGTGGAGTACCGGTACTTTCTTCCTCAAACCATCATCCGGCTTTCTGATGTCTGCCAAGCCCCATTTTTTTCCAAAGTTCTTTCCTCTCGACTGAGCTCCCCGGACAATCTTGTTGATCTTTTTTTCCGATTTTTTCATTCCTACCCGAGTACAAGGTCCCGCTGAAAGATAGACAGCGAGTGTCTCCAACTACGGCAACGAAGCTGATCCCAATCTTCGCGAAAATTCTGTCCCAATGGAGCCTAATTATCCAGAAGGGCACGAGCTGCACGATTCCGCTAGGCATACCGGAGTGGATGCCTGTTTACTACCCTGCTCCGATGATCAATATCCCATCCCAGCATCCTTACCGACCTCTATAACAAGCTCAATTGCTAATATCTTCTGATACCACACCCCATCGGCGATGGGAAACGCCGACCTCCGCTACCGGCGTTAACGATCGATGGGTTCGAAGATTGGATGCTCGTGCGAGTTCTGCTAAACCCAGATGAAGAATACCAACGTCTAACAGCTTTCCTCCAAGCTCCAAAGCGCGTTGAAATCGATTCGGCGACACAACGGCCCGTACACTCCCGTTCGCAAAGTCCTTGCTCAAAGAAAAGTACTATGGCAAAGTCTTGGCGGCAACCAAGGTATGATACCAGTACAAGCATTTGACATACATTCGCAGCTCAAATTATGATGATGTGGTTAAGGTACACAGGGCTCATATTAACTGGTATGATAGCTGCAAAATTTAGATATATTTCCTATCTATTATTGGACCTCTGGGCGCCAGAATGACTGGTTATGAGGTGTTATTGTTGGATCCAAAATCAAACCACTTGTATTAGTACATCGGTGACCGCCGGGGCTTGTCCACAGTACTTTTCTTTGAGCAAGGACTTTGCGAACGGGAGTGTACCAATGACCTCAATCCCCCGCTCGGCATTCCCGGTCACCCCAAGCGATTGGGTCGTCAAGCGTTACACAGGTCTTCTCGAGAGAGCCCTTGACTCCACCGCCGGCCGCGCCGAAGAGATAGAAGAGGTCCCAGACATCGAAGCCGCCCGGAAAGAACTCTCCTACTTTAAGAAAAAATCCACCGAGACGCAATCAGAAACCCACAAAATACAAGCGGACTTGGTGAGCAGACGGAAAGAGCTGGACTGGATAAAGACGAAGCTATCGGGCACGGAATCCGAGGAGGAATCCGCACGCAAACGCCTAGCTGAGAAGGACGGAGAGATAGAATGGCGGAAAAAGAGGTTGGAAGAGACGCAGTTCGAACTGGATAGTTCTAGGAATGAAGTGGAGGGATTGAGGAGGTTGAGTTCTGCCAGGAGTGGGAGCGTCTCCTCGGTTAGTTCTGCCGGGACACCACCTTACCCTACGGGCGGGGGGGCGGGGGTTAAGCCGCCCTACCTTGTTAGCGAAGCGCTGGGGCAGGGGGCTCCATATTACCGGCAGCAGTATCGGCCGTCGACGTGAAGTGAGAATGGTTACTGTTTCAACGGGAGCGGAAGTTTGTATGTATCGAGCCTTAGTATTACTTGTCCCAGGCCATAAGTACCCGAAAATGGGGGGTGATCATTTGTATGAGCGCTCAGACACGAACAGATGTTTTCCCATATATTTCTTTAATCTCTGTTTTCGGGTACTTATAGCCTGGGACAAGTACTAGTTATACTTGTGGTGAGCCAAATAATCCGCTTGCCAAGAAGTATTTCTACACAGAAAATTTGGAACAACACTACTTCTTGGCGACCGGATTGTTTTGCTCACCACAAGTATTCACACAAATAATGTTTCTGCTAGCCTCAGGATTTTGGTGGTATGCAATTGCAGCTGTGTTCACAAACATTGGGAAACTATGAGTACCGTGAAATCTCGTTTATAACGAATAGAACCAAGTATAGTTATGGCCAAAATCTGCAGTGAATGGTCGACTTTATATGGCCGTAGCGACTGTGGAGTGAAATTATCTTAAAGAACACTTGCAAGCCAATAAGAGGCTATATTACTTGGGCTGGTCGTGGTCATTATGGACGAGGTTTTACGGGTGCTGGACCAATCCCATTTCAGCTGGTGTACGCTGCGCTGCGTGAGAATTGTGGTAGGACCAATCCGTAAAAAATGGAGGGCCTTATTATAAAACCAGGGTTTATATAGTCCAACTGAACTGTGACAGAACTCGCTGCAAGGAGAGCCCAAGATCTATAGTCCTAGTAGATTTGTTTCTGCTAACGGTAAGTTTTTAAGTGTCTTCTCCTAGTAAACAAGGTTTGTGACCCATTGGGTTCAAACTCATTCTACCGAGCCATATACCTGTGCTGCACAATGGACTCAATCACGTGTTTCTTTGACTTCATATTCTCAGACAATCCGCTGGATTTTAAAGCCCCATATGAATCATTGCATTCCAAACCTTACCAGATCTTTGACTTCCTGTTGAAGGAAGGACATTTCACAAATTTCTTCTTAAACATAGACAGTGTTCCCAACAGGCTTTTTTTGGGGTATTTTGGATACGGACGGACTGAACTAGGCTTTTTCAGTTACGGACGGGCCTGGCCTGGGCGATCTGCAGGCTTTCGAGTAATAGGGTATGATATTCATATGAAACATTGGCGGTAAGGGAAACGAAATGCTAAGTACATTTCGCTCGCTCACCGAGCTCTGCCTGGATATTTGTAGGCTTTACCTAGGCATTTGTACGTTTTAACTAGGTATTTGCAAGTTTTACCTAGGTATTTGCAGGATTTGCCTAGGGATCTGCAGGCTTTACCTAGGCATTTATAGGCTTTACCTAGGCATTTGCAGGTTTTACCTAAGCATTTGCAGGCTTTGACCGAGGCCTCTACGGGCTTTGTCTAGGTATCTATAGGCTTTGATGGTTTCTACCGGACTGGCCTAGGCTTCTTAAAACAACGGACGGACTGGCCGGACTGCCAACCTATAGTCCGGACTATTGTCCGGACTGGCCTGTTGGGAGCACTGAACATAGAGAGTTATGGAAACAACCTTGCCAACCTGCTAAGTCAATTTCCTAACTTCCAACAAGATGATTACAGTATCTCATTATTAAGGAAGATGGTTAGAGCCTTTGCTCTGCCATTACTTGCTGAAAGCTTCAACGATAGGAGATCTATGGATGCGATTAGGAAGATTGTCCTCTCGGTGGTGAAATTATCGGATCCAAGGTGGATATTAGGGCAGTTTGGTACGAGGTTTCGGGCTCTTCCAGGAATATTGAGGATTCTGCTAGTGGAAGGACATATAGAAACGCTGGCCCTAACTCATGAATTGTGCCTTGAAGATCTCATCTCTGAGCTACAAGCCGGGGAAAAGTTCGGCTCAGTTAGTTAGAGAAATCAAAGTGGTCCTACTTGAACTATAAAGATACTAACTTTGTGGTAATAGCAAAGTTTAATAGTCTGACTAATACTGTCTTGGATAATATTGCTTCTATAGCTGGGAAGTTAGCAGACCCAAAGGGCATATCAGGGGAGGAGGCCGTAGTGGTAGATCATTTTCTCACCCCAGGGTTCATTCTTGAGCGAAGTGGGACCGGGAAAATGACTTACATAGTTTACAAGCTAGTAGAGAGGTATTGATGGAGTAAGGAGAACACAGTATTGAAATTTCATAGTATTTCCTATTTATATTTTATGATTACTGTCGTATATTTCTATACTTAGTTTGGGTTGCGGTTTCACCTGTCACCGATAATAATATTACTACAGCTAGAGTATATATTGCAGCATTTCTTAATCTATTTGGGAATAATATTTGGGATTTTCCTATACATTGCTTATCTGATATTCGGAGCTTAACAGAGGACTTTTTACATATTTATGCACCCCTCTCAGTCATAATATTTCTACTTATCTCCTAATAATCTTCTCATACTACTTCAGAATTATGCATATTATTCCGAATTTACTTGGCAGGATTTCAAAGTTAAATATTGTTCGCATATTTGTTTCTCTTATATTTCTTTCTTACACTTGGTGTTCGCCCCCTCTTTATAAATATGGTTGCTATCGCCTACCTGGCTTAGATAGAATAAGCACCGGAACTCCTACTAATCTGCTCTGCTACGAAAAACCCTTCTCACTTAGCATATCCCGGCAGCACCCCTAGTAGCTACCTAGTATTATCCAGATAGAATAGATTGTGCCTTAGTTCATATTTTGAATACACGGAACCATTGAGACAAGTGGTTGCTGGATTATTCTCTAAGGGTGTAATGTCAACTATGCTAATAATGATAGATCTTACTCAGAAAGTCAAAGAGATATCCAGTAGCATCAAAGCTAAGATAGCATGCGGAGAGATTGCTTGAGGTGAAATTAGGTGAAAGGAAAGGGGTAGCCGAGAATTATGACGCTGAAAATGATATTGAGGGGAATATAAGAAAACTATTTACATTACTCAACAATGCTGATTTCTCACTAGTATGCACTTTTAATTGTTTGTTAAGATTTATCGAGAATAGTATTAGGTTTGTGGTTTGTATGGTTTAGCTAGTATGATATAGTAAGTCTGCTGGCTCAGCATCAAGAAAAGGAAACCCGGCGGTGATATATAACAATTGATAACTGTAAAACCACATATGTAACTGACTATGTGAAATTGAGCATTGAGTACTGGGACCACCTATCCCCAAAGTAAAGAGGGAGCATCAGCAAAAAAAGAAATCTGTCTTTTGTGCTCCACGGTGAGCCATGTCGTTGAGTTTTATGTTTTGGCTAATTGCAAGTGACCCCGGTTAATCATGATGCTTCCAATTGTGTCCCCTAATAATCAGATACAAATCTTAATTTTAGCAAAATATGAGCTATTTTTATCAATATCTTATAGACATTTTACATTACAAAGTTGAATATTATGAACTCAAATTTCTCAACTTTGATATGTAAAAGGTCCGTGAGTTCTTAATAAAAATTGCTCATATTTTGCAGAAAACAGAATTAATATCATCTTCTTTAGTAAAACTAACGGGATTTTTAATATCGCGATCATAGGACTCATGATGTGCCAAAACGTAAAACTCAACGACATGAGGCACAGGGGGCAGGCTGTTTTTTTGCTGATGGATATTCAAATCGAGCTAGCATTTCTTGAAATGATTTGAGTTATTAAGGGATAATTGTTACAAATTACAGACTTTGAGCCTTTCTTACTCGAAGAATAATTAGGGCTGCATTTGAGATTGGTCCCAAGCTTTACCTCATAGTGAGAGGGATATACTATTTATAACCTATAAAAATGGTATGACTGGGCAAAGAAGAAACGTTGTGATATTCTTCTGATAACCAGAATTATCAAGGTTATGAAAGCTTTGAAGAACTTTTGGACTTCAGAGACACCTGAAGATAGTACATTTGAACGGAAGATTGGAAACGCACTAGATGCAATATATGTCAATGGTTTGCAATCCTGAAGAGTTGCAGCTGAAGGTTTATGACTGTAATTTTGTGGGTTTTTCTTCCTCTGTAAGTTTCCTAATTTGTTAGTAGTCTCTATTCATTTTTAATCCACTAAATGCTGGTCAAGAGCAACTAAGTCAAAGCTCCTTGCACAACACTATCCAAGCATTTTATTTTTCAATGCACAATTTTTCATTGCAACTTAAGATAAGTTGCAAGAATACAATATTTAGGTCTTCTAGTGTCCGAGTTGATTATAAGGCTGATAATATTAAATCTATGTAGGTAAGATTGACTTTTTACCACTATTTCTTTACTTCAAACTGCACTTTAGTCTATACTCAATTTCTATTTCAACCTCAATGCCTCAATCGCTATTCAAGTGGCAACTTTTTCTGACGATAAGAGCTACACTATGAGCATAGGTTATTCCTAGTCTTAGTAGAAAACTAATAGACATTAATAGCTATATTCCTATAGGTTACTATTACATTTTTGCAGTGGGTTAAGAGACAAACACTTTTGCATAAGTGGGCAATCTTCGATTCATATAGTATATATTCCTTACTATTTTGATGCAATGGGGGCTGATATGATAATAAAATTGAAAATATTTGTATTTATGTCACTAGATATTTTGATAGTAATATGTGTTCAATGAATAAAATATAACTTAAAAATAAAAATATTAATTAAAGTATAGGGGATTCAATCCAAGAAGAGTGAGAAAGTGCTCTTTAAATATATATTTTCTTTTGCAAAATAACTATAGTTAATATTAAGAAAACTATAAGAAATAACTAGAATCTATTACTATTATTCAAGCAGATTATATTGTAATCTTACCAGATATGGTAAGCTAATCACATAAGAAAGATTCAGAGGAATGTGCAGAGGAATAAATCTCAGCAATCTGAATAACAGCTCCTTTGTCCTTTCTCAAAGCTGTGACCTTGCTTTCAAATAATGAGCCACATAATTATCTTGATGGATAATAGCTTTAACTTAGAATGGGAGAAGTATAATAGGGATTGGACTAAGGGACATGGATTCAGCCTGCTCTTAATTGAAGAAAATTTAAGATGGAAAGTATATTTTATATTCTATCTTCTTCTGATATATACAATTATAGATAATAGGAAATGATAAATAATTTTCAATATTTTCATATAAATCATCAGGTTCTTCATATTGGTATCAGAAAGCTGCAGAACTGAAATGTACTAGTTTCTCAGACCTTAAGATGATTATTGACAACAGAATTTACTAAAACTAAAAGACAACCTGATTATAACTATGCAGAGTTTTAAAAATTGATGTCATCAACTCATAAAGGGACATAACTATTAGCCAACTTACAACTGTTTCTATTACTTTCTCTTACCAGTCTCTATTTTAATTTTGGACTTGATAATTAAATACTTTAAAAGAGAATGTTTGTGTATATTTATATAAAAAATAAGAGAGATTATAATAAGTTTACTAATAAATATTATAGAGTAATAAGAGGATATAACTATAATGGTACCCTACAAGTAAAACAAAGTTAGTTATTTCTTCCAACAGTTATATCAAGCTATATCTATATTTCATACCAGGCTCTCTCCTAACTATTATTAAGTCCTGAAAACAGCATGCCTAGTAAAAATAGAGTAATTAAATTTCCAATAACAATATTGTTGCAATTGAAAATGCCACTATAAGAGCGAGTCAGACTATCAGCAAAAAAAGAAATCTGTCTTTTATATTCTAATGTGAGCCAGGTCATTAAGCTTTACGTTTTAGCTAATTCTCAGTGATCTCAGTTAATCCTGATACTTCCAATTGTCACATATAAAAATCAGATACTAATCTTAATTTTAGTAAAATATGAACTATTGTTGTCAACAACCCATAGATATTTTACATTACAAAATTGTTTATTGTGAACTCAAATTTCTCAACTTTAGTATATAAATGGTCAGTGAGTTCATAATTAACATTGCTCATATTTTGCAGAAAATAGAATTAATATCATATCTTTGGTAAAAAAAACCAACAGGATATTTAATATTATAATCAGAGGAGGTATGAGGCATCAGAACATAAAACTCAAAGACATAAGGCTCAGGGGATATGCAATTTTTTGGCTGATAAGCTTTGGGATAACTATCCTCTGAAAATGAAAGATTTAAGCATAAAAGATATAGAACTTTTAGATAATATAGTATGTAATTCAAGATACAAGTATAATCTATATTGAACCTCTGAATTAGTTTGCAGATTAAATTAAAACTCTATCTATCAGGGACACTAAACTTTCAGATAAATCCTTTGATACAAGAGATATAGTATTTAATATTCCATGCTTTACAAATGACCAAGATTACATCTTCACAAAGTTCTATTTTCAGCAATTGCTATTATGACTTACTATAATGAGCTTATTACTGCAATATCTGGGAGTCAGGAATTCTGAGGGCCGTAGTAGCACTACCACTCCCACATAGTCACTGTGGGTAGCATACTGGAGCAGTATTTGACTGTTGTTATGTGGTCTGCAGGGGTTAACATTGTCCTGCCTAATTACGTTAACTATTTCTTATTGCCCAAAAGAAGCAGCACACAATAGTGGTGCTCAGCACTTGTCATCTGGCTAGTCGAGATTGATGTCATGCTATCCGAGTAGTATAGACTCTATTTTCAGGTGCTCAAGGATAGCAGCATACTTGAGCAGTAGTTGACTACGTAAATCTGGTTTTCGTAGAGTCGAAGTTGATATTACATTGAGTTGTATTTCTACCACTAAGTCTTAGATTCTTAGCAGTCCACCATAGCAGTGTTTCACTATACTTATTCAGTTTGTTAGAGTTAGCATCGCCTTGTCTGAGTAGTTGTTTCACTACTCACTCGTGCCCATTTAATATAGCCTGTCTGATATTGTTACGCATATGAGAATAGCTCACCAGTATTATTAGTAAAGGCTGCGCCACCAGAATGGAGGAGCGTATGTCTAACCTCAGCTCACCGTGGTAGGAGCAACTGGAGACATCTATGTTGACTGCTCGGGATACAAGAAGAACTCACGTTCCATGAACATGATTACTAATTGGAAAGATAAAGTGTGAGTACTTTATTCCTTATCCAGTGTATAAACATATTCAGCATTATGTGTTATTATCTGGCTATTCAAACTGATCACTCGATAGTTCAAGATAAAGACTATTGGTAGGTTGGCATTGCGACCACATATATGATCTTAGTCTATTAGGACGAAGAGATCGAAGACTATCTACCAGTGGAGTGGGGACACCCTCAAATGAAATAAATGTCGGGAGTTCTCTGAGTTTGAGTGGGGCAATTATTCAGGGTCAAAGAGTGTTCGCACTTCCTTTGACGAAGCTGAAATCTTAGAAAGATACATGATTGCTAGGATACAGGAAGTAGCGAGAATGTAGTATAAGTAGTAAGGGCTATTCCCCGGAGTTTGAGGAAATCAAGCAATGGAGAAGAGACCTTAACAATATAACAAGTTATCAAGTTTAAAAATTCGAGAACTACTATTTTTATTACTTTACCGTTATCGAACCATCATCTCTCGAGCCTTCCTGACTTTCCTCCATTATCTCGAATACGATATGGCCTAGCCTTCTCTATTCCTTTGAGTTAGTTACCCCGTAACACTATATTGTTACCCTTAAGTCACCAAGGCTCCTCCACGATACCTTAACCTCTCACCTGCCAAGCCAATATTACGATTGCGATAGCTTCTTCCAGTGCCCTTCTTGCAAGAAGTGCAAACGAGCTATCCCACACAAACTTTTTCCAGTCTGTTGTCCCAACTACGAAAGGAACCTCCAAAATATAGCATTTCGAATGGTTTGGAATATTCATGATAAGAAACAAAATTACAACCTCCAAATCTACCGAAGCTATAGTAAAGCTTTTACTATAGCAAAACATTAGCATACCCTCTGCAATTATCCAGTGCTACTTCCCCTCAATATTGCGTATCTTTCATCATGTCTGATCAACAACAACCAGACTCTCCTATTCTACCACCTACCAATCCCATGGATACAATTGATAACAGTTTCACACCAACAGGATCAGTACCACCCACCGATAACTCTGATACTCCTACTACTAGGTCCTTGGCCCTGAGTAGGACAGGGTCACATTTCCTTGCAACATCAAGTCCGAGTTTACGAAGACCTTCCAGAATTCGCCCCAACCCGTATGTGGAATTCAGAAACTAATTAGCAGTAGCATTCCAGTTTATCCTAGGAGAAATCCAGCAAAGCCAAGATGAAACACATCTCGCCCTAAGTAGCTTCACGGCTGAGATTCAGGTAGCATATACCAACCTCCATTTATTTGAGGGACGCTTAGCCAGAAACGAAGAAGTTACTAAACCAGAATTCGCCGAACACTGACAATACCTACTACAACTCCAAAGTGCGATGAAAGTAGAACAAGATCAGTTAAGAGAAGAAGTCCGAGAAGCTTTCAGGCTACAGCAAGAGCAACGGGCTGGTGATACCAAGGACTCCCAAAACTGAGACCTCGAATGGGGTGAACAACTGTTTTTTCTGAAACACTGGTTTGATCAGCAAGAGGCGAGATGGAAAAAGGAACTCGAGAAACAAAAGATCGAAGCAGCAAAAATGTTGAAATGACAGGACGAAATTACTGCAGCCCAATTCAATGATAATCACAAGAATGCACACGCGATCTTAAATCAACAGGCTAAAGAATTACAAGCTGCAATCACTAATCTTGTCCGAAAATTCGAAGCCCAATTAATGGCTTATTCAGTAGCTACTTCAGTTGCAGCAGATGACGAACCTGGACCCTCCAATAGAGGACGGTCAAAACCCTTGGAAACACACAATATTAACAACAAACCAAAAAACTTAGCATCAACTTCTCAAGACAAAGGAAAAGGAGTTGAAGGAAGAGAAGTATTAATCTTGTCACCACCCCCGCCTCCGCCATGTAATCCTGGTGGAGACCCAAACCCTGGCAACTCTGATGACGATGATGACGATGGAGAAGGCGACTGAGACAGAAAGGGCAGCAGGCCAGCACGCGCTCCTCGGAAAACTCCCTTTCTCAGAGACCTTTCCCTGCGTACTAGAGCTATGCTAGAATTCTTTCGAAGCATTAGTGAACCACAGTGAGCATAAAAGCAGATTACTGAACCTCCTTATTTCTTTCAGGGGGAAGACAACCAGGATGTACGAAACTGATTAACGGCTTGCGAAGATTATTTGACCACAATCCTGAACAATGGGAAGATCATAGCCATCGAATTGTGTTTGCTCTCGGTAAAACAAAGGGCAATAAAGTCGCACCTTTTTCGGAGAAATACCGAATGGTCATTGGGGGTTTAAGTAGTTACGCTCGAGACCCTGCCTATTCCACGTGGGAGCGATTCTGATAAGAAATAACCAGACAATATATCGGAATTGAGGAAGAGCGAAGAGCCCTTGAGGAAATAGATAAAGTCACGTACAAGGGCAGAATCAATACCTACCTTCTTCTTCTCAAAAGCCTGAACATCAAAGGAAGCCTAACTGGAATAGTGTGAAGGGTACGAGTGGAGAGTAAACTTCCCGAGGACATTCTTAGGCGACTTTCTCACTTTAAGTTTGCTAATTATGAAGAATAGATGGAAATTCTTCAGGATGTTGGGAGACAAGAGGAGGAAATTCTCGAAAGGCGGAAAATATCAAAATCAATAATCACTCCACCGACATCGACAAGCAAGCGAAAACGAAAAGTCAACAATGATAAAGGTTTGAACTCAAAGAAGGGACCCGATGGTTTTACCGATAAAGGTCGAAAAGAATATGCTTCCAGATGGAAGGCTGTTTGAACAACACCTACACAAGAAAAAAATAATTCCAAAGACCAACATACCGACTGGAAGGAGGAACATAAAGGAATATCCGATGAACTGGTAGCTGAATGAAAAAAGGAGAACCGTTGCACCTGTTGCCACCTTGACAAGTACCAATGGCAGAAGTGTAGAAGACAAGCTGTCGTGATAACAACCTTTTTAAACAATAAGGGACGGGATAAAATGAAACATCTATTCCGATGGCGAATAACAACCTTAGGCTCCGTTCGGCATGTCACAATATAAAAATATGCTATATTTCTGAAAACAGCATATTTCTTGATATTAGAGCAACAACAATGCCAGAGGAAATTTTTAAATGATAGAGAGATAGCTAATTACTGTCTATATATTTTGAGTAAAAATTGGAGCAAGAGCAGATCTCACCATTGCAGAGTAGCAGAAGAGATGATGTTGCGAAATATTGTAGGACAAGACATTCTATATTTTGCAACACTGCTCTTTCTTCTACTCTGCAATAGTCAGGGTTTCTCTTGCGCCCATTTTTACTCACAATATATAGAGAGGCATTAGCTGTCTCTCTGTCATTTAAAAATTCCCTTTGGCATTGTTATTGCTTTGATATCAAGAAATATACTGTGTTCAGAAATATAGCATATTTTAATATTGTGACATGCCGAAGGAGCCTTAGTCGTGCAGCAACCACCTCCACACCCAAAACCCACCCCAAAAGACAACCAAATTCATCGATCCTCTCCTTTGCTTGTTTAGGAATTATCGGACACCCAGATGGCAGAAAAGAATTTATCAATACCTATTGGTCTCCCTAGGTGCATAAGTGCGAATCTACCTAACTTAGTGGACAGACATCGGAGCCAACCGACTAGTTAAGAATGACAAGGAAGCGGCGCTTACTTTGATCTTGAGAAGCAAGCAGGAAAACAAATTGTTATGGCCGGCAGGAACCAATAAGGATTGATATAATCGAAAAAGACATCTAAGGTTACCAAGGAAAATAGCTTGCGAAACAATCAAACAAAAAGAAAAATTATTTTTAATTTTTTACTCGAAAAAGTTACCACCTTTATGCAAAAGTTACACCCAATTTGCAAAATTACTGCCCACCCTGAGGGAAAGGATGGGGAACTTCTTGAGGCGAGTATCAACCATAGACTCTCACTACTCTCTTTCCTGCCCCCCCCAGGCAGTGCAACCTAAAAGAAGGCCAGTGGAAAGTGGGCAAGACAGAGGGCATTCCGGCCAACTACTTTTCCAGGAAGCTGGAGAAACAGGAGAGCGGTAGAAAAAGAGCGGGCTCGCCCCTTTTTATATTGCGCAAAGGTGTGGGTAGCAATGGTGCAACCCAAGAAAGAAAAACAAAAAAAAAAAAAAACAAAAAAGAAGAAGAAAAAAAGAGAGATACAAAAAGAGAGAGAAAAAATGTTCAAGCTAAGTTTCCCACTCCTTTGTGAATTTGTTATGTTTTTCGGGAACCACTCGGCAGGGGGTAGAGACCGCTAGTAGTGGGCTGCCGTGGAATATAAAGGTAATTAAATTTTTAAATTATTATGTTTAATTTTGTTTGTCTGAGGAGACCGAAGTGGTCGAAACAATGCAGGCGTTGTCACAAATACCTTACGACAACAAATCGACATGGCTTCTAAATAAGCCAAGAGTTTTCCTACTCTGTCCGGCAAGCAGAAAAACACTATTGTCCAAGAACTCCTGCGTTATAACTGTCCTGAAGGACATGCACACATCAATATCCTCAGAAATCGCTATCGGATTCCAGTCTTACTAGACTCCGGAACAAATATTTTCCTTATCAAAGTACAACTCGTTTATGAGGTTTCCATACTTTACAAATCTCGATCCGATGCTATACAGATCCAGGGCTTTACTGGCGAAACTATCTCCTCCGGTAGATCACACTACACTCATCCTCTCTACCTAGAAATAGGAAAAAACCATCACTTCTCCCTCGTTTCCTGCAAAATAGCTCCAGCGGGAAAATATAGTATGATCATACCGTTCGGATAGTGACATCAGAAATATCTAATCAGCAATATCGCAGATCGGGACACTTGGTCATTTAACGCGGATTGCGGTCGGTCACATTTATTACCAGAAGATAAAGGAATTTTGGTTGAATGGGACCAAGACATCCTTAGCGATCCTAACACGGTAGTTATAGGAAGAATTGAAAGAGAAGATGACGAGAAAGTTACTATTATTGATCGTCTACCTGAATGCTACCACAACTACCTCGATTTGTTCCACCCCTCAACAGCAGAGAAATTAGCTCCTCGTCATACCTTTGACCATGCGATTGATCTCAAACAGGATACGCAACCACCATGGGGTCCTATATACCCCTTGTCCGAAAACAACTCCAAGCCCTCCATTCTTATATCACCGATATGACAAAATATGCGAAAATTACCGCAAGCAAGTCTCCAGTGGGAGCATCTATTCTCTTGGTACCAAAACTGGATGGGCGACTTTGGTTAGTAGTAGAATACCGAGAACTTAATAAAGTTACCATCCACAACAAATATCCAATCCCTTTAATGACCGAACTAAGAAATCAGGATCGAGACGCAAGCATCTTCACGAAACTAGATATAAAGGATGGATTCCACCTGATTAGAATCCGTAAAGGCGATAAATGGAAAACAGCTTTTCGAACTCAATATGGCCTTTACAAATATAAGGTCATCCCTTTTGGTCTTGTCAATGCACCAGCAACTTTGCAAACTATGATGAAGGAAATCCTCCGCAAATTGCTCAACCAAGGAGTTGTCATTTATATAGACGATATCCCAATATATTCGAAATCACTCACAGAACATATATCTGGTTTTTTTGAAAAGTCTTACAGCCGTTGCGGGAATACCAGATAGCAGTATCTTTAGAAAAAAGTACATTTCCTGTTAAAAAAGTTGATTTTCTTAGATGTGTTGTAATAATAGAAGGAGTTTTGATGAATGAGAAGAAGATAGAGAGAATAAAGGCTTGGAAACCTCCAACATCGGTGAAAGAGGTCCAGATCTTTATCCGATTCGCAAATTTCTATCGACGATTTATCAAAAACTTCTAGAAGATTTGTACCCCGATAACCAATCTGCTATAAGGCGAAAAAGGAAATTTTGTATGGGGAAAAGACCAGCACGACGCCTTCGAATACCTAAGCGATGCTTCATCACGGCACCGATCGTATATCACTTTCACCCGGAACGCGATATGGTAGTTGAGACTGATGCAAGTGATTACGCCCTTAGCTGTATCCTCTCACAGTTTCAAGGGAAACGATTACATCTGGTCGCATTACACTCCCGAAAACCTAACTCGGCAGAAATGAACTATGACATTCATGACGAAGAATTGTTGGCCTTTCTCGTTGGCTTTCTGGAATGGAAACATTACCTATAAGGAAAGGAAAAGCCAATTACAGTCTATACCGATCATCAGAATCTTCAATACTTTCTGATCACAAAAGCCTGGACGGCACACCAAATTCGTTGGGCGCAGAAATTATGTGACTTTAACTTTATTATCGTCTATCGACCAGGCTCGAAAGCAGGTAAACCTGATGCTTTAAGCAGGTGGCCGGAGTACCGCCCTGAAGAGGGAGCTATGAATCACGAACAGCAAATTCTACAACCTAAACACTTCGGCAAATTTCAAATTGTGATTGTTTGAGGCAAAACCTCTTCACCTTGCTATCAGGAAATTCCTCAGTCAGAAACAGAAAACCAGATACGAGTGCAAAGACTTTCAGAAAATGCAAGGATCCTAACTTGAGGTTCCAAAATTGCGGCAGGACATGACCTCGACAGTATCGAAACATTAACGATCCCAGCTAAGAACCAACATCTTGTTAAAACTGGATTAGCTATTCCAGTCCAAAGTGGTACGTATGGTTGTCTTGTACCCAGAAGTGGCATGGCAACCATGGCTATATCGGTAGATGCTGGAGTTATGGATGCAGACTATAAAGGTGAAGTCAAAGTCCTTCTCGTAAATAATAGCTCTTCAGATTTCGAAATTCGGAAAGGAGATCACATTGCGCAACTTGTGGTGCATCAGGAAAATGTAAAAATACGTCCTGGTCCACCAGGGGGGGTTACGGTGCCCCTGGTGCTCCCTGGTCCGTGCTGATCGGCGCTGGTCCTTGTTCGCGCACCTCAGTTACGCGAGGTGGACCAGGGTGGATCAGCGTGGACCAGGAAGGACCATGGGGACCAAAAACCCCCCTGGTGGTTCAGGAGCCTTCAGGACCACCCTGGACCATGCAAAAACATTTTCCTGATGTGGAGAAAATAGATGATCAAGACTGGATGGAGGTAGATGAGATGGATTAAACGGAAAGAGCTGGACAGGGATTTGGCAGCTCGGGACGAGGATTGGAGTTGAAGGAAACTCAACCAACGATATGCTTTCTCCATTCTAGCGGCACACACGAATTTTATGATACATCTGATATCAACCACCACCTGATACTTCGAAAAGGAAAAATTCTATTATCTAACGCTATTATCACAAAGGGAAACCTTAAGAAGTTCGAGACTGACCTTTTGGAAAAGGTTCGACAGGTGGCAAAGAAAGATCAAGACTGGCTGCGGAGAAAAGAAGAATTGGAAACTATAAACAGAGCAGGAGAGGAATTGCCGAAACAATGGACGCTATCAGATGATATACTTTACTACAAGAACCGACTATATAGTATATTTCAGCAAACGAAGACTGGCAAATACTGATCACCCAAGAATGTCACGACTCGCAAGTAGCAGGACACTTTCGACAAGATAAGACCCTCCACATCATTACTGGAGACCTCTACTGGAAAGGACTCACAGACTGGGTCAATGACTACCTACGATCCTGCACTACCTGCTAATAAGCTGAGTCTCTAAGAGATGCCCAATTCAGCTTACATCTACCTTACAAGTACCCTTTGCAGCTTAGGCTTCGACTTTAGTAGACTTTATTACACAACTACCAAATTCGGCAGGATATACACAGATTATGGTCGTAGTAGACTGGTTCACAAAAATGGCACATTTTATCAGATTAGAAGAAAAAGCATCTGCACGAGATGTAGCAGAAGCATTCCTTAAAGAAGTATGGAAATACCACCGATTACCCTCAGAAATCATCTCAGATATGGAAGCAAAGTTTGCTAGTGAATTTTGGGAATCATTGTGCACAAAACTCAACATTAAACGAAAGATGTCAACTACATACCACCCTCAGACTGATGGACAAACAGAACGAGTCAACCAAATACTAGGAGGCTATCTCTGAATATTGTCTATTACGATCAGAATGATTGGTACCACCTTCTAGCACTCGCCGAGTTCGCTTATAACAACTCGACCACCTCCGTACACAAAATGATCCCCTTCTTCGCAAAC